>KZ505648.1:3242509-3256246 GCA_002844005.1 Limosa lapponica baueri | reverse complement strand
CTCATTGTCATTTTGCTGTCTACCAGGACTCCCAGATCTTTCTCTTCAGAGCTTGGCTCCAGCAGGTGGTCTGTGATATATAAGAATCTGGCTGGGTGAACTAATAACTTGAAACTTGTAAAGCTGTGAAAAGAGTTTGGGTAGGCCCTTCCAGGATACTTGGAAGCAGAGGAACCAGGAAGTCTGAACAAGAAGAAATGCTGAGAAATATGGAAGATGTCAGGGTGGACCACAGAGAAGATTTGTAGCATAACCAAAGTTTGAGGCAGGCTGAAACAAGCATGTGTATGCCTAATACAAAAGCAGCTTTGAACTTGATGCCAAAGCCAAAGTGCTGCTATATGAGTATTACAAAGTGTTGCTGAATGCTCACACATATTTTTTATGGCTAAGACTATTGACCCTGCCAGTTTCTTTGCTTTCTTTGTATATATCACTTTTAGCAATCTTAATTTTACTTTCTTTCAGGAGCAAAGATAGGTTCAAGAAACCATAATAGACGGTTCTCTGAGACTTAGATGACATTTATGCAGCTTTATGTCATGCATCTGTAATAATACCGGGGGGAGGAATAGAGTTTCCACGTCCAAATGCACTAGTCTGTTAGTATATATCAGAAAAAAATACTCTCTACAAGTACTAAGTTCAAACTGAAAATAAATGAAAAAGATTTTTACTATTAAGCATGAAAATAATATTAAATAGGGCATGGCAAAATATATTAGGAAGCCAAAATCCAAAGCTCTCACAGGATAGCTTGTTTATCATGTTTCCAACCCAGTTTTTGGATCAGATAGTTATGGATAGGTTCAACTAGGCTCAAATGCTTTTGCATGCTTCTGTCAGTAAACCTTCAAACCTTCTCAGATTCACTTATATCATTAATCATAGTTAAGAATAGGCAAACACGAAAAGCTACAGCCCACTCATTCTATCTGAGTGTATTCAGATATGCATTCAGATTAATTTGTGGTTAATTTATCCTTATTTCTATAGTTTATGAGTACTTATTTATGAATTGTGAAAGACAGCATAGTGAGGAGATGTTAATGCAGTCTTTCCAAAGCAAAGACACCACTTAAGCAAATATTTGGCAAGAGCTACATAATATTTTATGTTTGCAATTAGCTTTTGGGGTCATTTTCTATATCAGTGGGAGTCTCGTTTGACAAATTATCCACTATTGTTAAGCCTTTTTTCTTATATTTATAGACTCTAAAGCCAGAATACTCTGCTCATAACATTTTACTCAGTGATGCCTATATTAATTTCCTAAAAAATTCTGGTTACACTTGCTAATATCACTTAAAAAGGCTTCTGATCTTGATTTGGAGACTTTAGCTGGTGGCACTGATCAAGTTGTTAGATAAACTTTTGAAATGGTTAATTAACCTTCTTCTTAAAATGTGCAACTCATTTCTTATGTAAATCTGTCTATCTTTGGGCCCCAGAGATAACATTTTGTTTGTTCAGTGGTTTCTATTGTCAATGTAGACATTTCCCCTTCATCCATATGGTGCATATCCATAAAATGTGATCAGACCAAGATTACTCAGTGCTTCCCTGTAGGATATTTATGTGTAGAGGATAATCCCATATATGATGAGGGAATTGTAAGGCTTGGTTCTTGTCTTTAGTGCAACTTATTCTTTTTTTTGTACACTTGCTTCTGCAGTAATACTGTTCACCATGGTAGTTGAGGTAATGATGATTTCTGATGATGAAAATTTTGCTTAAAAATCCCTTGCTTCATAAGCTTTCCTGTACAGTTGATGGCATTTCTTACCAACCATAAAGAGAAAAAGAGAAAAGAGTTCAAATTCCAGGTTTTAGCCATTCTTTTCCCTTGTCACTGCATTTGACAGTAAAGTTGTCTGAAGTAGATACTGTCTCAAGTATGATACCATATTCCAATGCTCCTCTACTTTTCTAATTAACCCAGACTATATTTTTTTTTTCAGAGTCATCCCGCAGTACCAGCAGAGAGTTCCAAATACATTATTGCCACGTTTCCAGTCAATAAACCATAGCGGTGTATGGAATAGACTTTGCATACAAGAAGCTGAGGTCTTACTTTCTCAATATTCTTAATACTTTTCGGCAAACACATTCTAAATTTTTAGGTAAACTGTTGAAAGTTAGTGGCACTCTAAGTTTTATGCACTTTAGATATCTTTGTTTTGGTGAGGCAAATTTTGGTTGAGCACATCCGTGATGGCTGGAGGACATTTCCTACTGTCCCTCCTAAAGGTAAAGTGGTAGTCCTGACTCTTGTGCATTTACACCAATGTGGGTACAGGAGTATGAATAAGTATATTTTTGAACTTGTTTATGTTATATACATGTGTTTATATTAGGAAAGACAAGTAGGCCTGCAGTATACAATGTGAAATAGTAAGGGGTTTTGCTTCATTGAATTAGAGGAACTAAACAAAGAAACTAACAAAAAAATCAAAGCACCAAAGATTGCAAGTCAGAAGAAAACTTTATGATTAAGTTTGTGGATGCCACAAGCTAAAGCATGTCCAATTCAGCACATTCCTGCCTATAGCTTTTAAACTGTTTTTAGATTATCTAGAACATTAATTGTTTCTAAACAAGGAAATGAAGAAGGAAGATTAGGAAGAAGTTCTTTACAATGAGGGTGATGAGACACTGGAACAGGTTGTCCAGAGAGGTGGTGGAGGCCCCATCCCTGGAGACATTCAAGGTCAGGCTTGATGAGGTTCTGAGCAATCTGATCTAGTTAAAGCTGTCCCTGCTTACTGCAGGGGGGCAGGAATAGATGACCTTTAAAGGTCCCTTCCAACCTAACACGTTCTATGATTCTATGAAATAGAACCATTTCAAATTATAAGTTCCACAAACTCTAAGACTAATTTCAATTTAGCTACCTACAAAGGTTACCCAAAACCATTAATTATACAAATTTTTAAAAGGACTTTCTCATTATTTCCACACTGAACTAACCTAACACTATCTGTACAGTAGACTAGATTTTTAATTTTTTTCTTTTAGCAATGTCACTGAGGAGACACTTTTTATTCAGTCGTGGGGGACTTAATTTCTCATTCTCCTTTTTTTTGCCAACAATCTTAAAATACACACCTTGATTCCCAACTGCTTCTCTTAATGGGCATATCTACACTGGAGACCAAGAAGTGTTTCTCAGCTCCTGGGTGCCTGGGGCAGACCACCCCTTGTGTGTCCTAACTATATCAGCGGATGACATGCAGGGATGCACTATCATCACTGTTTTCCTCCCAATGGCTAACAGGCAGAAAGCGGCCTCTGCGATAAAGTCTGCAGACTATTGGCTACAAAAAACACTTAATAGCTAGGAAGAAACCAAAAAGTGAATAAGTTAAATGGCAAAACCTTGACTTTGTTTCACTTGGGATGATGGAAACTATATTTTTTCTACATGTCTTCTTTCTTCTAACTGTAATAAATGACTCCACTTGTAAAATGAAGAGCAGTTATCTCAAAGCACTGCATGGTGAAAGAAGTTATACAAGGATGGGAGGTATCAAATATTTCTGCGGTGTAGACCTTTCAGTGTCAATTTATTGCTTTTGATTATTTTGACTCATGAAGTAGTTAATAATTTATACAGTACCTATTTATACACAGAAATGTACTTCCTGCCATTCCTAACTGCAAGATATATTTAAATCTAGGATTAAAAATCATGTTGGTGAATGATTTTATGTAAATGTAGAATTAATTTGCATTGTTAAATTGATTCTTTTTCCTACCAAAACAGAAGGAAGGAGTATAAGAGAATAAATAAAATGAACAATAGCTTATAATTCCATTAATGGATATTTACAAACTGCAGGGTTATGCCATCTTCTTTCTCACTAAAAGATTATTGTTCTTTTTATCACTGAAATAATAGTAAAGGAGCCATTTGCTTTAAGGTTTATAAAATAAGTATCCTACCAATGTTGAAGCTATGAATTTTGGTCTTGGTCTTTTACAATTTATTACATATGTTTATTACATCCTTATGGAATCACTTTTATTTCATGTAGCAAAGACTTTGTTAGTTATCTGGACTTTGTTACCTACTGCTTGCAATAATTAGAAAATATCTAAGGAATCATTTTTGGTTTCTGAGGGAAGAGATGGGCAAAATTTAAAGAAAAAAATATTTTTACCTCAGTTTATACTGCATGTCAGTTCATCTGCTCCCAGGGTCAGAAGGGTAAAAAGTAGAAAGCTGTGGATAGAAGGAATAGGGTAACATTTACTATATAGGTTGAATACCAGTATCAGTCAGGGTCAGTGTTGTAATAAAAAACAATAAAATATATTGTTGAAGACAATCTGGTTCCCTGGAGATAGGGGCAAAATTTTAGCTTTATATGTGTTTCTTCAGGTTCTTTATTTTATGTTTTTGGCAAGAGAATAATTAATTGTATAGTGCTGTGGTCCAGGAGGTCTAAGAAAAGTATTATTTTTTTATGTCTCATGCAAGAAATGATTGGGCTGTCCACTGCTGTTTGAAATGTTTCCAAAATGCATACTCAGTCTGTCCATATTAAGATGGTTTAAATTATACTGAAAAAGATCTGTGTACCAGAGAGAAAAAAGGACTTTTCTCTCTTAATCCCTGAGAGCATCTTAGTTTGGCACCAAAAATCACAGTGATCCCCAAGATATTCGTGAAAATCTAATTATTTTTGCTATTTCATGAATTTCAAAACTTTTCTATTTATCAAGGGATGAACTCATTGATAATTTCTATCTGCAGTCTTTAAGCATGCACAGAATTTCTCTTAATTCCACTCTTTAAAGCCTGATTTGTTCAATGACTTCCTGCAAATCCTCAGCTTATTTCTATCAACCCTTTAATAACTCTTCTGCCATTTTCTTCTGAAAGTGTATGAATAATACTATTCCCAAAATAGTATTTCTATCAACGTCAAATCTGATGGGTCATGTGAAAATACAAACATATTCCAACAAGACTGAATCTTATTTTCTGGGAAGTTTTATAAAATATATTTGTAGTTTTTGCATACAGTTTTCACAGTGGCAAATTTTGCTATGTTAAATAATAACACTCACAGTTTTGTAAACTTAATGAAATAATTACCCACAGTTTCAAACGATAAAAATATAAGTACCTTAATGTGATTATTGTCAGTACTTTACTATGCTCCTGTTTTTCATAGACAGAAAGTAATTTTAGTATATCAGGCATTTTTACATTTTTTTAGTGAAATGTTAAAGATTGAGGTGTTACCATCAGTAGATCCCTTTAGAATGTCTTACACAAGCATGGTAAATAAAATTAATAGGTAAAGGTAAAACCGTGGTTTTCTAACATAATCACCACACATTTTTATCACACTGAGAAACTATTCCCCAGAGGTCCTCTTTGATAAAGTCATATATTATTATTATTGTTGTTGCTGTTCTTATTCACTTTGTTCCTGTTTCTGTGTACATGGACAAAGATTTAGCATTCCCTAGGAAACATGAATCTGTGCAGTGATGCAAATAAGCATCACCAATTACAGCTTGAAGGTGACTCTATGTGAAATTAATTGATCATTCCTGATCAATATCTGATAGATCCAAATCACCGAGATAAAGGCTGAATGCACGAGAAAACTAACTGCATACTTTGCCCTTACTAAGACCTCCCTACACCAGATCGAATACCCGGTGATGGAGAAAAAGTTGCACTTTTCTAGTCCTAGTGTCCTTTTCACAGAGAACTTACTTCTTCAGAACTATCAATCTGGTAGCTCTAACTAAAATTTAGCTCACTTAGAAGAAATACATATTACTCATTTTAGATTCATTTTCTTACTTTTCAGCTATGAGCTTTTAGACTGCTTCATTGTAGCTAAACTACTTCTCTTTCTTTCTAATATCTCGCTTCCCCAGCTATTCACCCACTGCCAGTTTCATTTCTTTATAATGCCATAGATGCACTGTTTTAATCTAAAGTGTTCTTAAGAACATTAGTTTGCAAAAGGCTCCTTGCAAGATAGAATTATACAGACTAAAAAGAAGTCAGAAGCACTTACAGGAAGAAGAGATTACACTAGATGTCTTCATCTTGACACATAAATGGAGTGTGACATTCTCAAAATATTAGTAGAACATGGGACGTCAAGAAAATAGTAAAATATTTGTGTTCTATTAACACAAAAAGTTGTGTAGAGGCATAAAGGAAGATTCAAAACCAGAAATGACAGGGTAGGTTAGGAAAAAAATCTAGTATGGCAGTAATACTATCATGTGGAGAAAACAGTATTGTACTTTATAACAGATGAAAGCTTCTGTCTATTGTATGAAAGAGATAAAATAGAAAAGCCGTAAGTACTGCATAATCTGAACTCATTGTTCAAGCCATACACTGCTCATTCTCTGGCAGCAGTCCAAGGATAAACATCAGTGGTACGTATGTACAGGCTGCTTCCATAAGTATTTAAAAAATACTATACTGACTCAGTGTAGTAAACAATACAATTTAAATAGAATATGTGAATTAAGGTCACTTTCTAGTGCAAAGAATAGAGTCATAAATCTAATCTTGCTCAGGCCTGGGATTGGGGGACTCAGATTTTTCCCACTCAAAGAAACATTAACTGAAATATGTAAAGCGAAAACAGCCTTGTGACCCTGCCATGTACTACTTCTGGTCCAATAATGGTTTACAGGGGCAATTGAGAACAAAGCAAAACAAAAAATCTTTCCCCAAGTAAGCAGTTCCACGTTTGGTCCTAATCTGTTCCTTGTCTTGTAACGTTTAGGGAATATTGAAAACTTCTGTTTCTGTGAAACATGGAACTGTTATCAGATATGCAACTAAATAAAGCATAATATATTATTTATCTACTAGTTCTACTACTGGTAGGGTTAAATTGTCCTTTTTATGATTGAAACTGTGGGATTTCTTTAGCATTGGACAGTATCTCAATGCAAAAGTAGAGAGAATGTAAGAAAGAATAAACATCTGAATAAATGTTTTATTTACTTCACATGAATTGTCTTCTGTGCATAACTTCACAAACTGCAAATGAAAATGTTGCATGCTGAGATATTCAAATTTTCCACAGGAGGATAAGGAGAGGGTCTTCAAAGGCAAAGAATTTCACTAGTTAATCATTCTTTGAGAAAAAAATCCACTTTCTCAAAGTGATTTTTCTGAAACAATATCCACACTCCTTAATTTTAATTACTGCAGATGATGTTTACTATATTTCTTAATGTTCCTACCTCCCAAAAATATCCTACAAGCTAGCTACTCTCTACTAGAAACAAAAAATACATCCTCTAAGATTTGTGTAACATAGAATCATAGAATAGTTTGGGTTGGAAGGCACCTTAAAGATCACCGAGTTCCAACCCCCCCGTGTCAACCGTACCGCACAGCTTAGTGTTGTTGGCAAATTTGCTGAGGGTGCACTCAGTCCCACTGTCCATGTTGCCAACAAAGACGTCAAACAGTGTCTGTCCCAGTATCGACCCCTGAGGGACACTACTCATCACTGGTCTCCACCTGGACATCAAGCTCTTGACCGCAAATCTTTGAGCGCAACCATCCAGCCAGCTCTTATACACAGAGTGGTCCATTCATCAGATCCATGTCTCTCCAAGTTAGAAACAAGGATGTCATGTAGGACACTGCCAAATGCTTTGCACAAGTCCAAGGAGGTGTCAGTTGCTCTTCCCTTACCCACCAACACTGTAACGTTGTCACAGAAGGCCACCAAATTTGTCAGGCACAATTTGCCCTTAGTGAAGCCATGTTTTCTATCACCAGTCACCTCTTTATTTTTCATGTCCCTTAGCATAGCTTGTAGGAAAATCTGCTCTATGTTCTTGCCAGGCACAGAAGTGAGACAGACCGGTCTCTAGTTCCCCAGGTCTTCTTTTTTTTTCCTGTTTAAAAATGGAGGTTATGTTTCCCCTTTTCCAATCAGCAGGAAGTTCAATGGGCTGCCATGACCTCTCAAATGTGATGGATAGTGGCTTAGCAAATTCAGCCGCTGGTTCTCTCAGGACCCTCTGATGCATCTCATCAGGTCCCATGGACCTGCGCACCTTCAGGTTCCTTAGAAGGTCTCAGATCTGATCTTCTCCTAGTATGGGTGATCATCATCACAAGTACTAAATGTCAGTTGCTAGTTTTGGTGTCATGAACAGTGCTCCTACAGATAACTGTATCCCTTACCACAGTTCCTTAATTTAACTACTGATGATGAAATACCTTAAATAGAAGTAACCCTTCTTCTGTTGTTGTATTAATTATAGGGAGAAAGAAAAAAAAAAGCAGTTGTTCTCATCAGTATAATAAGCAGAACATACAAGGAAAAAAACGCATTTGATTAGGAACAGGATACTGCATCTATGAACAGACTTCTAACAGGTATCCACATTTGCCTATTTTTTTTTCCTTCCCACCAGGGTGATTCCTGTATCAAGCTCATAACAACTTGTAAGTGTACTAATGCGTTTTTTTTAGAAAATAACTGATTCCAAAATGTCAAGTGATGAAAAATCCACTGTGCTCCTAAGTGTAATGTTCCAATGGTTAATTACATTCATCGTTAAAAATGTTTCCCTTTTTTATGTTCTGAATATGTCTACCCTCAGCTTCCAGCCATAGCATCTCATTATACTTTTGTCTGCTAGATCAAAGAGGTCTCTTCCCTCGGAAATCTTTTTGTGTTAATACTGATCATCCATAATTCTATAAGTTGAGTTTTGATGTTATTGAAGTTGATTTGATTTTTCATAACCTTTTTGACTCTTACAGTAAGTGCATACAGGAATGTAAAGTTGAAACGCCTGACATATTTCATATTGCTTTATTTTAGCCCTTGCATCTGTTTGACAATCTGAATGACTATTGAAAGTTTGGGGAGTTTATAAGTGTCCTCATCAAAATAGTTGTTTTTCTAAAATATTTTCCAAAACCTGCAAGACCCTGGAGGCTTTTTTTTAATTGCTGTAGCAAATGATCTTGACATGGGATAAAGTTTAAAATCATCCTTTTTCTCCCTGAAGTGATATTGCACTGTGAGAAAGAGATGCACTTCAGGAAAAAAATAAAAAAAAAAGGTAAATCCTTGAGACTTTGTATGTAAACAGGATATGGAATATATGTTAAAGTTGAACCATATTATGAAATTTAGCTAGTCAGTATAATTTTAATTTTAAGAAACTGCTTTAAAGCAACCTCACACTGACCCACTTTTTTGTTGTCATTTCTACAATAAAAATTGATAACACATTCTTGTCCTTGCAGAATTATTGCATTGACAGAGGAAATTTAACTCCATGCATGATTAATGACCGAGGTAGCGCTCTATCAAACATGCAACATGCACTGGTATATTCGATGCATCTGACAGCCCAAGAATGATTACTCTTTAGGGGAATAGAAAGCAGACTGGGACAAAATTACAGTTACCGATGCATCCTGCTGCATCAATAAAATGGCACACCACAACAAATGGGACTCTTGACCTCATCACTTACAGCGGAGCAGATCATTTGTATAAACAAGTTATTTAGGTGCTTAGACAGTTTTCTTTAATGTACTTTGCTGTTGATTAATAAGGCCTCCCTCCATTTTTGCACAACATGTTAGAGAATGTTTGAGAAGGGAGAGAAGCAAAGCATAGTCTTGAGAACGAAGCAATACACTGGAAATTCTGATTCTGTACAGATCTTTTCTACAGACCTTTAGTTCTAAATTGGGCAAATTACATATTTACTAAAGCTTCATCTCAAGAAAGTATCATGCATAAGTATGCTTGTAGGTACCATGTGTAAACATTGAAAAAGCCCAGAAATGCCAACTCCATTTTCATGGCAGACCTTTTGTATGTGTTATCATGAGAGTGAGTCGTGCTAACTTTTAAACCAACACAACTGCTATTTTCTCCCCTAACTACAGGTATCCTTTTTCCTAGCAGACTAGTAAATAGTTTTCATCATTCTCTAGGTATTTTTTTTTTCTGCATCTCATTTTGATATTTGAAAATATTGGAGAAAACAGAACAGTTTCTGTTACAGCCAGAGAGCTTTTCTGGAATGTTATGCTGTGTATTTTCATTGGAAAATGAGAATTTGCTATAAAAGCAATGTTTTACTAAGCATTGATTTAAACTAATGTTTTCCAAAATAACAAGTTTTCTACGCCCATCTGTTTAACGTGTAAGGAATGAATTTTCAAAGGTCATTCTAGGTATCCTAGTATTTCAAGTTGTCATCAGTTTCTGAACTATAATGCAGGGAAATGATTCAGATGCAGGGTTGTCTGATTTCTAGGTTATTTCCATTATGTAGGGAAAGTCTCTAACTCCAGAGGCCTCTATAAGCCAGCTAGACAATCTCCATGCATCAGGCAGCCTGTGTATGCTTCTCTTTCTGAAAATAACAAACCCCTGAATTTATTTTACTTTTTTTAAAGCAATTTGCAGTTTTTGATTGTTTTGGTTTTTTAAAAAAATTTTGACTCTATGTTTCAAATTAGAACAATCATATTGAAATAATTTCTGATTTTGTTTAGAGAAAGAAATACAACATTAGTGAGGTAAATAAGACTATTTTTTCTCTTTACAGTCTTTATTTCTGTCCTTTTTCTTGGTCTTAGATTTCAGATAGTCCGGTTAATTCTCTTCCTTTTGTCTTTCTTGTGGTTTCTTGTCACTATTCAAAGTCAAAAGAGGACATTGCTGAACCGAACAATAAAATATGTGCTTAAACTTCAGTTCCAGCTAGAGAGGGACAGATCTTAGTCATCTGTCAGGAATATCTGACAGATTAATTAATTAAAAATTAAAAAATCAGATCATTTACCTTAGACAATCCAAGGCATGTTGGGAGTCTCTTTAGATCCACACTTCTTAAAAGAGCTGTAAGAACAACTAGACTGTATTATGCAGTCACATATTAAGTATTATTTTATGTATTTCTTTAGCCTGTATTTATTCTTATATTTTCCTTATTTTCTGCTGTGTTAGCAGTTCTGTTAAAGCAAGACAGAAACATTTTGAACTTTTTCCTTCTTCACAATTATTGGATCATATGTGAAGAAATACTGATCTGCAATTTAAGTTACTCCAACTCATCTGGACTTTCATATTCTCCTCCAATAGTTTACCTTTCCTCCCACAAACCATACAATGTGTTACATATCCCGCAGCAAAAATTCTCACTCCACTCCCCCGGTGCATAATTTTCAAGGAAACATCTCCTCACTCGTTAAAAGCCTTACGATTAAACAATGAACCAAACTAACTAGAATTTTTTCGGTGCTTCACAGCAACACAGGATGAGAAAAAAAAGATGTTACTCTTGATTGAAGGAAATTAAAACAACTTTTTGGAAAGGCTGTCCATTTAGTGGTCCACATTTCTCCATTAAAGTCTGTCCATACTTCCCCACTGGGACTAAGCAAAGCTCTCTTTCCCCCTAGGACCGTAAAATACCTTGCAGCTACAGCTAATGGGCTCACAAGGATCTTACTAATTATGGTGGTTGGCAGAGCTGTGGAAATTGAAAGTACCACCTTTTGCAAACCCTTTGCTCCATCTCTAATAAGCCAGCAAAACAGGGGAGGAGACACTAAGCAGTGTTGGGCTTCTCAGTGTTGCACTGAATCATTGCTGTCTTTGCTGCATTCCATCCTCCTGCCCTAGAAGGTGAATGAATGACTGATGTATGGCTAGCATTGGGCTGGACTGACTGACAGTTGTTTTGTTTTGCTGCTCCTAGCTTTTTTCTGTGCAGCTGTTTACACAACCTATGCCTGACACTGGACTAAACAATGCTGATCCTTAGTGTTCTGCATAAATATGCAGCTCTGTATTAAACTCTTGGAGACATGTATTGATCTTCGCATCATTACAAATGTCTATGTTTTATCAGGCCGTAACATTATCTGTTTAGTATAGCTCTTTCTCTTTTCTGGTAGTCACACTTCCTCACTGTGTTGCAGCTAAATAATGACAGAATCTAGATATTATGACTGTTATTTGCATGATTGATATTCATTTGGACAGTCAATATTCATTGTGCTATTAGAGTTGCAGGTCAGTGCTGCGGTCTCTGCCTTACGCAGCTTTCAGCCCAGGAAGGGTATTGCTTTCCTGGAACTGTCATTATTCTTCTCTGTAATTTTCTTCTCATCAAGAAACTGCTGTGTTTCATATGTTCCTGGTGATCTAAGCAGAGAGGAGCTTAGACCAACGCCTAGATGAAAACACAGCTTGATTTTGCAGTTAATAATATGACTGTGACTGAAACCAGAAGCTTTTACGCTTTAAAACCTAATCCTCCCTCCTTCTTTAGGTAGGTCTCCTATTACAGTATCAGTGAATCTGATAATTCATTTGCTACAAAGAGCAGGAGGTATCTGTCAGCACAGATGAGTTACTGCAGTACCCACCCATTTTAACTAAGAATGCATAAATTAATATTTCTGATTCGGTTATGCAATCTTTGTTGACAAGTGCTGCCTCCTTTGTGATGAGTATTGTAACACCTGCCTTGAAAAAAGGAGTACCTGTCTAAGCAGGGATGTAGTAAATATAATCTTGCTGTCTGGATATAGTTTAACAGTATATGATTGATTCACTGTGACTACAGGCAAATGAGAGAGTGCTATCAATACTACACTAAAAGTATTTGCATCTAGAGTATAGTCTTCCCATTCTTCTCACAGTCACAGAGAACAATTAGTTTATAATACAGTCATAAAGATTTGTTGGTTGTCTTGCATGCTTTGGTACAGGAAAAGTTTCCACTGCACTGGATCAACTTGCACAGGAAAAAATGTACAATTTTTCCTGCTGGAAAAGGAAGAGGGAAAAAATTCACCAGTCTTTCAAAATCTTGCAGGAGAATTTCAGTATGTATTGTGCTGCCAAGCATCTTAGTGGTTTGCCACTTGTGCTGTTTAGAGAAACTTCTTGGTGAAATCATTCCTAAAGATGGGGTGAAATGTCATTTATATCCTGTGATACACAGTTGTATGTCTCTTGCCCTGGGGAACCTGCAGCTCCTTCAGTGCTGTGGAGGAATGATTGATATATGTACCAGTGTAAGATGTCATGGCCATGTCATCCTAAACCCAGAAAGTCAAGTGATAAAATTTGTTTCTCCATCATGACCCTGCATTTGTGACATTTTCCTCTTGCTGAGACTTCATTTTTTCCAGAGATGAGGACATGCAGTATTTTTGTGAGGTCATAACCTCCAGGCTCAATAATTGTTTTTTCTCTCTGGCCCATTTGTTTAGTTTTCTCATTCGATTTCATTAACTTGGTTACGAGGAGAAGAAGTAAAACAAGTTTTACTGTATACCAGTGAGTTTCATGGTAAGGCAAGCAATTCTATTTCTAACTCAACCCCATGTGTAACATCTTGCATTACAGAGCTCATGTGACTTGAGTTACATGGAGTAATTTGTTGTGCCACAACAAATTCAGTGCAAGACTGTAGCTGAGGACCTAGAAAGGTAAATAAAGTCCCCCTCCCTTAAAAAAAAAAAAAAAACAAAAAACTAAACAGAAGAATTGGAACAAAACTGGAAAATTTATTCTGTGAACATTTTCAACTGTACTTGCTTTTATAGGGACTGTGAGCAAACACATTTTTATTTGAAAAAAAATGGAAAAGCTAAGCAATAAGGACAAATGCACAAATTAGCGTTTTATTCTGTATTCATGTAGCAAGTGTTGTAGACACTCTGAGATG
>KZ505648.1:3179239-3241601 GCA_002844005.1 Limosa lapponica baueri | reverse complement strand
GGTCTTGAAAATCTCCAGAGAAGGGGACTCCACAACCTCCCTGGGCAGCCTGTTCCAGGGCTCTGTCACCCTCACCATAAAGAAGTTTTTCCTCATATTTGAATGGAACTTCCTATGTTCCAGCTTGTACCTATTGTCCCTCGTCCTATTGCTGGAAACCACTGAAAAGAGTCTGGCTCCATCATCCTTCAACTCACCCTTCAGGAGCTTGTAAACATAGATAAGGTCTCCTCTCAGTCTTCTCTTCTCGAGGCTAAAGAGCCCCAGCTCTTTGAGCCTTTCCTCATAAGGGAGGTGCTCCAATCCCTTAAACGTCTTAGTTGCCCTTCGCTGGACTCTCTCCAGTAGTTCCCTGTCTCTCTTGAACTGGGGAGCCCAGAACTGCACACAGTATTCCAGTTGTGGCCTCACCAGTGTGGAGTAGAGGGGGAGAATGACCTCCCTCGACCTGCTGGCCACACTCTTCCCTATGCAGCCCAGGATTCCATGGGCCCTCTTGGCAACAAGGGCACATTGCTGGCTCATTGTCATTTTGCTGTCTACCAGGACTCCCAGATCCTTCTCCTCAGTAGTGCTTTCCAGAAGATCCACCCCTAACCTATATTGGTGCCTGGGGTTCTTCCTCCCCAGGCGCAGAACCCTACACTTCCCCTTGTTGAACCCCATTAGGTTTTTCTCTGCCCAGCTCTCCAGCCTGTTCAGGTCACGCTGGATGGCGGCACACCCCTCTGGAGTCTCAGCCAGCCCTCCCAGTTTGGTATCATCAGCGAACTTGCTGAGGATACACTCTGTCCCCTCGTCCAGGTCATTGATGAATATGTTGAACAGGACTGGGCCGACTATTGACCCCTGGGGGACACCACTGGTTACAGGCCTCCAACTTGACCCTGCTCTGTTAATTACAACCCTCTGAGTTCTGTCACACAGCCAGGACTCAATCCACCTCACTGCCCCTTCATCTAGCCCATGCTTCCTTAATTTTCTAATGAGGATGTTATGGGAGACAGTGTCAAAAGCCTTGCTGAACTCAAGGTAGATGACATCTGCTGCTCTCCCCTCATCCAGAGACGGTGTCTCTGGCTCCCTTGGGAACAAGTGCCAGGCTTAGGCATTCGCTGCAGCCGGAGACCTGCACAGCCACGTGTTTTCGCGGGAGCTCGGTCTGAGTTCCCACACTCGTCCTTATAGTGCATTTTGCAGGTGCCGGGGCCATGTTCTTCTCTAGTGCCAGGAGGGGGCCCACCACTGATGGCCGCTTCCCGCGCGCCTGCGCGCTGACGTCCCTGCTCTTGCGCTCACGCACGCGCACCCGGCACGCGCTCTTCCTCTGCTGCGGCTGTAGCCGCTTTTAAACGTGCCGCGGCTCGCCCGGCCCGCCCCCGCTCACGTCAGCCTCGCGGCTCCCTCGCGAGATTCCCGACTCGTTTCGGGCCTCTCCGCTCTCCCTCGGCTTCTCCGTCTCCGGGGAGCCCCCACTCCGCCTCAATACAGTGCGAGTGTGGCGCCGCGGCGCTCGCCGCTGCCGCTCTCCGCGTGGTCTCTATTCATAGTGTAGGCTGTTCGTAGTCCAGAGTTGCTCATAGAACACAGCCATCGTAGAATCACCCCTTGTGGTGGGTAATTCAGCAAAGGGGAAAGAAATTATCTCTGTTCTGTCCCGGTGAAAGGTAAGACAAGAGCATTGTGTTTAACTTATAGCAAGGAAAATTCAGGTTAAATATTAGGAGTGGGAAGACGGTCAGGGCTGTGGTACACAGGGATGTATTGAGTAGGCAAGCCATGGAGTTGCCAACATGGGAGATCCTTATGAACAGGTTATACAAACATCTCTTAGGATTGACAGGGACAACTGAGCCTACTTTGAGGCAGGCAGAAAAACTGTACCATTTTTGCCCCTTCCAGCCATATAGTTCTATATTTCTGGGTGATCTGGGATAAAATAAGAAACCATCTGAGAAATTATTTTTAAAAAAAAAAAAAGGCCAGCAAGAGCAATATCATTTATGCTCAAGTACTTTCCTTCCCCTTTCTGGTATTTATCCTCTGCTGCCAGCCAAGCTCCTTCACAGTCCAGAACCATCTCCTTTAACAGTCCGTCTCTATGAAGAGCCTCTTTGCCTCATTTTCCTGCTGGGGTTTATTTTGGTTCCTGTTCAAAGTTTGAAAGATACTGCCCCTGTATCATGAGTTCATTTGCTAACCATTTTCCTCTAGTGTTATATTTTCATTTTTTGCCTATGTGAGTTCAGATTCCTCTTTACGATGTAGTTTATGAATCTTGGTCACTCTACTCATCTACATCAGCAAATGTTAGGTATTCTGCATTGCGGTATTTCCCATAGCCTCTCTCTCTTGACAAACTGCACAGGAATGTCGGACTTAACTTTTGTACTCTGCAGTATATTTAAATTAATGATATATAGTATATGGTGGGATCAGTAGTCTGGGTAATTTTCTATTACAGAATTAGCACCTCATAGTTTTGGTTGTTAGGGTTTTTTAAGAGTTTTAGCTGTTGATTTAAGCTACCACTGTGAAAGCAAGTACTTTAAGAAATAACTCTTGGACATGCAATTCTGCATTTGCCAGCTCAATATGTTTATGCTCGCCAAAACACTCCTTGTTTAACATTTGAATTGTTTTCCATGGGACTATCTGAATGAGGAAAAATTCCTCACATGAGCAAGTTATGTATCCTGGATGGTATTCAGCCATATCTGCAGCCTTCATGGCTTCCAAAATACTCTCTTGGCAGTATTGTTGGACTTCACTATTTTCACTGCGTGTTTTCAAAGGAAAAAAGAGTGGGACTGTGATTTCGCAGTTCTGGGTTCTCTAATAATCTCTGCCCTGGTCTTGTTCTACAGCTTCAGGAAATATTTGCTCCTCAGTTTCTGCTGTTTTACAACAGTGACAATAGTATTGAGGTAGAAGAGTTCTATGGTAAAAATACACCTATAAAATACTTCTTAGTCTTAGGATGGCAGAGACTAGATTGAGCCTAAGTCACTAATTATAGATAAGCTAGAAGGGAAAGATTAATTTCATGTAATCTGGTTTTTATTGAAATTCACTCTGTGCATTGGGTGTATGAAGGGAAAAGGAAAGCAAGAGACTTTCCAGTCAGAAATGTACAAAAAATGTTACCTTTTTTTTCCCAAAAAACCTTGAGGGCTTCTGCTTTTATTGATCTAGATTTACTGCAGTGGTTAGAAGTAGTGCACAAACTTTAAAACACACTTAGTGTTCACAAATTGGCTGAGTGTATGGTATATCATGCCAACACTTACACTCCTTTACTGCAGTGCTTTAGGGCCAGAACCTAGCTATATTTCAGAGGAGTTAAAAAAAAGCTTGTAATTTCATCACTCTCCAAGTAATATGGTAGTACTGCAATACTCATGGAGGGGATATTGACTTAGTACTTACTGGTATTCAGCCCTAAATCACTACCTGTATGACTGATAAGGGAACAATACCTGTGAGCTGTATTGCAAAAAATGGAATGCTTCACTGCACATCACTAAACGTATGAATAGAATGCATAGAGTCTGAAGATTTTACCACTAATTCAAAAAGACAAAAATCTACAGAAAGAGTTCAGACTTGAAGGTGGGCCATTGCCTGATCAGTTTGTAAAGTCACAAATAGGTGAAGAGATTACTACTTTTGTTTTCAGGGTATTTTGTTTGGTTTTGTTTTTTTTTTTTTTACATGTTGTATATACCAGCAAATCTGTTCTGATCGCATTCTTTCTATGAGGCCATTCTTCCCTGCAGACACTCTCTATCTGACTACTTGCAGATTTTTGTGAAGAATTCATCACAGAAAAAACGTCAAATGAATGTGACTTTGTAGCTAAAGCTGTATGAAAGTCAGCAGGTTTTGTTCAATGGGATGTGTGCACGCACTGTATTTTAGTTTTGGTTTACATGGATTCATGCCTTCTGAGCTAGAGGTTCAGACAAGTCATCAAAACCCACTCCAAATGTCCCCTTTTATTCTGGCTTCATGGTAAAACCACTGTAAACACTCAGGTCCTGTATTTGAAAATAAAAAGGCGTGACTCACCCCTGCTTTCTTCCAGCTTTATGCCATTTCTAACTCCACTGATTTCAGTGTCAGCATGATTTTGGAGAAGTTAAACTGGCATAAACTTAAAATGATACAACATTTAATCAGATCCCTCAGGCTTAAAAGAGGTATTGCAATGATATCTGTTCACTGACCTTTGTGAAATGAATATGGAGATTTCAGTTCAGCTCTTACTTGAAGCACGCAGTCAGCACTGAAGCTAACATCATTAATACATCTCCTCTCTGCAGTGCAAGAGCTCTGCAGAAATACAGACCTTTAGTCTATTAGGACAAGCATAAGAGACAGTGTCATATATCTTAGGAGGAAAGGATATATCTGGGGTCATCAAACACTGCATTCAGCATCCATATCACACAAAAAAACCCTCTTTGTGGTTTTTTCTTTTCCTTCTCTTTGCTTGACAATAATCCTCTACAGCAATCAGATTGGTCAGTGAAAGAGCATCTGCCAGGACCTTAGTGAACGGCTTTAGTTTGGCCTTCTCACCTTTCAGCTTCCTGTCTTGGAATAATAAAATATTAAGACTATAAAGAAACAGTATTTCACAAATTGCAGGATAACCCTGCCACTAGAACTGTGCATGCATTGGGAGATACACGGGCATCTAAGGACTGAGGTGATTTTGCCTTTTCAATGGGTTACTTTTTAAAATTTTATTCCCCTCTTACCTGTGGGACCCGATACTGAACTTTCTTTACCCTCCCTAAGCAGTTTTGTGACATGGGCATGCCTCTCTTTTCTTTCCCTACATACATCACTGTGATCTGCAGTCAGAGAATACTTATACATGAAAAACCCCTAATTACAACCAAATACTGTTTTCTTCAAAACCAAGTTATTTTCACATAATCTTGCTGGATGAATAGAAATTTTAAAGAAGCCATAAACAAATTGCTAATTCCTTTTCAAACAGTGTTTCAGGCAATTGTGATGTCTGTGCCAACACAAAGCATTGCAACATGTAAAACCGAGATGTAGTTTGTATTTTCTATGAAAATACTACCTGATGTCTGGGAAAACTGGTGGAAATCAAATTGTTTTATTTTTCCTTCTTATGCAAAACCTGATTAAAACATGTTTTTGCTGGAATTTTTCCAAACTTTTCTAAAGATCACCTGCTTTGAAAAATACTTTGAAGTTTACTGATGAAAAGCACACTAAGTAATAGCTGAATATTATAAACACATGAGACAGGAGATCTGAAAAACTTTTATTATTATGTGCTGACTTATTCTTATGGTGAAGAACACCACAGATTTCTGTTTTCATTTACCTTCTATTGCTTGAAAATGTCAAATCACTGTTAATAGTGAAAATGTGTAGATTAATAGTTTTCTTATCTATGTATTTATCTTGGCAGACCACACAGAACCTTGATTATTTCACTGTCTCTAGCCCATGAATATTGTCATCTTTTTTTCCTTGATTTACACACAGGTCTCTAATCATAAACCATCTTAAAAAGAAAGTGTGTGAGGCTGTCTGCCAGAGCTTTCAGAAGGAGCTTGTCATAGCTCAACAGCCATTCCAAAAGTAATTTCCAAAAAATTAATTTTGTTGGTGTTAAAGATAGTTGTACTTTAAAACTTAACTATTAGTTCCACTTCTATGTTCCTGAAGGGGCAAAAAAAGTATACTATATGCTTTCTGTAATAAACTTACTTCTCCAGAAGAAAGAAAAGAAAAAAAAAAGAAACTTTTAATATTTCTTTCACATGCAAATTCTAATAAAAATGTACCTAACTGCAATTTACTTGTGCAATAAGCCATGGGATGTTATGGCTGAAATTCTATTGTATAAGCAGAATGATTGTGAATGGGATTATGTATTGAAAATAAGATTATGGACAGGAAATTCTATTATATATTTCTCATCCAAGTTATTTTTATCAAGAGATAATAAAAATATATTGCCTACATTTATATATATATACATACAAACACACAGTCACACACTCATATATATGTGCATGTGTGTATATATATATGTCTCAAATGTGTGCATGTGTATTTAGATAGATAGAGCTGTATCTACAAAATTAGTATCTAACTTGAAAGGAATGAAAAAGATTAATTCTTCCATGGCAGCTTTAAAGAATCTATAATATGCCATCATAATACAGGTAAAGCATATTTCAGCTTTGCAAGTTTATTACACAATAATTTGTTCTTTCTAGAAGGGATTCACACATTGGGCAAGAAGCTGAGTTTCTCAAAAAACTTTTAGTTGAGAAATCATATCTCCTCAATGTTCCAAATTTTATTCACAAATATGTTGTCACTTATACTCCCATTATTTTCTCCCTTTTCCCTAACTGGCTTTTTCGTCCAAAATAACTACAGACATACCCAGGACTCAGTCTTACCTGAGCCCTCTTTGAAATAAATTCAATAGGTATCAGACTATGAGTGAAGAAACTTTCCTTGTACTCCTAGTTTTGTCATTAAGTCATCAGAGTAATTTTTTGCAAAGAGATTTTTGTGCTTATCTGTCTCATGAAAGTTCTACTGATACTAGAGTTTCTTTGATATTAATAAAAAACTGTGCAAGCTACGTATTTCTGCCTTTGTAGGGGCTAATGAGTTTTTAGTCTTCAATAGAACAATGAATTGATAGAATGATCTCTACCTTAATGCTGTAAATAAATACTGAGATGAAATAAGCCAGTGTTTTAGGAACTGGTTGCTAGAATTATGCCATTTGGTAATTCAAAAGGAATTGAAATCTTCCCTTCCTTCCCATAGGAAGTGGTAGGAGTAATTAAATATTGAGCAAGTATAAAATGAAAATGAGTATATGCAGTTAGGAAACTTAAATTTACTGAACTAAGTTCTTTGTTCACGACCATGGCATAGAGTAAGACAACACAAACAAGTGGGATAGGACCTATCCAAATTCCCTAAATGAACCAGATGTCCTAAGAGCTGGACAACACTTGTTCATGTAAATTTAATATAAGGCCTGGATAGTAAAGCATGAGACTCAACACTTAGACTCACAGAATATTTTGTGTTAGAAAGGATTCTTCATTTCCCTAGACATGGCTTCCAGGAGTCCAGCGGCCCAAAAAGATTTTCTCTTTTATAGATGTCTAGCTTTCTTGGCTGGCAGATAGTGAATTAATCAAATATTGTGCAGAGTTTAAAGACCGAGTTTGTAACTACACATCGCAGACTTTCTCCACTGGATGGTGAGGGTCTAAGAGAATATACCTAATTAATCCTGTGTAGTAGATTATGCAAAGCTCCTTGAAGTCAGTAGAACTTCCACGTAATTACACTACCACACAAATTAATACTGTTTGACCATTGTGTCAGTGTACAGGTATATATTACCTCAACCTGGCTAAATAGCACAATCTCAGTGTGGGTGATTCAGTTTCAGTGTCCAAGTCCAGTTTTAGATACTAGGTAGGATAAAGAAATACCTAGAAAGAACTTTGACAGTTCTACTGGACATTTTTTACACACCCACATCTGCCTACTTATCATACTTACTTAGGATGGGTGCACGTCCCCGAGTTACCTGTCTCCAGTGATTTTCCACAGGAAGATCTCAGTATTACCTTAGACTAAACTCTTGATGTTTGGGCAAAATGAAGCTAGGTGTTAGTGTCCTCCGTTTTACAGAAATTGTCAGTAATTTTATCTTTTTGAACAGTGTTTTAAGATAATCTCATTTGGAAATCCCAACGAACATTTAGTTAGTCATTCAGCATCTTACGGATGGGCTATTGATTGAGCTTTAGGAAACCAAAATTCTTGTTCTGCCACAGATTTGTTGCATGACTCTAGAAAATGCACTTAATTTCTGTTGTCAACAGGAATAAAGCCCCTGCATTGGTCTTGGCTGCACTGTATCTTCTTAGAATATATGAATGGAACTGTGTTTCTTCAGAGTTTAATACAGTGGATTTTGACAGTCATCACAGCCTTAAAGCTTTACTGTGGTGTTACGAATTAACTGTCCATTCCAGTTCACTTTGGGGCTCTGTCACAAGCTGTTTCAGCTGTATCTCTCTTCTTTCCCTCTGACCTCCTCTGAGACCTTCTTAGAATCATGGAATGGTAAGAGTTGGAAGGGACCTTTAAAGGTCACCTAGTCCAACCCCCCTGCCATGAGCAGGGACATCTTCAACTAGATCAGGTTGCTCAGAGCCTCGTCCAATCTGACCTTGAATGTTTCCAGGGATGGC
The DNA here is from genome assembly GCA_002844005.1 of Limosa lapponica baueri. Lineage (NCBI taxonomy): Eukaryota > Metazoa > Chordata > Aves > Charadriiformes > Scolopacidae > Limosa > Limosa lapponica. Next base: position 3,233,307 of record KZ505648.1, on the reverse strand, counting down.
GCATCTATCAGGTCTCTAGGCAAGCTGTGCCAGTGTTCCAGTACCCTGAGAGTAAAGAATTTCTTCCTTCTATCTAGTCTAAATCTACCCTCTTTTACTTTAAAACTATTACCCCTTGTCATTTCGCTACAGGCCCTACTAAAATGTCTGTCTCCATCTTTCCTGTAGGCCCCTTTAAGTACTGAAAGGCCACTTATAAGGTCTCCCCGGAGCCTTCTCTTCTCCAGGCAACAACCCCAGCTCTCTCAGCCTGTCCTCACAGGACAGGTGTTCCATCCCTCTGATAATTTTTGTGGCCAAATTTGGAGATATCCTTCTTTTACTCAGTTGTTTTTTTCTGTTTTACTCTGTCATTTTTTTTTGGAGTAAAATCCCATGCTCTGCACTTCCAAACCAAGGATTTTAAACTGAAGACTTCTCCGGAATACAATGTTACCTTTTTTTGGTCTGTTAGTTTTAATTTATGGGGAACATAACAGAAGATTCTGCTATCTAGGGAACAACCAGCTCTAACAAGAGACTTGGGCAATGACGTGTTTGAATCAAAAATATTTCAGAGAGGATATATCAGAAGGATATATGTAGAAGGAGCACATCTGACTGCTGACAACATGAACCTTATGTCACTCTGTCGTGGTTTGGGCACCCATTCAGTGCACTGAAATGTTAAGTTGTCACAATACTTCTATCTTGGATTAAGGTTTTACTCAGCCTCAGGTCAGGACTGGCATTTGAAATAGTTTCTAAACCTTTGTTCTTCATAGTCCTTTCAAAGCAGACTATTTTATTTTCTCCTCAGTGCTTTTTGATACCACTTTTTTTTCCTCATCAGATGAGACACACGTACAGTCACTAAACAGATCATAGAAACACATATCCCACTTCAAATGTTGATACAATAATCTATGAAGACAGCAGTATTTCATAGCTTTTGTCACATGAATTCTAAGTCTTTGCTGATTTTTTACACTTCCAGTTACCTCTGTTCTAATTAATAATCCTTCCTTTAAAAAGAATCCATTCAGTATAAGTGGGCTAAGTGCTATTTATCTAAAAGCCTCTGGCAGCTGAAGTCTGGATTAATCTTCTAGCCCAAATTAAATCATGTCAACTCAGATCAGCTTCCTTGTATAATCTGATTTTTGCGGGAAAGTCAGCTTCTCTCCCTTTATGTGACCTATGACAGCAATGTGAAGAAGGAAACTTGGCATCTCTGTGTGAGGCGGATCCTCAGATGGTGGAAGTCAGCACAGATTTCTTCCTTTTCCTAGAACTTTATCAATTTAAATCACCTGAAGATATGGCTTGAACTCTTTAATACATTTCATGGATCATAACTTTGGAAAGTAGTAAGTCCAAAAACCTATCTTCCTATTCTATTACTTTCTTTTTTGGTAAAGTCTGTGTGTTTCTATTCAAAAATCTTACCTATCTTTCATAATTTTAAGAATGGCATCATAAATTCTCATACTTTTCTCCATATGTATATTATATATAGCTATCCTGTTAGCTTCTATGCTGCTTACTGCATTTATTTCACAAACTTTATGCATAAGTAACCCTATGCAAGCCTCCATTTAAAAATGAGTTCTGTAAGAGGCCTGTGGAAATTACAGTAAACAGCAAATGCTCCTGCAGATAGATATTGACTTTACAGTGTGACTAAATTATATCCATCTCCTATTTCTCTTTCTGTCATGCTTTTGAACTAGACTTCAGTCACTTTGGTTTAAATTCCCATTTCCAGAGTAACATTTTTTAGTAGTGGCCATTGCTCATGATAATTTTATACTCTAAGCAGGTTAATGTATTAATTTTTTCCTCAAGCAAGTTCCCAATTATGGTACATCCAGTGGCAATTTATGTTCTCATTCTAGATTGGCTTTTGTGGTATAAAGGTTGGTTCTTAACCTTAATAATTTTGTTATTCTGAACACAGAGTTGCTGATCCAATCTACATTCTGGCCTGTAGACTCAAGGTCAGTGATACTGGAATATCATTAGAGTAAATTGCAGCCACAAAATAAAAGAGTACATGGCAAAAAACATGTCTCATAAAAATATTCAAGCTTCTCCAGAATATCCAAAAAACCCAAACGCAGGACTGGAGAATGGGGTATCATAGATAGGGGAGAATTTTGGCTCAGGCAGCTATTTGTGTCCTGGGGGTTTTCTTTTTTTATTATTTTCTGAAGGACAGTGTTAATTCTAAATCAGTAGTAAAGTAGCCATAAGTTGCTTCACTGATGGCATTAATTTCATGTCATATGTTATGGCCTTTCTGGCAGGAAGCTAAATTGGCTTTTTCATTATAAGTGAACATTTTTTCTTTATATTTTTTTTTAATGTATTCAGCATCTTTGACAAGGAGAGATAGTCCTGTCTGTAGATTACTACCTGCATGCTGTGTCAAATTCTCTGCTTTGCAACAAGACTCCTGTGAGCATAACAGCTTAATCATAAAAGGGATTTATTTAGGGTTGAATCCATAAAGGAATTTAAATTTTGCATTCAAAACAAAAACCCCTAACTGAGATATCTATGCCTCCCTATGACAGTCCTCTCCTGTGTCTCCTAAACTGAAGATCTTTAGGCAACGTGACTTGTGATGCAGAGGTTTCCCAGGAGTCTAAGATTTCCTTTGGAGTATTTCCAAAACCATCTTATTCTTGATAAAACTGATCTTTTGCATCTGTCAGATGCCTAATTCCTCTAAGAATCACAAACTGAGATTTGCTATGCCTGTCATTAGTGCCAGGAGTGACAGGAAGGAAATCTTATGCAGGCTGTGGATTTATTGGTTTTTGACTGCCCAGGGATTTTAATGCCTTAAGTCCTACCACCTTCAGATTTCTTCTAATTGTCAGTAAATGAGCTATTCCTGTGTGTCAGGAGGTAAATATCTTTGAATTTCCTTTAATGAACTACTTTGACTTTGTGAAGAATAATTAAAGTTTCTTCAACTTATCAAGCAAACAGTATTAGCATGACGGTTTAGCCTAATGGTTGAGGTATCTAGCTTGGAACGGAAGCTTAAGGGATGCACTGTGTTCCAGTGCCCTCTAAATTATTTTATCTAATGTATATTGGAATAATTGCTATAAAATATACTTCTCAAATCCTTTGGTGTGATTAAGATGTAATTTAGGACTAATACTCTGACTGAAAAGAAACTATTGACTGAGATATTAGCTATATATTCTTGAACACCCACAAATGATCCTGAACAAGATCTCCATGATCTCTTAAAAATATCAGTTATGAAAATAAGACTTAAAATTTCAAGAAGAACAGAGTGATGTCTGTTCATTTTTGCAGAGACATGAGCCTTTGGAGCTTATGTTACTTGACATTCAAATTAAAGAATAGGTATCAGTAATGCTATCCTTCAACACTTTCCTCTGTCTGCTACAATGCTAAAGTGCCTTTTGAATTCATGCATAATTCTTCTCTTTTTTTTTTACATATACATTTTAAGATCTCTCATATTAGAGATCCCAGATAATAAAGCATAGCTTCAAATTCTTTAGATTATTCTACTGTGAGACAGGTGAGCTAGCAAAGCTGGAAATCACAGTAACAATGAGATGCTGAAATCACAGTGTAAGCAGCTAAGCCCTTCTGCTCTGGCTCACTTGTCCTCTGGGAAATTTTATCTGGAGCTGTGAATCTATGAAAATAATGTCTCCACCTCAGAGAACAGTCTGTACATACTCCGTTTAGCCATTAGTTTCCCTGGAAACTTAGTAGAGACACCAGAGCAAAGTGCTTTTGCTAGGAAGTACTGCTCAGGAGTTGATATCCTGCTGTCTGCACAGGGCTTACCATCTGTGGATTAGTACTAGGTTTCCTTTGGAAGCTCCATCTGCTTTTACTGCTTTCAATGACTCATAACCACAAAATGCTTCATATTTTTAACATTAAGGTTTCCAGCTGGAGATCACTCACTGAAGTATTAAAAAAAAAAAAAAATTTAAGAAGTGGTGGCGTACATGGATAACATACACATAGCTGATTTATAAAAATGACCACACAAAGAAATGATGAGCTAGTTGGGGAAGAAGAGCAACCACTAGTTTGCTCAAACACTTCTGTTCTGGCAATGTTCCCAATTTGTCTACCTGCTTATCATATTCTTGAATCTCCCTCTCTTTCTTTCTGAAGCAATTGGTAACTACTTTCCCCCTTCCTGCAGGGCTTCTGGCTTTTCATTTTATATTTCTTCTTCATTTCTTACCATGTTGCTTTATACAATAGCTTATAGTATTACCTTCAGGGTCACCTCATACAACAAACTTCTGTCATCATTTCCGGTGTTCCTTTTCTAAGCTTTGATTTGTTAATCTAAACCAAGATTAAATTAAATCTAAGACTAAATTAAATCCAAGACTAAATTAAATCCAAATTTAATTTTGATCTTACTTAGGTACAATCATTTATGGGTATCAGGAGAATTCCTGGGTAGCACTGAGATCATGGCAAGAAGAGTAGTAAAGCTGATCCAAAATGAAGTTACCAAGGCTACTTTAACTTTACAAATATCTACAAAGTTCCATGGGAATCAGAACTAAAGATATGTAGCCCATAGGTCCACAAGAAATCCCTGGAATGTTAGCTTAGATTTTTATTGTACATCTGTAAAAAGGGGAATAGTTCCCACTGAAAACCTAGAGTGAAAGTATCTGCATTTAATAAAAACAACAATAATGAAAATAATAATTAAAAAACCCCAAGAAAACCAGAAAACATTAATTGCTTAACCTTCTCCAGGTTTTTACTACAGCTATGGTTATTTCTATTTCATTAACATGTGGAAGCAATTGGATCCCCTCTTATTAGTCTTTGTAATTATTTGCCTCTTCAAACCTGGTGGAGTATCTGATGAAGTGGTACATATTCTATACAAATGCGAAGTGACCAGCGTGAAGAGGTCTGGCTGGAACCTGATGAGAAAAGTAATCCTAGAAAAGCCTCCCAATCTATATAAATTAATACAATTAAGGCTCATGGAACACTCCTCTGTACCCGCTGTCAAAGCAGATAGACAACCATCCAGCAGCGTGTGAATTTGTTATCAGGCAGAGCCTGGAATTCACAAAGACATGTGGTTATGCTTTGGACACAGTGTCAAAATCATTATTTTGCCTGAGATTCTCCTGTTTCTTATACCTCTGCCTCCGGCTCAATAATTTATCCATCACACATTAGAAGAACACAAGATAAACAGCAAAAAAATATCAGAAAGTAGCACAGCTTTACACAATGACAATTTAAACAGCAAAATAAAACAAACAATATTTAAAAGCTGGTAGGAAATATAGCAGTGATTCAGTTAGACAGATATTATTAACTTAATGGAATATTAATAAGATATTCCATTTATATCTCCTGTTCTGTCCCAAAGTCTCCTGAGATATTTTCCAATGAGATTTTAATGATAATATAAAATGCAGCTACTTCTGGGATAAACATCCATCAGAACCAATATCAATTGGTTCTGCCAACAAGGAGTTCAAGATAATTCTGGTGTGATAGTTTTCTTTGTAAAACCTTCTTCATTAATATCCATGGACTCTATGGTTTATCTTATACACACCACAATTTTCTTCAGGTCTTTAGGTTATTGTTTTCTGTTTGAGAGGTGTAAATTAAGAGTAAATTATTGAAATCTCAGTCAGATGAGTGGCCAGGTCCTGTGACTTTGGTCCCAAGGGCATCAATTTTGATTGCCACCACAAGCTTTGTGGTTGATGCTCTGAGCCTGTCAGTGTTTAAGAGGCATTTGCACAATGCCCTTAACAACATGCTTTAACTTTTGGTCAGCCCTGAGTTGGTCAGGCAGTTGGCTTAGACGATCATTGTAGGTCCCTTCCAACTGAAATATTCTGTTCTGTAATTTCATTCCTCCAGTCCCTGACCTGAGTGTTAGACTGAGAATTCATATTGATTCCTATTGAAGGCCATCTAGTGAACTGCTAACCATACCTCTTATAGAATATAAGTATTAATTGGATTAAACACATTTTGCCGTATGAGGCTTGGTGAGATTAAGTCATCTATCATGCAGCGAATGGATCCAAACAACTCAAGGATGCCATTGAGTCATAAAGAGAATCTTGAAGATGAACAGCTTATTATACACCAAGGGTTTGCAATTTCACTGTTTCCACATGCTAAGCCTGGAAACTTTCTGTAATTCAATGGAGATGATAGGGTCAACTTTTAAAGTGGAGACACAAATCTTATTATATCTTCATGGGATTTCACAATCCATTCCTTTGAACATAGAGTGCTTCTTTAAACAAACAAACAAACTCAGAAAAAGATCTCACCTTCTATTCAGAAAACGGAAGAACTAACAGAGCCTAATCTTTCCAGCATTTAGATATTTTAATGGTCTCGAGGGAGTTGTTAAATAGATACTCAGAGCTTCTTGCAGGGAGGATTGGATAGTGAATGGTAATGGATTTCACTGAATTCACATCAGTGGAAGTTGACAGATAAAACATGGGTAACTTTAATTTGAACCTATTAAACTGAGTCATAAAACAATGTTATCATTTGGGAAATTGATTCTGAAATGTGCATAGCTTTGCAGGAGGTTAAGGATGCTTGGATCTCAAAATTCAAAACATTTCTTCCTGAAATCTAAGCTCTCTAGGTATCTGTGAAAACTCAGTCTGCATGTATCAAAAAGTGATAATTCACTTAATACTTAAATACTTAAACACTGATGGCACTTATTGTGCCCAAGATGAGTTCTTTGTGTTCCTACTTCATTCTCCCTTGTGTGTCTTTCCTGAGACATTACAGGTATGTCCAAGTACTATGGGTTTGCCCCTTGCCAAAGTGACATAGATTATGCCTGGCAATATCTCTGTCTTTCTTTTCATGCTTGCCACTAGCCACAGGCAAATCGATTCTTTCACTTTAATGAGAAAAGTACCTCTATTCTTAAGACATGAAGATAAGCCAGGGAGTGATTGTCTCTGTATGCTGATTTATTTGAAATCTTTGCTTTTACAGAAGTGCTGTGAGCATGAAATGCACCTGACTCCACTTTAAACACTGTGTAAGCTTAAAGTACAAAGTAAATGGACTTTATTGAAAAAAAAAAGGGAAGGATTACAGTTTTGTTTATAAAGTTGGAAACACATTTACATAAGAAACATATAAAACCAAATATTGTGTGCATACTGATATGGTAGTCTACTTATAGCTATCATTTAGATTTTTTTCTGATGTGTCTAGCAGGAAGTTAAAACTCCTGCTTGGTAGGGCTTTACTACCAAATAAAATGACAGTGTTTTTCAGGGTAATTCTGAATCTCTGATTTTCCATGTCTGGGTTTTGTTTCATATTTTTTATTTTATCTTGTCTGCTGTCAAATGTAAATTAAATTCCAGACCATGTCTCATTTTTCTATTAATACCAGGTACCTTTCTTACTGTGATCTTCTTTTCTTTTGTTGTCACGTAGTGTCTAACAGAAGAATAAATGAAAACTAGAACTTACTTGGCAGTGAATCTCCTACAGAAGTAGAGAGAGACCTTCCTCTTGTGCATTTCATTTCATTCTTGGTGAAACTCTGGAACAGGTTGCCCAGAGAGGTGGTGGATGCCCCATTCCTGGAAACATTCAAGGTCAGGTTGGACGGGGCTCTGAGCAACCTGATCTGGTTGCAGATGTCCCTGCTCATTGCAGAGGGGTTGGACTAGATGACCTTTAAAGGTCCCTTCCAACCCAAACTATTCTGATTCTATGATTCTTCTTTCAAAACAAGTTGACTTGTACTTTTACATTATAATTCAGCATATGCCTTTTTGTGCAAATAAGTTATTTTGCACACCATGCTTGATGAGATTTTTTGGTGTCATGCAACAGTTTGTCTTTTGGTTAAAGGAAACTTATATGTGACTATACATGCCACTTAACCACATGCTTTCCATTTTCAAGGTTTTTTCATTCAGAGAGCAGAACTGTGGTCATCTCAACCAAGCACAAATATTCTCTATCAGTTATTTTGCATCTACTATAATACACTCTTGTATACACCTGAACTTGGCACACTACAGAGAAGCCTTCAGGCTGTTGTAACTGATGTTTATGAGCAGATGGGTGCTGGGATGGGACCAAATTTAAATTAGCGCACTACAGGTGGTAACAGAACTAATTATACTTAGTGCTATTAGTGCAGAAATCTAGCGAGCACTGAAGGAAATTTAAGTGGAAGTCCATGTTTCCAACAGTGTTATGTGTAGTTAACTCAAAAATTGCTAAATGTAATGGTTAAGTGTTGAACTTGAAATATTTTGTGATCAGGTTTTTCTTGAACACATATTTCAGTCCTTGAACTGTAGATAACTACCCAGTCATTTTTTGGAGAAACTTCTAAATCCCACTCAAGATCATCCCGAACTGTATTCATCCAGTGTTTCCTTTTTCATGGTTGGGACATGTTTGGCCATGAGTGATTGCCGAAGGAGGAGATTCAGAGAGTGGCATAAGTGTGCAAGCCTAGGAGTCTGGTGCCATTTTAGATGTCTCTGTGGCCAAAGAAATCTGCATGGAGCTGGTCAGCAATATGACAGAGGAGCTGTGGGAGAGCCAAGACACCGGGATTTCTCCCTCCACGTTGTGCAGTAATGTTCACATGGAGTTTTTAGCAAGGAATGTCTCAGAGACAAAGGAATATGGGGAACTGGCACTGGGAGGATGAAGCTGAGGAACAAATGGACAGAAATACATTGGGACTACCTCCTGGGATATATATAGCAGACAGCACAATTTGTCTGAGGGACTGCACTTGTTAACTTCTTGGGGATAAGACATCAAAACTGAATTCACGTTATTTTTCCCTCAGTGAATCTTTTTTATGTGGTAGAGCTGAGACAAATTTGCATTTTTCATTAGTTCAGTGTCATGTAGTGTCATGTACACAGGAATGACCTTCAAGTATAATATTCTCTACCCAGGTAATTTCACTAAGATAAAAAACATGGCAGAAAGAAAACCTGAACAGTATAAATTTTGAGTACTGTGCCTTTTTCATCCAAGAACAATTCCATTGTGCCTGGTTTTGAAGCTTCTGCACTAAAGGCATATTCAGGAGAGACCTCATAATGTTAGGAACTTTGATAAAGTTCTTTTCCTCTACATGCATCATCCCTGCAAAAGTTTTAGATTAATTTCTTCAATATCTATTCTTTAGATCCACGTCTTTAAGTAAAGTTATATAGCTTTATATATAGCTGCAAGAGACCCAGAAAGAGGGGCCTCTGAGTCTGTGATTTCTGAGATTGTGTGCAGACAAGAAGTTGGATACTTCGTGGAAAACTTTGAGGATCCTTTCCTAATCCAAGGTTAGGCTTTCTTTTGTGCTGTTTTTGTGTGTTTGTTTGTTTTCTAATTAAATGAACTATAGCTTGAAGAAATTCTTTCTTGCCATACAGTCTTTCCTGTGTGGCAGTCACGTCTCTTAATAAATGTTTTGGGGGAGCAAGAGCACAAGCAAATGGATAAGCCTCAAAATTGTTAATTTGGCTATGGGATCATTTTAAGCTCCATGTTTCTGCAGTGTTAAGAGCTCTAATTGTGAAAGACTGATTTAAACAGAGATAATATAAAATTAGGAAAAAAGTGAACAAATATAAATATTTTACAAATTGAATTCCAGAGTAATTGTTTTTCTTCACTCCCCCGCAACCATTACATTTACAACCCATATCTTTAAAAGCATTTTAGACAGGAAATAAAAATGTGTGGCGAACACCTCCTCATATCATTACTTAAAAACTCTTCCTGATAAACAACATTTGTGTTGCCATATTTTAATATCAAAATAGCTTCATATGGAACACTGTCAGTGTCAGAACTCTTTTATCATCTAAATAATTTAATTATGTCCCATACAGAAAATCTTTTAGATTTGTTATTTTAAATACACTCTTCCTATGTGTTTGTCCTCTATGTTGTTTTTTTCCTATAAAGGCTTCATGATATTTTAAATGCAAGCTTGTCATTGAAATCTTTGTAACGGCTTCTGATGAAGAGCAGGGCAATCTGTGCATTAGGCTGGTGTGAGCTCTATTCCCTTCAGTGGCAGCTTTTACTATTTTAAAGTCAAGGTTGCTATTTCAAGTTCAGTTTTTATGCTGACTACAATTGACCTCAATGGGATTTTGGTCAAGTCCTAAAAGAAACCCTGGGCGCAGAGACTTTAGTAAATCATTATAATCCATCTAAAACTAGAATTTTTAGGTTAGTTACCCTGCACATGCCCCCCACTCTGGGTATCTAGCTTTTTCATACTGTAGATGGATGACTTGGCAGAGGAAAAAAATCTGCTTATGGACATGTTAATGCTAATATTTGCTGTTTCTCAGAAGCTCCATAAAACAAAGCTCAAAAATGCCCTGTGTACCATCAAAGAAGGAACACGGGACTAAGAAAGATTCCCTGGGTTACTAAATACAATCCTTCCCTATCATATTCAGTTAACCATGTCTCTAAAGACCTTGTATTCAAAGTACAGGACAAGAGAAAAGAATTGGAAGATCAGAAAGATGGAGAGCATAAGTAAACAACCAGGAGATACTCATCAAGATATTTGACTGTTATGTCAGCACACTGTCAGCGTACTAGTAATCTTTTTGTATTGTAGTTACCACAGCAAAATGTTTCTCATGCTCAAGCCACAGGAGGTAGAAACTATTTTGCCTTTGCCAGTGATGTGATTGGGCTTACTATTACAACACTGTTAACACTAATTTTTATATTCTTTTGAACTGTTAGGTATTGGCAGCTGATAAAATGTTATTGCGGTGGGTCTAGTTATCTGATCTGGGATACCACGTTGCACATTACAAAGGTTGAAACCAAATTAGGCCAACGAGATCCTGAGTATATTAGAAATAAAACCACCACCAAAAAATCCCATGTGCATCATTATAAAATCATTTGTCAAGCTGCCTCATTCAACTTTTAATAGGCAGAACAGAGTCTAGCAATTAGTGTCACTATCTGTTATTTTCTTTGTAAAAGATGTGGTTTTTTCTTCAAATAGTCCCTGCTTTGCACTAATCTGCTTCAGTAATACCTAAATCCCTTTCCACTGGGATAAAGTTCAATTCAATCCCTTTGAGTGTTAAGAAATTTCATGAATGTGTCCTGCATCTTGTAAGAAAAGAAGAGCATACCAAGATGTTTTCTTCACGAGTTCACTTAAAACTAGAGCTGTGCATGTAAATGAAACTGGTATCCTTTTTTAAAAATGCATGCGATGATCTTACAAGGGTCATATTCACGTGACTTAAATTAGTTGTCTGATGTGTAGTCTTAATTTCTTTCTCTAAGTTGTCTCTACTATCAATATGCATCTCCAAATGAAAAGCTACTTTTTTTTTTCTTTATGACAAAATAAATAGAAACCTTGTCATTCTATTAAATCCTTTGAAAGTGATTTTTATTTGTTTATGGAATTCCTTTCAATGTGGAGATAGGGTACAGCTCAGTTAAGCAGTCATTATGTACAAAGGTACACGGTGCAGTGAACTGAATGAGCAGTTTGTATTAAGATTTAAAAATACTTACACATAGCTCCTTACTATTTTGTCCCTCCTTGCTTTTTCTTCACCCTTCAAAAAGGATGTGTGTTCTAATGACTCACTGATAATGAGACCACGTAAGGAATCTGAATATGCACGAGTCCATGGGACCTGATGAAATGCATCTGTAGGTCCTGAAGGAACTGGCAAATGAAGTTAAGCCACTATGGCTTTCTCCCCTTTTTAAAAATGGGGGTTGTGTTTCCCCTGGAAAGGGGGAAACACAACCCCATTTTTAAAAAGGAAAAAAAGAAAGACCCAGGGAACTACAGGCCAGTCAGTCTCACCTCTGTTCCTGGCAAGATCATGGAGCAGATGCTCCTGGAAACTATGGTAAGGCACATGGCAGAGAGGTGATCGGTGACAGCCAACATGGCTTCACTAAGGGCAAATTGTGCCTTACAAACTTGCTAGGAGCACTGGTGGATACGGGAAGAACTACTGACATCATTTATCTGGATTTGTGGAAAGCATTTGATACTATCCTGCACAATGTCCTTGTCTCTAAATAGAAGAGACACGGATTTTACAGGTCAACCACTCAGTGGATAAGGAATCAGCTGGATGGTCACACTCGTAGAGTTGTGGTCAACAGCTCGATGTCCAGGTGGAGATCAGTGACCCTCAAAGGTCCATACTTATTTATGGGACCAGTATTATTTAACATCTTTATCAGGGACATGGATAGTGGGATTGAGTGCACTCTCAGCAAGTCTGCAGTTGACATCAATCTAAGTGGTGTGGTGGATACTGTCGAGGGAAGGGATGTCATGCAGAGGGAACTTGATAGGCTAGAGAAGTGGGCCTTTGTGAATCTTATGAAGTTCAAGTAAGCCAAGCGCAAATCCTGCATGTGAGTTGTGGCAATCCCAAATATGGATACAAGCTGGGTAATGAGTGGATTGAGAGCAGCTCTGTGGAGAAGGACTGGGTATGAGCTGTTGAGGTGCGCTCACAGCCCAGAAAGCCAACCATATCCTGGGCTGCATAAGAACTGTGGCCAGCAGCTTGAGTGATGTGATTCTCCGCCTGTACTCCACTCTCATCAGACCCTACTTGGAGTACTTGTTCAGCTCTGGAGCCCACTGCATAAGAAAGACATGGACCTGTTGGAGCAGGTCCAGAGGAGGGCCATGAAGATGATCAGGGAACTGGAACACCTCTCCTGAGAAGACAGGCTGAGAGAGTTGCAGTTGTTCAGGCTAGGCAAGAGAAGGCTCTGGGGAGACCTTCTACCAGCCTTCCAGTACTTAAAGGGGGGCCTACAGAAGAAACAGGAAGGGATTCTTTTTCAGGGAATGTAGTAATAGGATGAGGGATAATGGTTTTAAACTGAAAAGAGAGTAGATTTAGATTAGATATTAGGAAGAAATTCTTTACTCTGAGGGTGATGAGATACTGGAACAGGTTGCTCAGAGAAGTTGTGGATGCCCCCTCTCTGGAAGTGTTTTGAGTAACCTGGTCCCGTGGTCCTTGGACAGGTGCCCCTCCCTATGGCAGGGTGGCTGGAACTAGATGATCTTTAAGGTCCCTTCCAACCCAACCCATTCTATGATTCTATGGCTCTATGAAAATTATGGAAGAAAACCTTAATAATCAAGTTCTTAGAGAGACTAATTTCATGATCTTTCCTTTACCCTCGCAGGGATGAGTTTCAAAGCTCAGGCTCATCCACTTTTTTTCATGGAAGTGCTATTGCAGTACAGAAGATACATCTCGCAAGAAACCGTGGCTGTACTGGAACAGAGATGATCTGCTATACAGCACCTTCTTTGAGGATCGAGGATGGCTGATGAGAGAGGATCCACTCAACAAAGTGGGGAAAGAAGATCTTTGCCAACTGGCTGCCCAGTCAAGTATAGGGAGATTTAAACTAGGAACGATGGGGCAGGCAGATGATGACCATACTTAAGTGAGGTAGCAGAGGCCAAGGTGGAAAACAGAGGATGCAGGAGGGTTGGAACAAGAGATACCTCAGGACTGACAAAATGGGGCATAAGGAGACCCTCCACAAGTGTATGTACACAAAGACACGCAGCTTCAGAAACAAGCTGGAGGATCTAGAGCTCCACCTGTGGTCTCTGAACTATGATATTTTTCAAATGACTGAGATGTGGTGGGTGTCTTGCGCAAATGTTTCAATGGGTGAATATGAGGTCTTCAAGAAAGGAAAGGAAGATGTGAGTGGTGCCTATATGGATCTCTTCTTTGGGACAGGTGACGGTTGGGTTGAGAATTCGTAGGTCAGGATTAAAAGACCTCTTTAAACAACTCAACGAAGGCTCTAGATCACTGAACCTTGTTCTCATAGAAGACTTTAAGCTCCCTGTCATCTGCTGGAAGGACAACACAGCAAGACACAAGCAGTCAAGATTTCTGGGGTGAGTTATGGATAACTTGCTAACACAGGTACTGAGTGGGCCAGCCAGGAGGGATACATAGCTGGATCTTCTATTAACTAAGGAGGAAAAACTGAGTGAGGATGAAGTAGTTTTGGCAGCTACCTATGTGGTTGCTTTGGCATTAATAAGACCTATGAAGAGAGACTGAGGGAACAGACCTGTTCCACCTTGAGAAGACAAGACTCTAGGGAGACCTAATATCAGCCTTTCAATGCCAGTGGGTAGTTTATCGAGAAGATAACAGTGGGAGGATGGGAGGCAACAGGCATAAAATGAAATAAAAAAGTGTCAGAGTGGAGGAGGAGGTTGGACTAATTACCTCCTGAGGCTCCTTCCAACCTGAATTATCCCATGATGCTGTAGTGAAGGACAAAGAGCTAGAGATTGCTGTCAGGGTAAAGACACAGATTTTGTTTTCAACGAGAAGACGTGTCAGCATTTCAACACATATGGCTTCATTGCTGTATGTGTTCTGCAACTGAATGTAAGTGTTCTCAAGGCTATCCAAAGAGACTTCTAAAACAGACACACTGTCTTCCAAAGTGCTAGATTTTCATTTAGATAAGTGAGTTTTCAGGAACATACATGTCTTAAGACATAGCCAACTGTTGTCTCTATATTGACTTAACTCAAGATCTGTCTGCTGGATGTGTCAAGTTCCTGATCAAGATAGTATGTAAGTCTACGAATGGATAATTTTAACTCATGATGATTAAACTCAAGAATTTAATCAGAACCTGACCTATGGCTATTTCATCTCAGTACGTGGTGGAAACTGAATTGAATGGCTGTTAAAACTTTAGAGAGAGAAAGTGGAAATAATAAGCAAATCAGAAGGAACAATCAAAGACAAAGTGAGGATTTAATCTATTTCTGAACAAAAATGGGAATAAGTATTATCTCCTACATATATTGAAATTCCATCTATGTTAGATGTTCATCTAGTTACCAGGAGGGACATTTTATTTTTCATTTTAAAACTGCCAGATTGTGACAATGTTCTTGTACTTGAAAGATACTCTGCTGTAGTGTGTTCTGCATACAATGGCTCAGACCTCAAATGATTTTAGAAACTGAAACTACAGCAGACTGCATGTCAGCTTTCTTCCTAAATGCCTCATGAGGTCTGACTATTTCAGAAAATCCTTTTCTCTGTGTCATACTACAATTAGCAAAGCAGCTCATTATGAAATCTCTCATGGTTACAAGTAAAAGATATTTTGTACATCTGGGCCGCAATCAAATAGCTCTTATTTCATTGTATCATTAGTCCGATTTTTGGCCAAGGAACGTGATGGGTTTGGCTTTTGGAAGCTGTGATGTATGGTGTGTCCTCTCAGTATCCTCTAAGGATAGTCCTTCTTTACTGACTTTCTGTATCAATTTCCTTTACTTTTTGATACAGTTAATGTACTGAAAGCCTCTGGCAGACATTTTGTTAGTATGCCATTAGAATCAGGAAGGCCCATGATGATTATTTAAACTCACATTCTGTGTAGCACTGATTTTTGCAGACAGTTATTCTAGTGCTAAGACTACATATAGTAATACTTCCAAATTTAAGTAAACTACTAATAGGTATACAACATAACAGTTTCAGAACTGCATTAATAAATTAATCTGGTTTTGGACTGCACTTCCTCAGGACCATCATCTGTTACAGATTTAGAGAGCTATGCATATAGAAATATATAAAAAACATTCCCGCATACTGGGAAATTAGTAGCTGAGGAAAGAATTTGAAGATAAGTCTGATAGGGCTGCACTCAACTATGGCTCTGGAATTGGGCAGTACCAGGCAGGCCTTGAAGTTATGCTCATTCCCTGTTGTATGCTGATTGTGTGAACTGAACCATGTAAGTGCTATCCAGTCCCATGGGAATAACTGAAATACAGAATCCCTCCACCAGACCAGGTTGCTCAAAGCTCCATCCAACTTGGCCTTGAACACTATCAGGGAGGGGACATCCACAGCTTTTATGGGCAACCTGTTCCAGTGTCTTACCACCCTCATAGTAAAGAATTTCTTCCTAATATTTGATCTCCCCTCTTTCAGTTTAAAATTCATCGTATAGCTACAATCCCTGGTAGATTCCCTCTCCACCTTTTCTGTAGGCCCCCTTTAAGTACTGGAAAGCTGCTAATAAGGTCTCCTGGGAGCCTTCTCTTCTTGAGCCTGAACAACTGCAACTCTCTCAGCCTGTCTTCATGGGAGAGGTGTTCCAGCCTTCTGATCATCTTCGTTGCCCTCCTCTCGTCTCACTTCAACAGTTCAATGTCTTTCTTATGTTGGGGGCCCAAGAGCTGGACACAGTACTCCAGATGGGGTCATGTCACCCTTTAATTACCATTAATCATTGCAGGCTACTATCTGAAAAGGCTAGGGAAAATTAACATAGCAATTCAGCTCCTGTTCTTGTCCTGCTAGAAGCACCCAGCCCATTTTAGCTTCCAAGTTACAAATGAGTGCCATTATAATAAACTCCGTATTTTGCAAAGACTAGGGAATGTTTATACAAGCTAAATTACTGTTACTCTGCTGTCCAGGTTGCTCTAATCTGCTGCCATGAAAGTGGAAGCTGGGAAAAGCAGTCATGGCTAGAAAAAATCAAGTCATCGCACTGTAAATACATGGCAAATAAGTCATTAAACACCTCCTCACACACATTTCTCCCTCTCTCCAAGCACAGAATCAGCACCAGCTGTAACCCAATTAAACTCAATAGTTCACAGGTGTTCAGTGGAATGATTATAACACAAAAACACTTTTCTCTTTAGGCTTCTTTAACATTTTTACTGCTATTTAAGTTTCATGCTTTAAAGAAAAAAAAAAATTCCAAGGACTAAAGCCTGAAGTTGTACAAAAGAAATCCTTCCAGATACCATTAGGTGTTAATTAAAACATTTCTGCAAAGTGCCCCATAGCTCCTGTTGCCCTACCCCACAACTCTTAAAATTTAGGAAATCTCATACTATGTATTCAGCTTGAAGACTCACTATAAAATTAGAGTATGTATTTAACAAAAGAACCATGGAATTTGGTCAGAAGATATCACAGTAATTCAAAAGATTCCCCTGACATATGAGAGCTTTCTTCTTCTAATAGCCAGCCTGTGCCAGAGGGATTGCAGATGCTGGAGTCCCTTTCCTGCCACTCCACTCTTACAACTATTCAAGCAAATCCAAACTGTTCTGTAGATGCTTCTTTACTTTTTGCTTTTGTTGCTTAGCTGGCTGTATGCATGCATTTCTTACATAGCCATTCCTTACTGAATTAACTTCATATATTGAATGTATTCCCTCACACATATGTAGTGTCATCTGCTTATTGACTATATGTAGTGGTCAGTTTTGAAGCATCACAGTATGGAGTTCACAAATTATTGTGGGATGATTTTGAATAACATATTATCTGGGAGTTTTGGGGTTGGGAGCTAGAAGGGGAGAGACTTCTAATAGTGGGATCATATTACGACTCCAGCTCCTGCTTTGCAAATCGAAAGAAAGCTGGGAGACTGCTTTGTAAAGCACAACTGCTGGTAGACATTGGGTTGCAAAAAAAACTTGTCTTGGCTATGAAGCAGTAGCTTGACTTTTCTATCTGTGTGTCTGGCCAGCCATTGAGAACATTACCACTGCATCCTTGTATGCCTCCTTGGAGAGCTTTAAGTAGTATAGGGAAGTGCAGGAAAGAAAATCTGGGTTTCCTTTCCAGCTCTGACAAAGTTTCTGCCTGTGATCTTCATAAAGCCTTTAAATGTGAAGAGATGGGAGAACCTTTTCACCTATCTTATCTTAGGAGCCAAGTTACCCTTGGGAATTAATTATCCTGTTTCAGTCAGTGGAGGGTGATAATCTGTTACCTTGTCAGAGATGCAGAGGACAAAACCCTAAATATCCATATTTGGAGGGCTGCATTTCACCTAATTTTAGACTTCACAAATTTACTTATTTAGAAAAATGGATACCTCTTGAATGATTTGTTCCATCTAGCCTAGACAGCAACTTTCAAGTGACTGTACCTCACTGATCGTAAAAGCAAACCCATGTTTGTGTAGCTTATACTACATGTATTTTTGACAGCTTAAGTTAGAATCCAGGCTTTTGAGATAATTTTTTATGGTATAGAGTATCTTTCTATCAACGTTCTCATTTAACCTCGAGTCTTTAGAATCAGTACAGGATTCTCTCACGAGGAAAAATGATTCAGCCAAGACATAAAAGTCAGTCTAGATGATTGTATTAGTACCTTTACCTCCTTTACCTTTAAATTTTATGAAGATTTGGAAGTACCTGCCCTTTGTTTCAAAATAGCAGTTGAGTCACTGACTGTAGTTATAAAAGATATCATATTAAAGAGAATTTATGGACTTTATCATCAAAGTTATTTTGCATACATTAAGATTTTACATATTCCACAAGTATTACAAGAAATCCCCTAATAAATACAGATGTTAACTACCTCTGGAAAATAGTGAAGGTTTCAAATAAATTGCGAATGAACATGATCTGTTTTATCCGGGAGCAAAGAGCGCTCTTTTGTGTTACATTTGGGCTGCGTCTTGCACAATAAGAATCCTAGGTGGTACCAGAACACAAAATAACTACAGATGATAGCATAAGAACAGTATGAGTTTTTCAGCCTTTTGTTTTTGCATGTCAGCACTCATTACAACTCAGGTGTGCAAATCAAATGTATTACCATGTTGACTCTTACTCTACTGTTTTATTTCATACTGTTCCCATTGTCTCGTATAGTACTGTGCTATTTATCTTCCTTAATACCAAAGAAAGAAAACTGTGCTTTTAAATTTCTTAAAATATACACTTTTCAAAAATATATTTGACTTATTATGAAGAGAACGGGGAAAAGGAAGTAACAATTTAAGAAAACACTTTAGAATAAATTTTCAGGAGGTCTAGGGGCTAATCTGTTTCTTAGCAGCATAGACAGTTGACAAGAAGCTTTCTTTTAAAGAAAACAGTGTTTTTTGCTGCTGATGTATCTAGATAATGATCCAGTACCATTTGTAAATTCTATATTCATAAAAATCCTGATCAAAACCACAAAATGTTTTAAAAAACTGATAAATTCACTTTAGTCAGAGCTTTGCCAGCAAGTCACAGGAGGTGATCTTCCCCTCTGCTAAGCACTGGTGAGATATACCTGGATTGCTCTGCCCAGTGCTGGCTTCCCTATACAAGAGAGACACAGACATACTGGAATGAGTCCAGTGAAGTTCCATAAAAATTATTAAAATATTGTTAGTCTCACCACACAGGAAAATCTACCAAAAAAAGCAAGTAAATAGGAGAGTAATCTAAAAGAATGAAACACTGCTTTCAGGTTTGTTTCTAATAATGAGTAAATGATTTACTGTGTATGCAGTATTTCCAAATGAACTCACTCATTCATCAGTTGTGTAACTACAACTTTATTCAGAATGAAAAGACACATTTTTATACCTAGTGTATTCAGTCCTTTGCAAGTTTACTTGATATAAAGAAGGAAAGCAGCTCTGTTTAGTAGCTGAAGGCTTGGGTAGCAGGCAGCACTCTTTAAATAATGGTAGCCTTGAGCCTCGTTTTGCATCAGCTAAGCAATTACCCTTTCTTTTGCCTTCTCCAGGTTCAAAGAATTTTAAATAGTGGTGTGCAGAGATTTTTCACAAGGTGATCCATTTTTTATAACATTGTGTGAATGCTGTGTAGGAGAGACATTGCAGAAGTTAGAGCTCTGCAAACTCACTCAAATAAAGACGAGATGTCGGATCTATAGCTTTTGTTACAGTACTTAAAATCTGCTTTTTCTCCAGGTAAAAATAAAACAATAAATTTGACCATATAAGCGATGTTGAAATTTTCACTGATGATAGCAATTTAACAACGGCAAAAATTAGCATTATCATGAGAATCAATGATGACGGTCACGGATACAGAGGAGTAGGGAAATTCCTAAGTATCAGTTTGCAAAGGAGTTTGTCTTTATTTTCAGCTAAGTTTAAATCCTTACCTGATGGACATAATTTAGTTAATGGATGACCATGGGAATCTCGCATTTGTAGGATTCCTCTCCATAGCACTTTTTGTTGCTCCATTTCGAAGTTTACACTCTTAGTCATGCTGATTTGTCACACATACACTGCTGTATGCCTGTACACATTTGGCCATTTGCGTATTTCCTTTCTGTACCTTTTCCAGGTTTACTTCATGGTTTTTGACGTAAGGAGAGGTAGTATTCAAGATGCGACCACTCCTAAGAAGCTACATAGTAGCTTAATAACATTTTCTCTTTTATTTTCTATTTCTCTCCCAATAACCTGATACGATTTTTCTTTTTGGCTTACTACTGCATATTAAGTAATATTTTTTCAGCTTTATCTCAAATAACTCTAAGATCTCTGGTTTGAGTGTTAATAAAGTGTGATTTGCACACTTTTGGTTGATTTTTTCCTACAATGTTTTCAATTTATCAACATCTAATTTCTTTTTTTTTTTTCCCCCAGCCACTCAAAACCATGACCTCCTCCTGCCGTTCCTACAGTCAACTTTCCCTTTTACTCATTTGGCTAAGTAAGTATCATCAGTAATATTTGTCAGCTCACTATCTGTACCCTTTTCTAGAGTACCTGTGAACACATCGAAAGGCACAGGTTTTAGCATAGATCCTCTGGTATTATGTTGGCAACTTCCTTTCATTGTGAAAACTATAATTATTTCCTACCTATTTTTCCTATTAATTAATCAGTAGTTAATCCATGGGAGGACTTTTCTTTTTGTCCCGTGACAACTTAGCTTCCTTTGAAGACAATTGTTTTTAAAAGCTCTTTGAAAATCCAAGTATATTATTTATATATGAGTTTAAGAAGTGTACTCTTAAAGGACATTTTTAGGTATGGAAAAGTGATTTTTCAAGTCTAATTTTTTTGTGTGTGAATCACTGATTACTTCTTTACGCTTTGTTTGACATTTTGATAATATTTCTGTGAAACTTCATGAATATTATAGTTTTGAGGAATAAAATTTCATTAATATTCTATGCAATATAATGAAATAGTTGATGATGTATTTCAAGGTAATTTCATGGGGACCATTTTTGTGATCTTAATCTTATATTTTATTAAACTTATGGTAGGGATACTTTCTTTAATTTTCATGTAACATTCTATCAAAACTTAAAAAGATATTTCCTGAGTATTTCATGAACTACTTCTCCAATCATTTATTTTTTTAGGAAGCTGGAGAGATGACTAAAAGTTATCTGGGCTGCCAGTAGGTTCCTTATGGGATGCTCCCAGGATATAGCTTGTCTATGCTGGAAAAACAGCCAAGACACTTGTTCTTTGTAAAGGAACACCCACTGGAAAGAACTGCTGTAGTTTTTATAGTACTTCATATTTCCTGTAGACAAATGCGAAATATATATTGTCAGAAGCAGAGGGGTTAGCAGTGTTCTCAGGTTCCTTTCTCATTTGTGCTCTACTGTATATTTCTGTGCTTTCACGTGCGTTCAAGCTCACACTCTGAAATATTTCCCCTGAAGAGTTCACCTGCTGCTAAAAAGCTATGCTTTGTACTGAATGAAATGTCTGCATAAATGTCTTTAAAATACATATGTTGAATGATATGATAAAATGCTATAAAATATGCCCCACACAGTGATAAGATGCAGCAGTCTAAAACGTACCTTATCACATGCAAAGATGAAATAGTGTGGGTTACATCTCATGTAGTTCTGTGATATGATGCTTTGAACAGCATCTCAAAGAAATTCTATGAAACCTGCTAACTCAAGCAAAACACTGATCAAATGATAAGGCAAATTTATTTGGATGGTGTCTACTTTTTGCAGTAGTTGGTAAATGTGTTTGCTGTTAAGTTGTTACCACTAGAATTTGCAGGGGCAGTGGGGGACTGGGCAGTAGGACAGGAGACCAAAAGTTGGATATATGTGCAATGGAATGGATTAGCAGGAAGAAGGATTTGTGAGGGGTTACCGAACTGCTTATTCTCAAAGCAGTAATGTTTTTTTTGCAGCTGAGACACCCAGTATGTGGGTGAGAATGGGATAAAAACTTTGGGCAGGCTACCCAGGGAAGTAACTTTTCTGTTTGTGAAAGCCCCGAAGACAGAAATAACTACAACAGAACTAATGTTAGCTGTGGCTCTAAATTTAAAAAATACTTAAAATAAATTCTGTTTAATGGCCACATGAGAAAGCCTTTATTTTTTGAAGTTCCCTCCACAGGACTTTCAGGGTTAGTAGCAAATGGATGTCTTCAAGTTGGTGTCCTCAGATATCTTCTGCTCCCTTGTGCTTCAGAGAGACCCTAATGAGAGATACATCCTCCTCAGAATGAGAATCATAGAAATCTCACACCTTCATTGCCTTTGTCATTATCTTCAGTGAAATGCATCTTGGAGCAGGATCATGACAGAATCTTGTCAAATTCTTTACTATAAGGGTAGTTGGCAGATTCACTGCCAGAAATGCAATTTTTTTCCTTCAGTCCTGGACTTTCTTACAGTCGACTTTCAGCTCCTTGACCCAGAAGTGCTCTGTTTTCAAGGCCTGACTCCTCAGCTGCTCTTTTAGTAGTGGTTTTATATATTGTTATATTCCAGTGGTTCTTTCCCAGAGTTTCCTATACTTTTACCTCTCCCCGGGAAGCAAGGACCTCTTCACAGTTTTGGCCCAGTGCATGGAATAACACCACCGAACTGCAGGCAAGGCTTTAAGAGCAACATAATGTATAGAGTAATGTATAGATTGGTTAATGACATACAGGTACAGTCAGGCTACAATGTCAGGTAGAGAAAAATCAAATTAATGTGAAGTAGAGATGCATCTGCACAAAAGCTTACCTAACTCAATAAGAATTCT
This sequence comes from Limosa lapponica baueri, assembly GCA_002844005.1. Classification (NCBI taxonomy): domain Eukaryota; kingdom Metazoa; phylum Chordata; class Aves; order Charadriiformes; family Scolopacidae; genus Limosa; species Limosa lapponica. The sequence continues at coordinate 3,210,415 of KZ505648.1, read as the reverse complement.
ACTTAATGCAGTCAGGAAGAAATACAGCTAGCTGTGGTTGGAGCAATGGATTTAACCAGGAATATGGAGTTGTATCGGTATTTCAGGTAGTGATAAATAAGGTCAACATGAATGAATGACAGGGAATCAAACAGTGCTGTAGGAAAGAGAGCTTTGAAGTCTGTGCCATTTACAGAATTACAAATAGTTGAATTTAGATACCTTTGAGAAATCTATCCCTAAATTAGTGTCGTGTATCCAACAGTGCCTGGTACCTATACCCTCAGTAAGAGTTGAAGACACTGTCTTGAAGCTATAGAATAATTTTGTCCTCAGGGAGAGTTCAAAGGAGGCTGGCCTAAGCCTGTACCAGGGACACCAGTACCATTAGCAGACTATTTTGTGGTTTTTGATGTCCATAAATTTTTACATGTAGTACTTTGGCTGTATTTTGGTGTTACTGTACCCACAGCGTAGTCCTAAAACTTCTAAACCTAAGATTGTATTTCAGTCTGTTTCAGTTCCACTGAGTTTCACATTTTTTGAGAGAGAAAAAGAAAATACCATGGTTTTGTAGGTTTACTTGGTATAAAATAGATTTTTAGCTGAAGTCAGTGGAGCTAAGTTCTGGTGCCATCAACTTTGAGAACCACTGTTTCCATATATCCACCAATATGGATGAAGGTATAATGAAGATGTAAAAATTACATTTTTCATCTTTGCCAGGACTCTAACAGAGTCTTATTTCTGAAGGAATGACGTTGTTTTCATTAGCAACTTTTGGTATCACATCTACCAGTTTGAGAAAACAACTCAGGAACTCTGGCAAATCTTACATGACAATAGGAGCTGATGTTTTAGCAATGTTTTCAAGCCCCTGATTGATTTACCCACTGACATGTAGTAAGAAATTCATCTGAATGAATGAATCTAGGAATCTGCTTCAGGGTAAGCTGAGTAGCTCTCTAACCCTTTCTGAGTGCACTACCAGGATACACTGTATGTAATCACCCAATCCACGTATTGCACCCAGATGTAGATTCCTATATTCAGGCACTTAAAACAGCAAGCTGAATCTCACTACTAAATTTTGTGCAACTCAGTTGGCTAACAGAAGTTTAATTCCAATTAAGTTACCCTATGTCCATCTAAGTGGAATTGACAAATATGACTTTGGCATTTTAAAGGACTTTCCTCAACAACTGATTTAAATTTCTAAAGTGCAAAGGGAAATCTTAGGGTTAAATTCAGTTGCCCACTTAATGGCTGGTGGGGCCACTGAAGACTTTGTAGGGCATCTGAGATTTCCAAGTGGAGCTGAATGCTGTGAGCTGGCATGATTCCTCTGTCTTTCTGGAGTGGCAGCTGGAGATCAGACAGAGTACTTCGGTGCATCTCAAACGCCACTCAGCACTTTCATTTAAACTACCGATCATTGAACTACTGCGACTTTCTTTGTATAGGCATGTTAATTTTTTTAACATGGGTAGGCTCCCAGATCCAGCTTTCTGAAAATTGCATCCTGATCCTGGGAAAGCATATTAATTTTTTTAACATGGGTAGGCTCCCAGATCCAGCTTTCTGAAAATTGCATCCTGATCCTGGGAAAACAAGGTATTGACTGTGTGTAGAGCAACAGGAAAAATACTGTCCTGCACCTTTGTAGTATTTGTATTCACTCCAGACAATATTAATAAGACAGAAGGTAACTGTATGAGCGGTGTTACTGCACAGCTGGCCTCAAGGCTGCTCCCACTGTAGCATACAGGTGAGACCAAAGAAGCTTAATAATGTGCCACGGTCATCCAGGGAATATGTTGCAAAGTAGGGAACTCCAGTAAGTTCCCACATATCCAGACCCTCCTCTGTTTTTCTTCTATCCAAATGACACCAACAAAGCTTGGGAGCACTACACATTACTCCACAGAAATTTATCTTTTCATTATTATTCTGTAGAAGAGAGATGAGTTATCTGTTTGGCAGCAATCTGCATGCTGCTTGAGTATGGTATTCCATTTGCTAGTAATCAATAGTAATATAATACTGATTTCTGTGGAAAGAATCATTATCTGTAAGAATATTTGTAAAAATATATCTGTGGATGCATTAAAAGCACAAACCACCCAAAATGCATGAACCAAGCTAAACTTTTTAATTGTTATTTCAGTTTTTGAAGTAGTTACAGTTAAAATCTCCCTATAGCTGTTGCTGTTTGAATGAATCAATTATTTCTTGAAGTAAAATAGGAAAAATAAATGTTTTTGTCTTCCCCCTAAGTTACTCACAACAGACATTGGTGAAAATAAAAAAAAAAAAACTACACCTACTCAGATTTAGATAGTAGGAATTTATAAAACATGAATGTGCCATGCAGTGTGAAGCTAAGAAAGAGGTGTGTTTAATTCTGGAACTGATTATTAACTCAGTATGTCTTTTTCGCTTGCCAGACTGAATAAGAAATAGCACCGTCGCACCCTGTTCATGCAGTGACAGCTAATACCACCATATTTTAGTACATGCTGGTGTGATTTTTAACATGAAAGATTCCTGAGATGTGTTTAAGGTGAAGCACCTTAGTTTAAAATTTCTGTGCCAGAGTGGCATGACAACAGTGACTGCTCAGCTCTGTTTCCGAGTAAAGGGGAGGGCCGCTTTCATTATCCAGTACTCTGAACTCTATTCTCCAATACAAGCAGCATGTTTTAATTTTGAAATAGGCTGGTGAGACAGACATTCTGGCATTTTCAGACTGAATATTTATAGTCTTCACCCAACTGCTTTCTGCGAGTCACTCCTGCAAAACAGGAATCTTTGCTTTGGAATAACAGTCGCTTAGAACATAGACAGAAATGCCAGTTTTGTAGTGAAGAATTGAATGCTATCATCTCATGGCTTGTGAGCCAACACTGCTCATAGCCACAGGACAGTCAAAGAGCTTTTTATTTAAAAAAAAAAAGCCACTAAAGGGCATTAAAGTATAGTGTGCATATATATATATATATATATAAAATACATGTATTTCTTGCAGGGCAATTTTTTCTAAACAGCAGTGCTCATAGGCCCATGAATTTTGGGTACCATTGGCAGAGGGTTTCCTGGAGGCTCAGGAAACTTGACTAACTTCATGGAAGTGTTTACATTTGAAAAGGTTTCAATGGGTTTCAAAGGCAATTCATCCTGATTGTGTTTAAAACTCACCTTAAAGGTAATTCTTGTTCCACCTTGCTCCTGTGGCAGTTGCCTTAGGACTCTTTACACTGGGATGCTTGCAGAATCTCTTTCTTTTTTTATCACAGAAAGTTGATTTCACTTCTGCTACTAATAAAAGCCTACGCTCTGCCTCCTTATTATAGGGCCAGGGAAGAATGAGGAACCATTGGCATGCTGGTAGCCAAGTTAGAAGAGAATCTGATTTCAAATCAGAAAAGGCAGCACTGCCTTTCTGTACCAGAGCATTTCCACAGAGACTGTGACTCAGGGATTATAAAGAAACACCAGCTGAGGTGAACTATGTGTTATACCTTGGTGAGAAATCTTCCCGCATCTCCCTAGGTGCCTGCCATTTAATCACATAACTCATGTCATTCTCTGCAAACTTCCCCAGTTAAATGTTGAGTTTTGTTCTGAATACTTCCAGTGAAAGCAATTTCACAAAATTCTCTGGCAGCTAATTTCACTGTCTAAGCAGAACTAAGATGATGAACTTTGAGAGAAAGCGTTCTTCAGCTTCCAGATGAAAATCTGTCTTCTAAACTGAGGAATACACCACTGTGTGTTTCCCTCAAGTGAGATCTTTTATTGCGTATTATAGTTTCTTCATGCATAAAATGTAAATACGTGAGTAAAGCACTAAAACGTTCAAAGAATATATTCCTTTTGTATTGGCCTGCAAAAAGTACATCGCTATTAAGAAGACCCAACAAACCAACAAATTAATGACGGGAAAGAAAGCTGTTAAAAGAATGTTACATACTTACCATCTAGACACTTGCAGTGCAGTAGTTAATGAACAGGGAACAGAAGCAATGCTTTATTTTTTTTTTTCTTTCATAGCTATGGACAAAAAAAAAGTAAATGTAAATTAAATTGAATAAGCTCTTGCTTAATTTATTGGATTAATTTTAAAATACACTTCATAATGACTTTATCCTCTGAGAAGTTTCAGAAGCTTTTAATGCTTAAAAGGCCAGATGCTGTACCGTGCTGCATATATTCAGGCCTAGCAGGTCTTACCAGATGAAGAAATAACATCCTTAAAAGGTTTTTGTGCCTCAGAAATGCACACATGGGTAATTTGCCTGACATTTTAAAAATTTAATTTAGGGTTCTTAGGAAAGAGACGTAATCATCAAATAACAGCTCACTTTCCAACCATAGAAATTCCTTAATGGTTCTAAATATGATGCGTACTCTGAAAAATTACTTGACTCACAACCATGAACTTTTAACACAATTAATTTAATTTGTAAATTGAACAATATGCATCATTAATGACTCACAATTTCCAATTTGCTGAATGGTTTCTGCCTCATGTCTCAGCCATTTCGGTCAAGCCATTTTCTGCAGCTTTATGTTGCCTTTAGGTTTTGTGCAACTTACCCGCCTTAACTCCATAGTGTCCGGTTTGAACTTTACTGATAACTACTTCCGGTGAACAGACCAGTCTTATTTAATAGCTGTTCACACAGACTGAGTCCTGTACACTTCTCTCTCCTTCCAGGTGGTGTGTAGGTTAAGGTCTTAACTGGAAAATTGTTTCTGGGCTGCAGCAACTGGCTACGCAAAGGCGTTTTCAAGCAAGATGATACCAATGCAAAGTACACCCAAGGCTAACCCAAATTTTCACATTCGTACAATGTATACAGATTGGTGGCCTGCTCCACCACTTAATTATCATTACAGCTGGGATTGCTGTTTGAAGGTTGCCTTAGAGCAGGAAGTAAAACAGACTTGGTGAGATTTTTGAATAGCTTTCTGAGAATACAAAAGGTCTATGAAATAAAGGAATCAGATGACTGCAAGCTTCTGTAATTTCTAAGGCATTAGTCAAGGTTGCCTAAAATTGCCAAGCATTTCAGTCAGATAAGAAAGGCCAGTGAAGAAGTTTGTGGTATGATCATGACGTAAAATGCTGCTGAACAAGCCCAGCAAATATAATTGCTCTGTGCACCAGGAGTGGTTACTTCCATGCTCCAAGAAAGTAATCAGTGATGCCCATGCTGTTACGTTTGGGCCATGATCAAAGGCTGTAAGTCTCAGCTCCTCTTAAATGCTTATGCCAAATCATGTGAATTATAAAACTGTCCTTTGGAAAAATAAAATAGTGATATAACAATAAATTCTGGCTACCTTTAAGAATGACTTACCACAAAGCTGTGCAACATTTTGAAGTTTTGAGTGGGTGCTAATGTTCTTTGAAACATTCCATGGCATGGGACGTTTCAACAAGATGAGGCAGATGGTGTGACATGCCTGAGAGATTTTGATAACTGAGATTCCTTATTTATGATGCAACTTACGATGAAAACTGTGTACCCATTCTGAAGCCCAGGAGAAGATGAACAGAAAAGGTTTCCATTCAACATTGATGCAAGTGATACTGGATAAAGTAATTCACCTCCTCAACGTTTCAGGATGATGGTCCAGCAGGATTAGTTATTCCATGAATTTTTGAAACTCTGAACTAAATATAAATAATATCTATCAGTATGGTGATACTTATTTTCATAGTCATATAGACTTGATGTGACTAGACATAGCCCCACAAAAGGTAATTTTTGTCTCAACTCACACAAAATGTGAATTTTGAAGTACTTTTCGGGATGAAGGTATATGGAGGTCTACGTTGACATCTGTGCTATGTGGTTAGTCATTGTAATACAGCCATTATAATATTTGTCTTTTGCATATTACATAATGTTAAAAAGCATGAGAAGGACAGAATCAATAGACTGAGGATTGAAAAGAGAGTAGCACTTGCTGCAATATATGCACAGCTGAAGATAATTGTCTGGGTGACTTAAATCCACTCATCTTCCCATGAAGAGCCCACATATAAAAGTTGAATGCACATGACTATAACATGAATGTAAAGATTTGAGGGTTTGCATTGCTGAAGTGTGTTTGAGCCAAAAGTAAGTGACAGATAGTAGTACCAGCTGAAAATCTGGGAATGAAAAATAACATTTATTTGGACACATTTTTTTTCGCTAAAATTATTACAGATTTTTAAAATATAAAATAATTATTAGGATATTTTGTGTAGCAAGAAACTCAGTTTCAGTAATACTTTAACACATATTTAAAATTTTTAGAAATGAGACAGCAATCAAGTTTTGAACTAAACAAAAAAAGAAAAAGCACTGCAATTTCTTGCTATTTTTTAAATCTTAAATGTTTAACAGCTAATGACCATCACAGCTTTCTTTGCTTATGACAATCTAGTGTTGCTGTGTGCTATTTAATTTCTCAAGGAAATGATTTATTCACATAGCAATCTACAATGAGAGACTCTGTAGAGAAATTAATTGGGGCATTGGTGCAGTAATAATGTTATCAGTTGATCAGACAGGTTTTTTTGAGTTGCGGTTAGGTTTAGTTTGCTTATCAGATAAGGTATTTTTGTTTTAAAAGGTATTTATTTTAGTATCTGTATAGAAATTGTTTAAGGCATGTACTTTGTGAAAAAAAAATTGAGGATATATTGATATTGAAATAAAATACGTTTGATGAAGTCTACATGGAAATAATTATTCACAATAAAATTTAGTAAATGTAAATCAGATGTAGGCTGACTGGACTAACATAGAGCATTGCATATTATCTTAGGAAAAAAGAATTACGCAGTGAAAGGGTAGCAAATTAATCCACTTGTGGTTTTAAATCTCTATCTGCAAATATCTCCCAGTTACACAGGAGGGAATGTCAACACTGCTTTGATACCAATTTTTCTCAAATAAGTTTAACCACTGTAAAGTTCACCACTGTACTTTTTTGCACTAAGCATCTCCTCACCAAAACCATGGAGACAACAGGAGGTAGAAGGTGCATTTCGCTCAACCTCTGTATGATTTTTTCATGGATAACACTTTCTTGTGCAAAGTGATAGAACTGCTCAGTCCTCCATAATGTGAAATCCTTCAGATTGGAAGTTTAGCCAAAATGGATATACTACTTAAAGTTCATTAAAGCTTTTACTATGAACTTTTTGGAAGAAGTCTTGCTTATGCTGCCTTTTTTTGTCAATGCATCACATACACACTTCAATCTGTGTAGAGGAATATATTCACCAGTTTGCAAACAGATAGGAAGACAATATATGATACATGTAACAACCTTAAAATTTAACAGAACAGATCCCTATTTATTTCTCCCACTTTCGTCATGGTTGTATAATAATTTAGAACCGTTGAAACTAATTGCCTAGCTTCTTTCATGTGAAAACATGCCTACTTGTTATGTTTGATCTTCACTCAAGGCAAGATACTTCCTTGTGAGTCTCTGTCACTGCAGTTCTACACACAGTTCTCTTGCTTTGGCTAAATTAAGATGGTTCTTGTTTGTAAAAAAACAACTAATTTCGTAGTTATCCTATCCTGACGTGTCAAAATGATAATGTCACTAAATACTAGTGAAAAGGTCAGAGGAAATAAATAATTACAACTGGTATTATATTTGGCATTAGAAGACAGAACATTGTAAGTATTTTAAGTTGCATGAAAAACAAAGAATATATTTTCTTTGATTTCTTACTAAGAGAAGTCCATAATTTAATTTTTCAGTTGTACAATAATCTGTGGCCCATTGTTTGTCCTTTCTTTTCGCTCTTCTGAATACATCAGGGTCTTATTGTGAACAAAAAAAAATAATTGATCCCTTTCAAAATGTGCTAAGGCTCTGGAAAATGTGCTCTAAAAACCACAAGTGTAATGTCATTTTTAAGAAAAACTTTCAGAATTCTAAGGCAGTGCTATGATTTCCATTAGCATATTCTATAGAGTGGTTAGGGTAAGAAAGATAATCAGTCTTACTACATTCAGTTGGACTTTACTGTATATATCATATATATATGCATATATATAGAGGGAGAGGGTGGTGTGTGTGTGCATCTATATATGTTAGGTCAAATTTTGGGTAACTTCAGCATCTAATATAACTGCATGGATCACAGATATTTGACTTTTTTCTATACAGCTTTGAAATCCTTCTTGTTTATGAATTCTAAGCACACTGCACTGCTGAAAGCTTATTCAGCCCGGAATACTTCTGTTAAGTTTTGAATAGCTTATTCAACAGTAAGGCAAAGCAGATTGTGTTATTTATTCTTACTATTTATCATCCTTTCAGTTAAACGTATACTCCTCTATTCCCATAGGACATGTGAATTCTGTTGAAAAAATTATTTTATTTTCAAATACCAAAATGTATATTGAACCTTTAATGTACATTCATGTTAATTAGAAAAGAGAGATTGGTAAATAGAAAAAGTGCAGCTCAGCCCTCTGCTTTAAAGACACAATACATGTTGAGAATAGACACATTTCTGAAAGACAGAGGTGTCCTTCTCCTTCTGTCATATATATAAATAAGAACTATATGTTCAATTTATATGAGGTTTCTCTTAAATGCACAATTTTTATTTGAGCTTTGAGATCTGTATCGATTCGGAAGCAGTTAATACATCTGCACATTGAAGACTGCAAAGAAAGCCCTTGCCTCCTCATACATGTATGAAATTGAAATTGAGTGAATTGTGCTAAAATTAAATCAGTGAGAGAAAAGAAAAAGCATGGAGCCACACTGAAATCCATTGTGTTGGACTTGACTAATAATACAGCAAAGAATCATTCCCACACCATGTTATCATCAGTTTTATCTGCTTTACATGATTTTTTAATGCTCTTTACCAAACATGGTCTCAACTTCAGCTGAATAGATGCATTTACTGTAATTTCTACTTCATGTTGAGATGTTCCATATTTCAGTATAGAAAGGTGAAAAATAGCTCTTACTTTAACTACCTGAAAAAAGAAGCCAACTAGTTTTGAGTGAAATTTGCCATCTAGACCTGGTTTAAATTCTGGGGGCACCAATTGGACGTATGTAAGGAAGGAACATCACCTGTCTTTTAGTCAGTAATCCACTGTTTCAGGCACTTAAACAAGAGGTAGGGTAGGTAATTCAATTTTCTTCTCTACCCGCGGAGATTCAATCCCAGATGTCTCATTACTCACAAGTGTTTCCCAGTTAACTTGCAATATGTGATTATGCTATGCCTTTCTCTGAAGTTATCCCACTGACAGTGCTCCACTTGCTTTCATGGTGCGTACATATTCATTGAAATTAGGACTCAAATCCTGGCATTCTAGATTAGTTCCTAATCCTAAATTTATGGAGTTATTTTCCCTTGTTCTTTCACATTGGCTTAATAAATAGCACCAACTGGAAAGACTGTGAGTGCCCTATAGTAAAATACGCTTCACTGTATGAACAGAGCACTCTCAGCAAGATGAGAATATTAAACCTTGATCTCCCATTCCCAGGTGATGCTGAATGATGGGGCTACATCATTCATGATGGGGCTACTGAATGATGGGGCTACTCCAGTGAAGTGTAGTTAGACAGTATTACTCCATTCTCCATCTTGGGACAAGTGCCTATGACAAACCCTTCATTGTTTTGCTAGAGAACAACAAACATCCAAGCATGAAACAACCCTCTACACTCACAGAATCACAGAATTGCCTAGGTTGGAAGGGACCTTTAAGATCATCTAGTCCAACCATAAAAAAAAACCAAGCCAAACCACCAAACAAAACACACACCAACACTAAACCATATCCCTGAGCACCATGTCAATTCATCTTTTGAATATCTCCAGGGATGGTGCCTCACCACTTCCCTGGGCAGCCCATTCCAATGCCTGATAACCCTTTCAGTGAAGAAATTTTTCCTAATACCCAACCTGAACCTCCCCTGGCACAACTTGAGGCCATTTCCTCTTGTCCTATCGCCTGTAACTTAGGAGACCTACCCCCACCTCTCTACAACCTCCTTTCAGGTAGTTGTAGAGAGCAATAAGGTCTCCCCTCAGCCTCCTCTTCTCTAGACTGAACAACCCCAGCTCCCTCAGCCTCTCCTCATAAGACTTACTGTCCAGACCCCTCACCAGCTTCGTTGCCCTTCTCTGGACCCGCTCCAGTACCTCAATGTCTTTTTTGTGCTAAGGGGCCCAAAACTGGACACAGTACTTGAGGTGAGGTCTCACCAGTGCTGAGTACAGGGGGATACATTCTTATTGTGAAAATAATTAATCACAGGAAGAATTTACCTAGGGATATGACTGATTTTCTAACGTGAAGTTTTGAACTAATGCCTGGATATTCTCTGAAGAGAATATTTTCTTATTTGAACGTATATATGTCTTATTTGAACAACTAGTTGTTGGTTCTACACAGGGGACGGTGAAATTCAAAGCCTTTTAAGCTGCAGGGCTTAAAAGATGATTACATTGGTCCCTTTTGTGCCTAAAATCTATGAATCTATGAAAAATGCTCCCTTGTGGGTTGTGTGGTTATTTGTTGTCCACTCTTTTTGTTCCTTGCTTCATAATTCTGGAAAAAACCCTACATTTTTATTCAGAGAAATGTATACTTAAGGTCTGTGTCGCATAATGTATTCTTGTAATTAACATTTCAATGTTTGTTAACACAATAGCACTTACAGTATTGGCAAATACAAACTATTAATCTTAAGAGTTACACAAGCTTCTGTATTTGATTAAAATACTCTCTAAAGCACTTTGGTACAACACTAGACATGAGAATGAAAAGGTCAAAAAATATTTTACTGTTTGGTTCATTGGTGGGTTGATTCAATAAGTCAAAATTTGGAATCTTTCAATAGAGAGTGTTGGAGGACAATCAGAATTCTGTAAAGCTGCTTTGCCATCAATAAATTAATAAATATTAACTAAATCATGTATTAATGAGCAATACAAAGAGATTACCTTTTACATTTAGATTTCTAATTAACATTCAGCCTAAAGTAAACCACTTTACGTGGTGGTCTACTAAAGGTGAGGTAGGTGTGGGAACTGGGATCTGTGACTAGCCCATCCACAGGTAGATAGAACAGCAGTGCCTTGTGCTGCCCACTGGGCGTTTCTCACAACACCAGAAGTCACACAAGTGTTTTCTTTTTTAAAATGTCTTCAATACAGAAAGATCGTGCAAAAGAAATTATGACATAGGAAAATGAATTCAGAAAATATTATAATGGAATCACAGAATAATTTAGCTTGCAAGGGACCTGTGAAACTTTCTGCTCCAATCTCCTTGAATGCAAGTCTATATGCTGCACGTGACCTTGTCCAATTGACCTTTGAATATCTCAAAGGATGGAGATTTGATAGACTGCCACGGAGACAAAAAAATTTCCTCATATTTAATTGGAATTTCCTAGATTTCAATTTGTGTCTGTCATCCCTTGTCTTGTCCCTGTGCTCATCCGAGAATACTCTGGCTCTGTCACAACCATATTCTCCCATCAAGTAGTTGAAGACAGCAATATGATCTCTTGCTAGACTTATGTTCCTAAAACAAAAGAAATCCAATTCTCTCAACCTCTTGTACTATGTCCTCCAAAGCAAAGTGCAAAGTATATTTTTTTTTTACAGGGCATCCCCAAGTCAATGAAGCTATAAAGCTGGGACAGGATTGGCAAAAGAATGAGAATCGCTGTGGTCCTGGAAGAATTTCAGACATATTCACCCAACCCTGTGTCATAGAACAGGGGAGAAACGTCCTATTTCTGCCCCACCATGATGAATTGAGAGTTCTGACTCCACATTAATGAATTCTGGTCAGTCTTCTGCACCTGCTAATATGGGCCTATTGTAATCTTGGATACATTTATGCAAGTATGTGCCAAATACTGCTGATAATGGTTGTGTTCTGTTAGTGTCAAACTAGTGGCAATAGCTGGTCACTAAATCTTAACTGGTCATTTACTCCAGCTGAGACAGGCCAGTAATACTAATTTTTTCTTACCACCCTGGAAAGAAGGGACTGGAAATACAGAAACACTTCAAGAAGGACAGAAGGAGTGAGGTGATATGTGAAGAGTTTAAGGGTTCAAAGAAGGATCTTGAAAAGGAAAAAAAAAATTAAAGGCACCACAGGGAGCTCTAGACAGGAGGTGGAGAGACAACAGACAGTCTTCTGTAGTGGGGAAGACTGCTGTAGTCGCAGCACCATCCAAGGTTAGTGGAAGTACAGTAGAAAAATTCCTTGGTGAAAAAAGAAACTGTGACCTTGGACTATGGCATGTAGGCTAAAAGAAGTTTATAGCACAAGCCTCCTTTAGATTAGGACCTCACACAACCTTACAGGAAGTACCTGACAGAAGAAACTTAACAAGATCTGTTACAATATATCCTGCCTACTACTAATGGGCAATGATCAATGCCTGTAAAGTAAGGGGAAGGAAGCTAATGCACTGGACCACTTATCTGCCACTACACCGCTTCTTAACCCACTAGATAAAGGGATATCAGGATTCAGTGGGTGAAAACTGAAGCTTGCCAAATTCAAGCAAAAGCATGTATTTCAACAATGCTAGTAACCAACCACTGGAACTGTTTAACAAGGGATGTGATTTTGTCACTTGAAGTCTTTACATCAAGAGTAAACATCTTTTTCAAATATATAGTTTAATTCCATATGTGACTAGTGCGGAATCACTTGCTAAAATTACATGGTCTATTTGAGGTATGACTACGTTATAGCTATAGCAATGGATGTTCTTAGTCTGAAACTCAAAAGGTGAAATTTTCCTCTGGTTTAAACTCAAGGGAATTTTTCTTTGACTTCTCTTAGGCCAGGATTTCACCAGGTACCTGCAAAACTTTTTTCCTGAAAATGCTGGGCTGATTTGTATTACACGTAGAAACTGATGATGAAATTAAAGGAAAACATGTCCTCACCAAAGCAAATGACTTCACTGTTGAATGCTTACTCAAAAGTGCTTTGAAATAAACAGTACTCAGTAACAGAGTTTGGAAGGAGAGTCATTGAGTGAGAAAGAGAGATTATTTGTAAAACATGCCAGAAGAGAGCCACATAAAACTGAATGAACTACAATGCAGAAAGGTATTTGTTCCATTAACAGCTTTTACATAGGTATTAAATAAAAGCTTGCAGTTTTATTAATAAAAAAAATGCTATTTGAATTAATGTCAAGCCAATACTATTTCGTGTTTTCTGCAAATTCACATAATCTTTAAAATATTTATTTATATGAAGTGATGGTTTATTAAATTAAAGGCAATTTAAAAAAAAAAACAACAAAAACCGAAAAACAATGTTGGGTAGAACATGTATTATAAAGCTTATTTAGTTTAATTTGCCTTAAATATGACTCCATCAAATTACGTAAGCCTAATGCCACAACCCAATGCTTTTAAATCATTTAGAGGAAATACCTTTTTTAGGATGTAATCTCATATTTTTTTTCAGTGTATGTCGACATTTAGAATGAATGTGTGAGTAGGAATTTAGAAAGAATGGTACAAAACTTCACTCTAGGTGCTGTTTCACCACAATTTTGGGAAGCCTCAAGCTGATCTGAAATCAAATAGTTATCTTCTGGTTTAGAAGAAACACTCCCTAAATATGGGCCATTTCATAACAGGTCTTTAATTTTTTAATAGGGCTTTAATTGTTGAAGTTTTGTTTACTATGGTGCCACTGCATTCTGTGTTTCCAGACCAAAAAGTATGGAAGATTCATATTAGTATAATCTGAACTTCTGGTGCATTATATATAGTAAAAGTTGACTATTACAGAGAAAAATTTGACTAGGGGTGTCATTATAGATAAATAACTAAGTCATATACACACTGAAAATCTGAAAGGACACAAAATACCAAAGAAATTAAAATTTGGCACCTTACACAATCAAATTGAAGGTGGCTTTGTTGTGGTTTTTCTTTCTCATTTAGTTGCGGGTTCAGTGATATCCAACAGACAAAAAGAAGGGCCATGACCAGTTTTCAACACTGAATCTAATGTGTATTATTAAGCTATTTAATGAAAGTTGCAGTATGATTCCCACTCCTGTACAGTGTTAAAAATTAATAATCGAGTTCTTGGTGTCACAAGCACAAGTCTTTAAAAACTAATGTAGACTTCAGTGCCTTACTTCTCCCATGTTGCCAGGTATATGACAGCTAGTTTAGATAAAAAGAGTATTAAAGAGTTGTTTCGAGTCCTCTTTTGTTCTGTTACAAAGGGTGTACCAGACAGTGGATGACTGACAGGTTTAGACATAAAATTAACTGGTCTGTTGGCTAGTTTAATCTGTGAGCTAGACCAACGGTAAGGGTTACTTTCTCAAAGTACCAAATAACTTTCAGATATAGTTGAAAAAATATGCCCTTTAGTGAATTCATTATCTCTCTAGCCTTCAACTTTCTTTCAGCTTTTAGCATATATATGCATTTCCCTAGGGCTAAGCTAATGTGTTTCTCAATTCCTAGATTGCTTTAACAACAAGAATCGAAGACGATAACAAAATGAATTCCCAAACCCATTCTGAAGCACATGCATTTTGAATTTTAAGTATTTTGTTGTTTCAAGGTATAAACAGTATCTTCTGAATTAAACAGAAAATCTTCAACTTGTGAAATGCTTCCATGTTCTCTTCTCAGTCACCAGTGAAATGAAATAATTTTTATACTAGAGTCACAAAGAGCAATTCAATGACGAAAATTAATTAAGAGCAAAGAACTCTGAAAGACCACTAGGTATTTTAGATGGGCCATATTAGGGAAATTTCAATTTTAAAATGTGAAAAAGACTTTAAAGCACAGCAATGAGAACATGTATTTATGCTTCCTGCTGCCAAATACTTTGGATTCCTGTCAAGTCTTTCTGTGATATTTTAAAAACACAGAAATTGGAAAGCAAATAGTAAATGGTTGACTCATTTGTCAGCTTAATGACACGAAGGCTTGGTGTCTTGGTAATATAGATGGTATTGCACTTTTTCAGATTTTGAACTCCCAAACATTTCCCTAGGAAGTTGTAGTTCCTTGTATGACTTTACAGACATGAGATTCGACTTTCTTATTAACCTGTCATAGACCCTGAAAAGACTCCAATGCTTCAAGGCTAACAAAGTAAAAACCACTGATTTGCTCTAAAAAATACATTATTTGAAATGACTGGACTGCCTCAGGCGACCTCTGAAATTCCTCTGACTATAGGTGGATAAAATTTAGACTCTACTATAATTTAGTCATCTAGGCTTCTTCTAGTGTCAAGAAAGAGAGATCTTAAGATATTTGGAATGGAACTCTCTTCTTCAGGTTCCTAAATTGCTCATGTCAAAGCCTAACAGATTAGCTTGTGCGATGACACCAAAACATTGAGTTGGCTAAAGCAGGTAATGCAAAACTCATTGTTTAAGTCCCAACACAAAACTGCTCAAGATCTACAAAATAATAATGAATTTACACTACAGTTCAAAAGCTTTTCATACAAGTAAAGGCCTTGAACTACTTCAAATTCAATGGTACCACAAAGAAAAACAGAAATTGCTTGGGTCCTGCTTTATCTGTTTATCTATAGGGTATTATTTGCTTTGAAAAAACCTCTCTCTGCTTCTGGGAAATGAAAAAGGCACTTAAATTTTTGATAGGTGCACAAGGGAGAGAATATCAAAAAATGACTACAAGAGACCCTACCTAGTACTTCAAATAAACCCTAATGCACTATTTCTGTGAGACCAATGTAAATAAGCTTAACTATTTGTGCTTGTAATAGAATTTTGTATTTTTAAAGACTTTCTTACTCAGGGTAAACAAGGTTTTGTTGAATAATATCACATGCTACAGTATGGTACTCAATTCTTACAGCTCATGAGGCTTTGTGCTTACTGGAGACAGGCTGTCTTAGAGAGTGATCATGCAAAGATGAACTCAGACACATCTACTCTACCAGCAAAAATGAGTTGGCTTTTAAGAGTAAAACCACAATGTGTTAGGGAGAAAAATAATTACTTGATTACGGTACTGGAATAGCATAAAAACCAGGATTCCATTCCCATGGCACATCTACTTTTTCAGTCAATTTCCAATGATTTTGAAGATACCACCAAGCAAAAAAATGACAAGGAAATCATTACTGTGGAATTACATTCCAGGACACCTCAGTTAACCACTGGAGAAATATTAGAAATTCTAACCTTAGCATACAGAAATCAAAATTCAGACCCATAGCAGTTCACCTGCTATCATAAGAAAGAAATATGCAGGACCAAAAGAGATGTCTAGCTCCACCAAGAGTAGCATTTTTTTTTTGTCAGAGACAACTATACTATGCAATTTCTATCCTAAACTTACCAAATCTTATATTAAAATGAGTTATGGTGTTTGCCTTTTATATACCTCAGTAAAAGCTCCAGACTCACTCTGTTGAGAGTTAGAAGCATTCCTGTTTGTAGTCCAAATTGCTTATAGCAAGTTTATGTTCTGCCAGTACTGCCTGATTACCCATAGGGCATCATCCTGCTCAGTGATTTGGGCACTGCGTTGGAGCTGTAGACTGGCTTTCTTTACAACAAAGCTCTAGTTCCTGATCTGATGAAGTTAGAAGCGAACTAGCATTTTATTATTTTTTAAATTTAAGTCTTTTGGAAGGTTAGATGTACCTTTTTTTTTTTTTTCTATAAAGATCAGATACTGAAAGATGCTTAATATAATACGGTTTACTGCCAGTGCATGAGGTTGAATTTTTTTCTATTTGCTTATACTGATTAAATTGACACAATTAAACTTTGTACTAAAAATGTCAAAATGGGCAGATATGCTATGAGTGTTACAATGATATTACTGAATGAAGAAGAGTTTGGTCAAACGTCTGGACTTTCACATTATTTCCAAACAGCCATGCTACTGAGATCACATTAAGAGGCTAGTAAAGACCTCAGTAATTTTTTTTTCATGTTTTCATAGACACAACATGTACCAGTCTTCATTTATATGGAACTATCCCTTGTTAATTAGAACAATCCTTCACAGCAGACTTGTGGTTTTCTTTTCTTTTTTTTTATTCCAAGATGCAGGTTGTCACCTCTCCCCTCTTGAACACATTAAACACTTTCAGTTGATAGGATATAAAAATCTATTACTCTGCACAGAGCGTAACTCCCTCTCGCTTCCATTGTGTCTATCCTTTAACAGGGTAATAAATATCAGTTAGTCACCCACAGAGAGGACAGATATGGAAGTCAAGCTGAGTTTCGCTGTCCAAAGGGAAGAAAGGTGACTGGGAGGCAAAGAGGGTCAGACTCATGTGGGTATGCTCGATGGTGCCTGTTTGATCTCCTTGATTAGAGACTTGGGCTGTGCATGTGCTTTGGTTTCACTTCTCAGCAGCACAGAGAAAGAGAGCTGTTAGAGTGGCAGCAGCAGCTGCAGCAGGAGGGGAAATGGAGATCACGTGTGGCAAAAATGAGAGCCATAAAAAGTCTAGATGAGAGACTAAATGCCTGAACCTGTTAAAAAAAGGAATACAGTTGTGACTAAATATGTCTAAACCAACAGCTGACCAAGTGATACTTTTTGCTTTTACAGAAAGTCTGGGCTCTTCTCATTTTAAAAAAAATGCAATCTTGTCATCATAATTAATGATTGAAAAAAAAAAATTACAGCTCAGAACATCCAATTTGGTAGATCTTTTGTTTGAATAACAGCTATGGAAGTTTTGGGAATTTAGGGAAGAGAGCAACAATCACAGAGTCATCTTGTGCCCCTTAGCATGTTCTTCATGGATTGAAACGTGAGGAGAGACGGACAGATGCTCTGAAGCAACTGAATTCTCTTTTCTAAATGAGTTAGGATTCACCACCAATTGAGCGACAAAATTACATAAATGAAGTTAATCTCAACCACAAAAAGTGCATTAGCTTATACAATCTTCACAAGCCCCTGCGATTTTAATGTATTCGGTAAACTAGAAAAGGCTGTTGGCTCAGTTAACATCACTTAAGTGACTTGAGTGACTAATTAGGCCACACTAACTCAACTACTTGCAATTATTTCTCCTTATCCATACTGAAGGACCTGTGAGAGAGCTAAAGAAGAGACGGTAGAGTGGAAAGGAAGAAAAGGGAGGGTACAAATAAAGTGAACCAATCTTAATGAGAATAAATGTCTTGAAGATGATTGTTGAGAAGCTCATATAGTGTTTTGATTGCTTTTCTGAAAGTAAGTCCTAAAGTACCACACAGTAAATAATGAGTTAAAATATATGTAATAACAATCTATGTAATGATTTCCTTCCAGCTTACGAGCTAATAGAAGCCAATGTCTTGTAAGAAAAATGCCATGGAATTTTGTTAGGAGACTACCCTAATGTGACCGCTCCAGCAGGTTAGATGCAAAGGCAGCTGTCAGTTTTGGTATTCAGCTTTAAGTGCCTGGATTTGCAGCCTTAGATAATATCTTGTAGAATAGTTTTTCATCATGAAATATCTGAAGGGGGTTTTTTTTGTGTGTGTGTTATTGCATCACATGGCATCAGAATGGTTCCAGTTTGCCTCAGTGGACAGACTGGAGATCTCAGATCCATAGAACAAGCATCTGTCACTTCAGCTGCCTCAGTGACAAACAGCTGTAGGAGATCGTTTTCCATCACATGGCCAATGATAATA
The DNA here is from genome assembly GCA_002844005.1 of Limosa lapponica baueri. Lineage (NCBI taxonomy): Eukaryota > Metazoa > Chordata > Aves > Charadriiformes > Scolopacidae > Limosa > Limosa lapponica. The sequence goes on along the minus strand of KZ505648.1, from coordinate 3,191,719 downwards.
AAAAGAAGAAAAATACAGCTTGATGGTGGAATTTACTGATGTTGACTGACACAAAAAATGAAGGCTAAGAAAACGAAATCTGGAGTTTCTCCCAATACATCAGTTCCTATCGCTGTCTGTGTTTATGCTTATTCTTGGTCATGACAACCTATGTCTCTTCTGTTCCCATGCTTCTCAAGACCTTTTTCAGGCTACATCTATTCTTATTGTTACTCCATTGTTTGGTTTTCTTTTATTCATTGTGCATGTTATTGTAATACTCGGTTATCATTCTCACTGGTTTCTGGTTTTGCTTCACTCTACTTTCTGTATACCTCTGTACAACCCTGTTCACCCTTCAGTTCCTCACTTCTTAGTAAGCCAGTCAATGCTTCCTCCTGCCACCCCCCCCGCCCATGCTTCTTAAGTATTTATTTTGCAAATAGAGTACTAATTCTGAATTTCAGTGATTCTTGTGAGTAAGGTTAGGTGCAACAAAAGTAATCTTTGGGCTGACAGCGCCTCTCAGCTTTCTAATAAGGCAGTAGATACAATGAATTGTGGCTCATCAGTATCTACATGATATAAGATGTTATCAAGATTAGAAATAATGGCTTGTACATATTACCAAACTCCCCAAAGCTTACTTTGAACATACGCAATCCTGAATTTTCAAATTTGTTTATATCTATTTATATGTATACATATTTACAAAATTGTAAAAATCTTTACCAATGCCCTTAACAACTGACCACCTTTCAAACTCCTGGTCCTGTTTCAAAGGTTGGAAGCACTAGTATTTCTATGTGATTGGACTGTAAACACTTTTTTTTAAAAAATCTTCCACTCCTCTCAGTCTTGTTATTGGAGAAGATTGAACTGTATTATTTGAAACTTTCAAAATCATATGTAGCATGAAGCAGACATCTGACAGAGGATACCTTATCTTGAACAGTTTAAGGTTTAGAAAATTATAAGCCTGTTTCAAAGTCTTACAAGTGAAAGTATTAAGCTACATTGTTTATTTGTTCTCATCAAGGAACCTCATAACAGCCAGTTGCGTGGGTGTGTTTTTCCCTTGCAGTATCCATCTCTAAGGAATGCAGACAAAATATTGCAATTTATATACTATGTTCAAGCAACTCAAGCAATCTCAATGGAACTGATTCCTGTTCCTTGTCAATAAACCCGTTCCTGCTTCCTTGTCAATAAACCATTTAAATGCTTCAGTACCTGTGCACCTCTTCAGTTTTAAGGCAGACCAAACAATACATTTTGTTCTACACCAGAAACTTAAGTTATTGTTTTTAGTCAACTTTCTATATCCTGTCCTTTAATAAATCTAGTGAAACCAGTCATCTCCTATACATCAAAGAAACTATTTATCTTCCACGCAACCATGAAAGCAGCATCCAGAAATCCTATCTGAAGGTTGCAATGAGTCAGATCGTGCTTTTTTAAGGGAGAATATGATTTAGGTTCTGTTCACTGTACAGACAAACGGCTTTTAGGAGGACTTCTCCTCCTTGAATACAGAGGCTAGGAATTTTCGTGTAAAATATCAAGTTGACAAACAGAGCAGAGCCGATAAACTCTAGTTGGGACTCTGTGCAGTTGTAATGATGCCTGGTAGATTACTGAAGAAGCAGAGCAAGTGGAGTATTTCCTCTCTGGAGCACGCAGGCTATAGATTTGTCTTTTAGAAAACAGAGCAGTATTCTCCCTCATCTTCTCCCCAGGAGGTGGAGAAAAGTATTTGCAGGCATGACGTTAACAAGAAGGTATGAACTGCCGAAACTAGAAACAATAGTGCCTTTCCCCAGGCCTCAGAAAAAAAGCCTGTGTTTCATCACCAACTCAACTCAGGAGAAATACATGTATTTTTTGATCTAGTCATGACTGCTTATTTCTGATTTCTGTACAAGAGTGGTAAGATTTCTTTCTTGGCACTGCAAATAACATTTGGATCAGCTCCAGCAAATTTGTATATATGGCTAAGGATGAAATTTTTAAAGACAGATCTGGCAACTCCCATGAGCCCATCACCCACTGGCATTTAGCAATACCCAGCAGAAATTAATTAATTGATCTGGTGTCCATGACCAGATGTCAGTGGGCTGGGGCTGCAGGGAAGCCTTTGGGAGGAGAACTCTGGGGCTGTTCTGCGCTGGATACAGCCAGTTGCAGCTGGTTGCAGCCTGTTCCAGCCAGTTCCTGCCAGTTCTGCAACAACCTTGCTGCAGGACACAGCTGAGCCCATCTGCCAAGCTGGTGACCCCAGTGGGAAAATGTATTTAAGAAACAGCAGAAAACACTGGTCAGGCATAGGAGGAGAGGGAAAAAGTGAGAAACCACCCTGCAGACACCAAGGCCAGAGACAGGGTGGAGGGGGAGGTGCTCCAGGTGCTGGAGCCAAGATTCCCCTGCCGCCTGTGGAGGAGGCAGAGGTGGAGCAGGCAATTCCCTTCAGCCCAAGCAGGTATGTATGTCTTTTTATTTCTCACTACCAAATCTATTTTAATTGGCAATAAACTGAATTAATTTTCCCCAAGTTGAGTCTGTTTTGCCTACAACAATAACTGGTAAACGATCTCCTGGTCTTTATCTTGACCCACAGGCTTTCTTGTTCCTGTTTCTCATCTTACTGTCTTTCCCTGGCCCACTAGGTAGAAGGAATAACCGAGCGGCTGGGTGGGACTTTAGCTGGTGACCAAGGCTGGCCCACCACACCTGTAGTCTGGTGTACTAACTTGGAAACGTGGGCACGTCCTATGAATGTATTAGAGCAATAGTTGTCAGCTTTGTTGATTTGATCAGTATCAATACTCCAACATGTTTGTGGATGCATGTGAATACATGGCTTTGGACAGAGCAGGGGGAATTTCTCTTTATGCTTCTCCACAAGGCTTGGTTCAGTCTCAAATGTTTCACGCTTTACTACTCACAGCAGTGGAAGCGATGAGGCATGGGCAGGCCGCAGTGCAGGGGTGGCTGCATTTCCTCATCCTACAACCAAATCTTCATGACGGAAGGTCATAAGCCACAAACCTTGTTCCTCAGATAACTGTGGGGATGAGGAGATCTTGGAACTTGGCCTCAAGTTAGGCGCCAAGACTGGACCTCACTAATACCAGTTTCAGTAGTCTGGATTGTTTCATCCTACAGCTGGGGTTCAGTTGTCTTATAGCCACTGTGCCAGAACAATGTGTCAACAAATTACTGATGTGGCCATAATGGGGAAGAAAGACGAGCTCTCCGAAAGGCTCTGAAGCCTTTGTATGGCCAGGCTGGCTTGAAGTGAGAAAATCTGGCTAAGCACACGGATGCTGAGTTCACACTGTGAATTTCTGAGCTTTCACTGCTCCAGGATATCCCACTGCTCTGCTGGATATCCCAAGAAAAGTGAAGGGAAATAAAGTGCTCAGAAATTGAATTTTTCTGAGATTAAATGTTTTTCCTATTTTTTTCTAAGTACTGAAAGAAAGAGCCTGCCATATTTGCATTATTTGTGTTTATTTTTCCAATAAAAGCCAGAAAATTGATTTTTTCCACAAAAATGTTATTTTCCAGGTGGGTCCATTTTTCCCAGTCAATCCTTCAGTACTTTGCAACACATTCTAATGGAAATTATTGTGAAGCAAATGCTGGTGGAGGATTTGATACTGTAAATGCCAGTGACAATCACATCATGATGGCAATCTGAAGTGAAATTTAGGTGGGCTTGAGGGAAAAAAAGTGGTCAAAACCCCACTCTATATTCTTCAGCAGGAATTTAAGGGAAGTAATAGGTAGCATAGGAGCATGTAATGTTCCTCCTTTGAAAATTAATTAGAAAGTTATCCATCATTCTGCTTAGGCTTGCTACCAGTGCATGACAAAAGCTACTGGATTAGTAATGTGATGTCAGGAACTGTGATATAATAAAAACTGGCTGAAAAAACACAACCCCTGCTCAGGTTGCTTCAGGTTGAATGTACTGGTCTTTCTACGGTATTGTATTTATTCATCCTGGCTTTAGTAATATATCTTTATTTCTGTTGCAGTTGTGTCTACAAGTCCAGTTATGAACCTGGGCTGTGTTATATACAAACAGAAAGACAAAAAATGAAAGGTGTTTTTTGTTCTAAAGAGTTTACGAATCCAACCTAGAGGTAGATTTGAAAATTACAGTGATTTTCTTTCATTTATATTGCTTTGGATCCACTAGATTTCACAGCAGGCTATAGTTCTCAATTAACTCTAAACAAATTCAACTGAAAGCGTGCATGTTCAAATTTTTGTCCAAACTTGGCAAAAACATAATAATACGAATCTTTAAATTGCCCAGCAATCTTCCAAAAGTAGATAACAATATTTTTTGAATGCCTTGGCTAGTTTTTGAATGTTTGTCCAGACATGTTCTTCAAACTCTACTCCATCTGATCTTATGGTGAGTCAAAATTGTGACACTCTTGTAGTGTAGCAAGAAGCTGACCCACATTTTTCATTGTTTTATAAGCGTACATGGCATAATTAAAAGCTATCATTAAGTCAGGAGGTGTATAATGGCTGTGTTACATTTTTTTTCAGCCCAAAATAGAATCTGAATAGTCTTTTGCGACATAAAAGATATTTAAATCCAAACCCTACTAAGATTTAAACAGAATTGTTAAATTTTCACAGACATGATTAACTGGCCATCGCAAATTGTTGAAACCCAACTGATTATGCATTTGGACAATCAATTGCATAAGGACCAGCAGCAAATGATGAGGAACCAATAAAACACATATGCTTAGAAACAAATGACTTGTAAAGACTTTAATTCTTCATGTCAGGCAATTTAATCATAAGGAGTGAAAGCTGTGACCTCTGAGTGGGATGTGATAATCTGGCAATCAAGAAGGTAGTAGAGGCATAATGTGTCAGTCTTTCTTTGCTGGACCACCAGGAAATTATGAGATTGTGTGACTTGCTGTGGCTTGAAGTAAGTATAACTTAGTCTTAAGACTTAGACTTGAGTCTTTTGTTGTTTCAGATTTCAGCAAACCTCTCTATTGTATATGTATTGTCCGAAGAAATGTGTAGAATTCATAAAACAACATGCCATGTTATAGCATAATACCCCACAAAACCTGGCAACTTTTCTCTTAGCCACTCTTTTCCTCCAATGTCTTTTCAAAAAATGTGCCTGAACTTGTCCCAGAAATTAAGAAACATTTCAATTTTTAGAATGGAATTTGAGTGAAGTTAAAAAGTCTGTAAGATTAGTGGATCTCAAGACCAGTGGATCTCTAGTTCTTCAACTTCACATTTATATGTGAAGATAAAAATAGTTTTCCTCCCAATAATTATTAAAAGAAACAGAAAATAGATTGGTGCATTTAATTTTCTGAATGAACAGTTTGTCTTCACAAAAAGCTTTCCAGCAATAATCTGAGACATTACTGAAACAAAAAGAAAAGCCAAACATTTTCTTTCCTGCTCAACAGAAAAGCAATCAAATACTTTTTTCATGATAAAAAAATCTGTGGGCTTTGGACAGTACTGCTTGAGGTGCCTAATCAACATGGCAGGCTGAGGCTAAACTTCTGGGGTTGGTTTTAACATCACCTTCTATACACGCCCAACACAGATACTTCAATAACCACAAAGTCAAGAGAGGCAAAAAATTCACCCTCACTCTCTCCTACCCAGAGCTGTCAGATCTTGGCTTTCTGCATACTCCGTGAGGAGAAGCAGCCAGGGTATCTGACCTGGTGGCTGCTGGACGTAATCTACCGATTTATTCACTACAGGAATTTTTCCATATAGGCAGGCAGGATGCACTCCTCCTGCACCATAAATGGCTTGAAACGTTTAGAAACCATTAGAAGCTACATTAGGTCTGACAACTGAGTTGTGGGTGAATGTTGCCCAACAGGTCTTTTTTGTGACAGGTGCCGGAGCCAGGCTTTGGGTGAAGGCTGTGACTGTTAGTCTTAAACATTCAATAAATCCTCAACAGGATTTTCAAATGAATAAAAAAGATGGGTTTTCTGGCACTGAACTTGCTGAAGTGACAGATTTGGAGACTTCTAAGTGAGAAAACTTTGTGACACTTATATACGCCTATGTGTATATGTGTGTATATCTATATAAAAGGGAGAGAGAGCTTGTAGTTCACAGGTTTATATTGCCTACTCATCCTGTTCATTTCTGGTCAGTAGCTGCCCAACCTTCCTACTAATACTAACCAATACAATGCAGCAGATGAAGATAAAATTAATGACACCCATTGACCCTTATATTTTTTGGCCTTTAAATTTTTATGGGAGGATTTCATGATCATAAAATTTAACACTGTTTTTCATTACAGATTTCTTCTGCCTGATTTGTCAGCTACAATAAATAAAACTGGTGGATTAATATTGGTATGTTCATGAACAGCAACCACATCAAATCATTTCTGAGCCTAAATTATCTCTACTTTCACTAGAAAAAGGAAATCCAAGCACTATGAAGAGATTTATTAAGAAAAGCAATCAAATAAAATGTATGACTAATGGTGTCAATTCCTTATAGTGAGCATCTTTGCTCTAATCATTTGGAAATTGAAAGTTGTTCAGATTCCCCTGAAATAAAGCCATTTTCTTCCTCTGTTATTTGTCAGCCTCGGGTTAGTTACTGCTTTCAGCTAGTCTAATAGCAATAGCAGTGTGCAGAATCAATGTCTTACTGTATATAGTGATTGCACAAGTTAATTGCTCTTTTTAAATGAAATATATTTCTTTACAGTAAATACACTGGGAAGCAAAGATGATTAGACAGCTACTTTTATAAACATGACTGTGGTGTCTGCTGATTGTTTCACATCACCAGTGTATTTTCAATACAATTTTCTCTTTTTTTTCCTGTTTCCAAAAAAGGAATATAAAAAGTGAGAATGAGACTATAACTGAGTTTAAAGCAATATATATCATATATAAAACATCAGCTACATTTTAGGAAGCCATTCCTACTCAGTTGTTTGGCAATACCCCCTATTCATTTGCTCCTGTGGGACACTTAACCGAATTTTAAAGAATGTATTCTGTTTTGCACCAAGAGGGACCAAATAAAGTTTACCAGGTCAGTTATTTTCTAGTCAGATAAGGAGGTGATAACTTATCTGAGTGTTAAAAATTGTTTAAAATGTGTCAAATGTTTTGCCAGTAGAACTAACTCATGACTGTCACATTGGAAATAGATGTTTTACTTAATTTTTTTCCAGAATGTAGAGGTTAACTGCATGTAGCTTTCACATAGCACATCTCATATATAGACCTTGAACCACTCTAAGTGAAGATCTGTATGTTCGTATCTATACTGTGACAACAGTCATGGTTTTTAGTCTTAATCCAGGGCAAAAGGCTCATAACAGTACACACAAGTCCCCTCCTAACATGCACCTATGGTGCGTGCTTAGGACTTCTAACAAAAGAGACAGCCCATGTTTACAGTGTTTTGCATACAGGAAATGAAGCAAAGCAAATGGAGTGACTTGCCCCAGGCTAGGAAAAAGATTGGAACAGAAGCGTTCTGCCTCTAGGCAATGCTGCTGTCTGCCTTCCTGAGGTTATGCTTGATTTATAGCAACTGGACGTGTCTATTTTCACATCTTTGTGTTGAGGGATTTTTAAGAAGTACTGGCTGCCTTGCACTCTTTCAGTTATGAAAAGTGAATTAAACATTTACTTAGGTTATCAAATGCTTCATGTTAATTGTGGTTTTGTGGAGCAGCCAGAATATACTGAACAAGGTGTTCTTAGTGCTTGCATTATTTTCATCAGCACGTAATCACAATTAATATAGAAATAGTTCATTAAAACCATAAAATTCACATTGATTATCCTGGAATTTGCAGTTGTGCAGACAGTTTAACTTTCAGATCACAGATCCAGATCTAAAAAATTCCACATCACTGGAAAATGTATGTATTCATAACTAAATATGACAGCCAGGATGTTTGTTTTATCTATGTTAAGCTACTTTTGAAAGTTAATTTAAGTGTCTTTCAAAAGACCCAAGTTCCTTGAATAGTTAATGGAAAGAGATAAGCTTAAAGCCACCTAAACCAGCTTTCATGAATAATTCTGCCTGACCTCAACCCATAAGGGAATAAACATGAGCATATACAGAATAATATTTGCATTCAGAACTGGTTTGTCCATGGAAACGGACAGCAGTGTCTGTATGCATGAATCCTGTGAGTAAAATTGCTCTCTTTGCTGATTTTTAAGGGACAGTGTATGCAAAATTACAGGAGATATTTTGAATCATTGATCATCTTGATTATAAGAGGTACTGAAGTTTAAAGCAAGCTAGTAATTTTCATAATTAAGCGTGGGCTTGTGATAAGCAACCTAAAATTTCTTTCCTTTAATTCAGGTTGCCTTGTTGCCTTCACATATCCTTGCAAGACATATTAAGTTTCAGAATACATTATAATGATAAATATTGGACCTTTCCACATGTGGCATTATCAGTTAGTGGATAATCTACAGAAATTGTGTATAAAACTTTCCAAACTTTAGAGTTATAGGAAAAATAATAATCTTTCTTGTCTGCATCACCTGGATTTTGACAGGTTGTAAATATAAGACAAACCTAAGTAATTGCACATATATCCATGTCTCTGCTGAAATGTAGCTGCAAGACTTGCAGAGCTTCTGTATTTCACATTGAGCTGCCCATCAGATGAAATCAGTCTTAACATAATAAGCTAGTTATTGCTGGTATGAAAAAAAAAAAAAGAAAAAAAAAAGAATTATAATAGGGCAAGTGCAGTAGGAGTTCAACAGCCGCGGAGTAGCACTGAAAGAGCAGTAGTGGCCTGAAGCAAGAATCAAAGTAATTACATCTCTTACAGGAAGTGGTGAGCAGCAGAGTTAGATGAGTTAGATGAAAGGAATGTAACCAGTTCACTTAGCTATTAATTTGCAAGAGAGATACTTTCTTCTATTTAGAGTAGAGAGCTTCCAACCACAACCCTTCCTCCTCCAACCACAAATAACACTATTTTTAGGTAGCCAGGATTCAAACAGTGGTTTAGATCACCCACACAGCAAGCAAATTGCAAACGTAGTAGGCACTGAGTACAGCGTACCCATGTCCATATATCAGCTAAATTCCATAGAGCAGCACCAACATTCGCATGTTGTGTGCATGAGGGGGGAGGGGAGGACTGCAGTACCTCTGTACTACCATGGCTTTACTGCTTATGAATAAATGCATTAGTATAAAACTAATTAGTAAAACAGAAATTCCATTCAGCTCTTTGCAGTACAGATGCAATCTGTTAATATACTTAGTAATATTTTGCCCCGTCTCAGCTAAAGCATCTTAGCTGAATGGGAGTGCTATGTGTGATGGGAGTGCAAGCCTTGAATGGGCACCCAGAGGAGTGGGGAAGGAAGCGGGACATGTCTGCAGAAAACATCAGTTAGCTGTTACTGGAATACCATGCTCAGTTCTGGTGTTTAACCTTTTAAAAAATCAGAGATGTTTCTGAGAAGCTGTATAAAGCTGTCCTATATTCTTCAACATATGCCTCATGGACAGAGATCACGAGCTCAGTCTACTCAATCTGCTTCAGAAAAAGACAGGAAGACAATTTATGATTATCTGTAAGTACCTATGCAGGGAAAGACCTCTTTTACTATATGCTTCTACAGTATAAAAATCATAGGCATAACAAAATCCAGCAGCTGGAAATTAAAATTGGACTAACCCAGGCTAAGACTAGTTAATAGGAGCTGGGAGGAGTAGTGGGGGGTCTGCCTGAGGAGGCAGCTGGTGTCTCCACACTTGGAAAAACCTGGTGTCTACTTTATAAATAAAGCCAGTTCCTATGTTTAACAGGATCATGCAGGCATTTCAGCACAGCCAGTGTCACTACCTGAAAAAAGGGGGTTAATGTCTAATGAAACAAACAGAAAACAAATCAACTTCTCACTACCAGAGGGCTCATTTGTACTAGCCTGGGTCATCAGTGGGAATCACTTTCCCTTATCTGGTAAATTCCTATCTTACTGGCGGAGGTACCTCAGTGGCTCAAACAGTGCTTATCTCTTCCTCCTGCATGTGATAAGATTCACCTCACTAAGTTTTTTAAAGCTCTTTGTGCAGTCTAATTTTTCCTGCCATAGGCTTTCCAGAGGCGAAGTTTTCCAAAGGTCAATAACAGCACAAGTCACTGCTTTCCTTATGGCATCCCTGCCTGACTGACGCTGTTTAAGGCAACACTGTCCCAGGGGGACTTGTGCCAAGAGAAGGGGGAGAAGGAATCTCCATTGACAAGTTCTTTCAGCTGTGATAGAAAAATATCTACTGAATGGATGTGGGGAAAAAAACGGTGAACCACCGTGTTGTGGACATGTTAGAAATTACTTAGAAATTTCTGTGGGTTTATTGACAGAAATGGAGAAAGCAGAGAACCTAATAATTCCTGTAAGGTCAAAGTCTAAAATTCTGATCTTATCTCCTGCCCTTTGCGCCCTTCAGGCTATCACCTTCAAGCTGGGAATACTGGAAAAAATGGGATTATCAGAGTAATATAAAAACAATGGCAGGAATGTGCAGTTTTCAGGCGGTGTATTGTCACTGAGGGAATCATAGCCTCTGGCATAATTTAGACCACATCCAAAGCCTGCAATAACCATTTCCTCAGTGCCAGCGATTGGTCAAAACATAATTTTGAAAATGAATGATTTATAGTTGGCTCCTTGTCAGCCTTCCATCTCTCTTCCTGTAAGAAAAGAAGTAAAATAAATAAATCCTGCCAAGAACCCATGCCCCAGTTGAGTAGTACACCCATATTGCAATACTGCGATTGTTTCAGAGAAATTATGAACTGAGTATTTTGTTAGGGAATATGACATTAGGGAGTTATTATAGCAAAATACTAATCACTGGGGTTTTTTCCAGTAAAACCATATTATAATGGGATCAAGTACATATCAAAAAGGTGTTAAAGAGTTAAAACATTATAGTTTTGTAGGTTTTTTCCAGTAAAGGTGGAATGAACTTTAGATGGAGAAGTTAGTGCCTGTACTGAGTACTATATACTTTACATTAGTTAAATGACTATCTATTGAGTGTATATATGTAGTTATTTAACCTCACATATGCAAACATATGACTTTTAAAAATACCAACAACGAAGCTAATAACAAATAATAACATAAAAACAGCCGCAAAGAGCGGAACACCTGTCATTTAAGCGAAATGATGAGTCTAAGAGTATTCTGTTCCTTAGCATAAAATGGTTACTTTTAATTTGAAGGAGTAGGCATCACATGAGAAAATTATTCATCGGTGATACAAACTTTTATGAGTCTATGTACACTTTTGCCAGCAGATGTATTTAGCTTCTTCCTAAAAGCCAGAGTTGTAATTACCATGGAGGACATTATTTTACAGTAAATGTATTTCGTACCAGTCTCTTGAATGGTCTTGTCCAGTTGTATGTGTTCATTTCATGGAAAGCTGGTGCAAATGAGAGCCCTTCAGAAAAGCAGGCTTTTGCTACAGAGGGTCCAGGCTCATCTGCATGAGAAGCAGAGACTTGTATTGAAGACGGTCTGTCGTGATTTCACTTGAGACAGAGTTAGCTTTTTACTAGCAGCTGGTATAGTGCTATGTTTTCAGCTTGGGATAAGAAATATTTTTGATAATGCACTGTTGTTCTTAGTTCTCACTAAGCAGTCAAAGCCTTTTTTGGTCCTCACACTGCCCCACCAGCGAGCAGGCTGGGAGTGCACAACAAATTGGAAGGGGACACAGCTGGGACAGCTGACCCCAACTGACCAAAGGGCTATTCCATACCATGTGACGTTACACTCAGTATATCAAGCTGGGGGAAGAAGGAAAAAGGGGACGTTCGAAGTGATGGCATTTGTCTTCCCAAGTAACCATTACACGTGATGGAGCCCTGCTTTCCCGGAGATGGCTGAACACCTGCCTGCTGGTGGGAAGCAGTGAATTCCTTGTTTTGCTTTGCTTATGCACGCAGCTTTTGCTCTACCTATTAAACTGTCTTTATCTCAGCCCACAAGTTTCTTCTCACTTTTGCTCTTACAATTCACTCCCTCATCCAAAATCGGGGGGGGAGTGAGTGAGCAGCTATATGGTTCTCGCTACTGGCTGGGGTTAAACCACACACAGTCTCTTGTCCTTGGTAGAAGTGAGAGGTCATTCCCTCATTTAAGTACTTTCTTTCTCCCTGAGGATTTCTACAGAATGTAAGATTTCAGTGTATTTTAGATCTCCTGAAGTTTATGTATTTGGAAATATTCAGTTTTCATTGTGTGAAGCACACGTGTGTTTTCTGTTTAGCTAAGCAGCGATCACATCTCATCTTTTAAAAATAACATCCAGTTTCTTTGTATTTAATCTTTTAACATGTATTTTCCTTTTTTAGGTTTTGTTTGTCTATTTGCTGATTTCTGATTTTTTCAGGAATGATCCTCCATAGAAAAGACTTATTGATATATATAATGT
>KZ505648.1:3126975-3177568 GCA_002844005.1 Limosa lapponica baueri | reverse complement strand
AAAGCCTTTCTATGTTCTTTGACTAGAGAGGAAAACTTAAAGGGTGTAGCAAATCATTCAGTAGGAGTGAGCCTACTTAAATGGGCTGATAACTTTCTTCAACACTCTTTTTACAGTACCATTGGCTTAGATAAAACCTTGGATTAAGACTCAAGAATTAGCAACATGAATGAAACACATAATTTTCAGTTCACTTTTATTCTTCTCCTCCTTCTTTAGGAAAAATTGTGCATGCATTGTGGAATGCTTTGTTTCCTAAGGCTCAGTTTGAAGGCATTTCTTTCCATTTATTTTCTTCATTTTCTTTTCTCTTAGAAAATATTTAGTTTGCTGTGTTCGTGAAAGCCATCCAAGGCATTAACTTGATATAAAGCACAAGGTGATGATGACCTCGATGACCCTTATTTTGCAAAGAAAGCTCTGTCTCCTGCCTAAACAAAGGTTATTGATGTGAGGGAAAACTTTTTTTTATTTTAAGAACAAAGTTAAATATCATAGATCTCCTTCTAGATCTTTAGGTGCTCATTTCATTTATGTGAATCTAACCCACTCATGCCAAAATAGTACTTTTTGATTTTTCATAGGAAATCCCTGAAGAACAGAAAAAGAAGCAAATTCTCTCATTATGAAAATTTAAATGTTTGGGGCAGGGAAAGAACAATTACAACTTGAAGCTGTTTAAAGTGCTTATGACAAAACTACCCCATAAGCCGTGACCATGGAGCAGATGTAAAGGCATATACAAGCCCAAGGGCTACCCAGGGCCTCCCACTAAAAGGTGTAGAGTGGTTTGCAATTGCATGGTTGAGGTCTATTGCTCTGCAGAGGAGAGTTCCTAGGTGGAATTCAACTCCAAATTAATGATGCCAAAATTCAAATACCTGCATGACAATGTCTGCAGGCACTGTAGCTGTCTAAGCTCCTGTTTATATTCCATGGAGATCTAATCATTAGCCAGTAGGATACTGAAATCTATTCAGCTTATCCAGAGCTAGTTACCTGAATTCAATCAGTTCAGTTACCCTCCAGATTCCACTTACTTTATTGCCTAGATCTCATTTGACTTCTACCCTAGACTGTTTCTGCAAAAACAGTTTTTAGTCATTTTTCCAGTTCAAATACATGGGATAATATGAGGGCTGTGACACAATATGCCAAATTGAGGATACGAGACCTTTCAGGACAGTAATGTATTTTTTTTTTTTTAGTACAGCAGAGCTCCCGAGTGCTCTACCAGAGAACTGCACTCAGCTTTCATTTCATAAGAAACTGGTTGACTCATTGCAAACAAAATTCCAGTAACAAAATAAAATAAATTGTGTGGACAGTCAGGGGACTTAGCAGTGAACCAGACATTTTGTTACTTGACTGTGATAAGGCACATAATGACTCTTCAGGAAAACAAACAAAAGGAAAAATTGTTAAGCATATTTCTATGAATGTTAAATTATTTTGCTTTATTCTTCTGTATCTAGTGTTTACTTTTTCCCATACCATGTTCACTAATACATAATTTGTACAATGATCTTTTATCTTTAAGGACATAATCAAAAAGGTAAAAGAGTAAATTTTCCTTTTCAAGATTTTTGCTATTGTTGTTGCTTCATTTCTTACAAAACGTACACTGAATTCCTGAATATCGCCTTTCTGCAAAGTATCATGCCTTCCTAAACAATGAGAATTGAAGGAACTTTCTGTTCTTTTTCATCTTTCTTTGGCAGATACTGTTTCATCTCATGCTCTGCATTAAAAGTAAAAGCATCTTTCTACACTGTTGTTGCGTTAACTGATTTGGCAAACGCTTCCCATGGAGCATGCTTTGGTAAAGGTTGCAGCCAGCGTCAGTTCATGTAGCTTTAGGATGAATGTGTGTTTTCTCTGCACAATATACAAACAGAAGGTGACTTCTCAGTGGGTATCAGAGACCTGGGTTCAATCTCCTTTCCTAGCAAGGTTTCTTGGGTATTACTGGGCAAGCTATTTCAGACCAGATCCTCAAAATGGCTCAAAATTACTCAAAATTTCTGGGGTGGGATTGAAATATCTGAGTTAGTTATTTATGTTTCTTACTCCATAGCTCAGGAGAACTAGGTTCCTTTGCGTAAGAGTGGGTTTAGCAATACCCACTGCACTCAAGCTATAGGGGTGCCTAATTTAGGCTACAGGAAACACTGGAAGATGGAGTGGTTTAGGTGATGCCGTCTCTTGCTGGACTCTTTGCATTTATCTATAATGCTAAGTTTCAGGATCAGGTGGGAACTCACGTCTGTAAAATTTCCTGTCATATTTAAGCTTTGAAGACACCCTTTTAGATAAAACTGACTCATTTAACATACGGTTATATCATTTGGTATCATTTAGAGACTGGATTATGAATCTGGGAACAGGAGGCATTTGTTCCAGCCTTTCTTCAGCTGCAGAGTTCTCAAATTTCCAGATTCCTCTCTGCACAGAAGCACTCTCATGAGAAGACCTGTGCTACTTTCACAGATCACTTTGAATTAACCGGAAAGAATTTTTCCCTCTGGGGAAATTTTACAAAAAAACCCTATATGATCTAAAAATATTAATAAATTATAATGCCATTTTGTAATGTAAAACTATTTCCAGTCTGTTCTACTGATGAGTCTATTAGCTGAATGCTTCATCAGCCTCAATGAATTTTATCCTCGCACAATCTTTGTGATGTGAAACACTCAAGCCTCATTTTTCAGTTGGAGTACTACAAGAGACAGACTAAATGTTTTACATGAGATCACAAACAAAGTGAGCTTGGAAATACCCAGTTCTTTTGAGTCCTTGAATATCACTGTCCACTTGTGGATCCTTCCCCTTTATGTGTTCCTGGAAACAACAATCTCAATACTTAGAAAGGATCAAGAGATCAGAAAAGGGAAGAGATGGACTAGTTTTAAGAAGGTGAGGCGCGGTTAAATCCTTGGTCTACACACTTTGATTGAGTTCCCTTAAATGTGCTACTGGAAGCAGCGCGGTGACACCAATGTAACTTTTTATTTGCTTTCCAAGGACTATCCATTAGTCATTTGTCAATTGGTTTTTTGTTCCTCTGAAGTATTTTTTCTTTTTCTTATTTTTTATTTTTTTTTCCTTTTTCTTTTTTTGTTTTCTTTTTCTTCTTTTAGTTTTACTTCTTCTTTTTATTTTTCCCCTTCTTTTCCTTTTCTGCTCTTGCAGAAGCACTTCTTAGCATCCAGAGAGACAAAGTTCCACCAGTAGAAAAGAAGCAATTTCCTGTGGACAATGTCACTGCTAATATAAGATGTCCAAAAGCAGATGTTGGTTGCTTCAGGCTGCCCGATGATATTCTTTTAATCCTTGACAGTGCAACATGGGTACTGGGCAAACCATATTCATGTAGATACAGTTCGTGAAGATTTGAAGTTGGTAACACTATTGCAAAATTCATACTGTCCTGAATAAACTGCACAATAATAGCCTTACCCTCTGCACAAGGCTTTCAACGGGGCTCCAGCTTAAAGAGCCATCTAATTTAGAAGAGATGAAGCACAAAGAAGTATAAATATTGTACAATGGCTCCAAAAAAGATCATGCATGACTGCATACGTCCTAATTGTCCTTCATTTGTATGTAGATTTAGCAGTGCAAATACCACTGCTGTACCATTAGCACTACCCACACGCATTTATAAACCAACCTCGGGAAACAATGTAGGAAAAAACAGACTTGATCATTACTGCATAATTTCGACCCAGAAAGGACTATTGGAAAGGTACCCAAGTGATCATCTGGTGACACAGGAGACTCATTATCTGTATTAAAGTCATTATTTTTGTAGGAGAAGAAAACCCCAAAACCTACAACAAAAAACAACCCCAAAAACAAATAAAATGCTGAAAAGCAGGAGGTTAAGAAAACATGTGCTGCACATATGCAATGCTTAAGAGACTGTTCTGCAGTGAGGGTTGCCATGGAGACTGCTGGATGGCAGTAAAAATGCAATGGGATCTGAAAGTGAGGTGCCGAGAGCATCCCATATGAACCCTCATCTCCCACCGAAGTTGAGGCAAGTCGAGATCTGTTCCTGTTTATTGCCAAAGCAGTCTAGCGCTGGGCAAGATGAGACTTAGATGAGCAGCACTAGTTAGTGGCATAGGAGCTACTAGGAGCTATTACTTTCACAGGAGCTCATTCCTCAAGAAGCCACCATGCCAGGAAGAAAAGAAGGATTTAATTATTGCTTAGCAAGAATGCTGCCTGTGCAACAGCTTTCCTTTATCAGAGTGAAGAGTAAATTACTTAGCTTTTTAAAAAAAATATCTTAGCTAGTCCGGCTGGTGAATCATGACGTCTATGTCCTATTCCTGCCTCTAGTAAAATCTTCCCTTTCTACAACAGGAAATATTAACAGTAGCTGCTTCCTTTCTTGTAACTACAACTACAGTTGAAGTAAGGAGTGATAAAAAGGTGACGCTTACTATTCTGTACTGCAAAGTATAGATTCAACGGCCCCATCCTCTGTTTCCATGCAACTATTGCAAATTACACAGTGGTGCTATCATATTGAAAAGCACTTGCAGGTTGTCACACTGGGTTTAAGCATCCATCTCAAAATGTACAGCTGAAATGCTGGCCCTCCTGAAGTGATATTGGAGTCCTTCAGAGAGTACAGTAGGGCCACAATTCTTTCATAAAATATGAACTATAATAGAAGACATGCTGTATGCATGATCATCAGTCCTCACTGAGACTTTTGGGACTGATACTGCTTAACTCCCTACTTTCTTTTCTGATGCACATTCATGTTCACCATGACCCAGTCACCCTGGGCCCACGCAGAATCCCACTGACCAAACAGTACCAGACTGCAGGACTCAGATGTATGTGAGGATCTCTCATTACTAAAATCAAATCACTCTTCTCTTCTTTAGACCAAATGGTGACATCAACTTAAAACTTCTCTAATAAGAAGTCAAAAAAATGGCTATGTCAATGAGAAGGATATTTTTTCTTTTTCTTTCTTTTTTTTATGTTTTAAATAATTTTCTTTTTTCCTCTTTTTCTTTCTTTTTTTTTTTTTGAATACACCTCTCATTTTTCCTATTCCTGAGTTTCCTACTAAGAGAAACTAACTGGCTTCCTCCACACTAGACCCTGGGAATTAAATTATGTGGGTATAGTTCAGTAGTCTAGAGGCTATCCTGGAGGTAAACAAGGATTGAACCACTTTATCAGTATAGATACCATAGTAAGTTTCAGTGGTGGCAAAATTATATTAGCACTAATTGCTTGTTAAAGCAATTCTTAAAAAAATGAATTGCAATACAGCTTAGTTCACAAAGCAATTGCATGGTCTACAGTCCTTGAGAAATTCCCTCTCTGTGCAAGAAGCTGAAGTTTCTTCCACATGCACAGAGCATTGTTGAGATCTAATTTGGAAACAGTTTTGAAAGAATTACCCTCTTATCAAATGAAAAATTATTTGGACCACATTTGACCCAAAATTACAATGTATAGTTGATTAATGGGGCATGTCCATGATGGGGGAGAAAAATCTATAACTGAAACCCTGAAACCTGAAAACTGCTAAAAAATTCTGAAAATGCCTAAGACCAATTTTTCCCTTAACAGTTGTGATGGATGGAGGAGACCATTTATTACAGCCAAGGAGTTTATGTTTTTTTTCCTGTGAGAAAGTTATATGATAGAGAAAACTTACATATAATTTATAACTCACTGAAATTGTTTCTTGTTATTCCTATGGAAAAGCAATTCCTTTCCACATATTACTAAGTTCTGCTTTCATTTTAGTCATTTGTTTATCGACATCCCTCTCAGTAATAGAATGTTACTTCTCTCAAATTATCTGATCATGCACACATAAATTAAAGATAGTAACCACCTGCTACCTGTAAAGAGTTCTGTTTATCAAGTGTTGGGGGCATTTTAGTTTGTTCTTATTTTTGAATTCCCATTTGGAATATCCATATCAGTAACATACACCATCTAACTTTTCTGAAGTTCCATATGCAGATGTTTCTTGTGCCAAAATTAAGGTGGTGTATGCAATCTAAACCGTACCTTTTTGCTCCTCTGTGCCTCCATACAGCCTTTAATTATGTATTATTATTTTTCTAAATGTAAGAATTCAACCTTATTCATTCAGCATTTTGGATGGTTATTAAGGAAAGATGAGCAAGAGGCCTGGAGCTCTCACAAAAAGTTGGACTGGGTTCTGTAAATCTTTTTGAGTTCAGCGGTTTCGAGATGAAATGCAGAAGTTGACCTCTGTGTTCTCTATATTCATTATATTAAAGTATAAAGTTTCATTACTTTCATTAGCTTCCCTTTTCTGTTGATGAAAATGAACCTATTGAATTAGCATAGCTAAAGCAGTTGCTTTAGCAGTTCACAGGCCCTAAAAATTATCAAGCTGTTGCTTCAGTGTTTACTCAATATTCCATTTCTTCCTAATGCATCATGTATTGTGCTGCTTTAGAAAAGTCCGTAT
Source organism: Limosa lapponica baueri (assembly GCA_002844005.1). NCBI lineage: Eukaryota > Metazoa > Chordata > Aves > Charadriiformes > Scolopacidae > Limosa > Limosa lapponica. The sequence goes on along the minus strand of KZ505648.1, from coordinate 3,171,078 downwards.
TTTGATGACACAGTCGATTGAGCCTATTTTCACCACTGCTAAATGGAATCAAACATAATACAATATCTGTGTAAGTTAATTACACTGGTTCATGTAGTGCCCTGTATTTCGTGGCTTAGATGGTCTTCCTTTTTGACCTCACACCATTCAACCATTGCCATATTTTTTGTCATACACAGATGCTGTGAAAAGTGAGAGCTTTGAATCTTAAATGCTGAAAAACTAGCTAGACTCAGAATCATGACAGTGCCCTGTGAAGAAACACATATTTTTAAATAAGGGAATAACTTAGGATTTAGAAAATTCACACATTTTCTATTCATCAGGTTGTCATTCCTGTGTAAGACTTTGAGAAATTTTGCTAGTATCTGACTACTATATAATCACTGAGAGTTAAAAATGAATACACATTAAATGTGGTTGCTGCTTCATCTCGATACTAATCAACTGCCCCAACGGCCTTGGATACATGGCTCCCGTGATGTATGGCTTGATCCTTTGCATACACAAAGCAAGCTTTCTGTGATAGCCTTTAAAAAGTCATCTACTTTACCCTGTTCCTGTAAGACTTGTGATTTGAACAAGATATCAGGCCTAAACTTTGCACTATTATTGATCATTTGCTTTTCCTATCAACATTTCTACTCTTTACATCCTCTGCTGAAAAAGTCACTCTCAACATTTGTGAAGGAATTCTATTACCAGTTTTAAATCCTGACTTGTCTCAGACCACCCATCCCTCCAGTTTTGTACTGGCTACAGGGAAAGCTTTTCTTACACAGATTCCTCAGTTTCATTTTAAATTTGGCATCTGTGTCTTTATGCTGGGAAATTCCCCAGCTATCCCTTGTTGACCTAAGACTACAAACACCATAGGTAGAGAATATGCTTTTTCTCCCTTGTACAGCTCCCTCCTATGCACTGATCTGTGACTAGAGCTCTGCATGAGCAATCAAGGCTTGTGCAATGCAATTAAGACTAATATTAATAACAACATTGGTATAGTGATTCTCTAACAGAAATTCCCAATTGTTTTGGTAGAAGACTTGTTACCTTAGATATTTAAATCTCAGCTCCTTCAAGGAGTAGAATAGCTACCTCGGGGAATAATGCAGTTGTTGATGAATAGACTAAGTCACTTGCTAGATATACTTTTACTTCTTTCTATGATCTGTGAAACCATAGCACCACTCCTCATAGCTCCACAACTGTTTGAATATAAAGTCTGAGTTTCAGTATGAGAACTGGCATCCATCCTCTGGAGGGCCCGACAACATGAATGCCTTGTTGCAAAGATGACTGTGTTCTTGAGTTTCAGTCTAGCAACCTCTACTTGTATAGCTGCAGTGCTAAGAATTGTCATGGGAACTTGTGATGTGATCAGCAGGGTATGACAAAAAATGGCAACTGGAAGAAGGAAAGAAGAAATGGACTAAAACAAACTGAGAACTGCTGAAAAGCATCCTGGTAGTAGTGGGAACTGTCATGGAATCCCTTGGTGAAGCTGGAGGACATATAACAGAAAGTTTTGGGTTATTTGCTTGAAACAATAAATATAGAAATAGATAGCTACATAAGTAAAAGCACTGGGGAAGTTTTCTAAAGGTGTGTGGATCAAAAATAAGAAACAGAGTCACATTCAGATCTGTGGGACGTGTTTGTCAAATAACAAAAGGTTGCTGTTCCTTTCATGTGAGGGAAAATATATGTTTCCTTCTGTAAGTTAAGCGAATGCAAAACAATTGTAGATTCCAGGCAGCTGAAGCCAGACCAGAGACCACTGCCAACTGATTACTCAGGATTCATGCAAATACCTCCGGCAAATACCTCAAGTTACCTGCCAGTTATTAGTATCAGAGCATATATGTGGTTACTCAGTTTCTTTAATTGTTCTACAGGAAAAGTTCTTTTACCTTACTTATTTATTTTTCTTTTTGAGATGGAAAAATTTCCTTTTTCCTGGAGGAAAAATGAGGAAAGAACACACATAAAGCTCTTTAGACATCAAGAAGGTTAAGAAGTGCCTGTTCAATACAGGCACAAGCCCGAGTTAGCACAATGCGGTACTCACTTTCTTAGACTTATCTCGAGCTGCTTCAGGGCACTTCCTGCCTGCCTGCTTAAATTAAAAAATGCAGTATACAGTAAACAAAAGCACATTTTGCCTACACCTTTCATCAACTACATACTTCACAGAGCTCAAATAGGACAAGAAGCAGAAGTAAAATATTATTGAAGAAAGAGCATTCCCAAATTAATGGTATTGGCAGGGAAATTATTAGAGTAATTCTAGTAGTTCACCACAGAGTTTGTTACTTAAAGAAACTAAGGATATGTCTAAAGCACAATGCTGACCATGTCTTCAGTATAGGTATAGAGTACAGGTGCACCTGAGTTACCTTTAAATTAATATTGGTCACAAGTTAACTCTAGCACTAAGGAGATCTTGGAGTTACAAAGTTCCCTGAAAAACAAAGCAAACTATCCAATTCTGCAGTCTCACACCTTTATGGATATGAACATCTGAAATAACGTAATTCATAAATGTTTGTCCTACATAGAAATACTATATGCGCGCTCAAGGCATACATTTCAAGTAGTGAAACTGCTCTGTCATAAGAAAATCAGATTACGGCACATATTAATTGGATAATTTAGGATGAGGAATGCATTCTTTTGGGGCTTTTTCAGGATAAAAACCCATATTATTTTTCAAATTAAATAGTTTCACAGATAGCACGAGACATTCCATGCCTGCCTTTGTTGGGGAAGAACTACATAGAAAACTTATTGTGAGTGTAGCCCAGAGGAGAACAGGAGGCTAACAGCCAAAGTTGGGACCTCTGACTCTTCACAGAACTGCCTACGTTTTTTGAGACTTCCTGTGTCCTGTGCTGAACAGCTGTTTTTTCCTGATCCTTCCTGCTCTGTCACTCCCAGCACTTTCACCCCAGAAACATTCCTTTCCAGTTCTCCATGTCCTGCCTTTATACCCTTCACGTAATTTCCACTTCTTGTTCCCTCTCTCTCCTATTCTCATCTTCACATTTTCTCCTGCCATCAAATAGGATGTTGGCTGACATCAGACTGTTAATTTTACTTGCTTTATGATCCCAAACCTTTCTGGCCTCCGCCTGTACACTCTCTTGGGAAAAGACAGTCTTACTTTGCATTGCAAAGCACAAGTCCATTCTGTTCATTCAGCGTGATACTAATAAAGAGGATTCGTAAGAGTAATCTCAATATGCGTTACAAAAATGAATTAGCATTGGTTGCAATAAAAATTTAGAAATCGGAAAACTACTAATTACTAGTGCTGTTAGTTATACACCTTGAATAGTATTGGAATAACTGTTTGATGACCAAGAAGTTCCAGTGTGTTATGCTGTCTTGAACTAGAGTGTTTCTGCCATTGGCAGCCCCCAGAGTACACAAAATCAGTATCTTCTATTGACTGTGTGAAGCCCACTAAACATTGCTCACTTAGTCACTTTATCACTTGCCTCATCATGCTTGGCCCCATAGCTCCTGTGACTATTTCGTACTCTTACAACACTGCTGCAGGTTCCTTTTCCTGAGTGAGTCAGGGTACATATCTATTCTGCATCTAAACACATTTCTCATTGGAAAATAACTGTATTTATTGATTTATCCACCCAGCTCTTTAGCCTAAATGCTAAGCATAGAAACAGTTAGAACATCTGGTTCTGTGTCCTTTTGTATAGCATACATGGGCTTTCAATAGGATCCCCTTCTTATATTGGATCTATGGCTATACCGACTATAGAGAACATTAGTCCTTTACAATCCCAGTAGAAAACTCCAGCTGCAGTAAATCATGTTTTTCATTCAAAATATGCCTAGTTACATTCTCATTTTGTCAGTCAAGGTGGCAGCTCACGTATCAAAGGAGCCAGATGGACTTTGACCTGACTTAAGCTTTGGTGTATGAATTGAAATTCCTTTTCCACAAGAATCAGATAATTCCCTGCTGACTGTAGACAGTACATCCCTGAATATGGAAAAGGGTTTGTTTGCAAATGGAATACCATTTTTTAAGTTTCATCCAATCTTGATAATTGTCTAGTTTGGCTGTTGATTTGTTAATGCATTTTTGAAGATGAAATTAATTATTACAAACTATGCTTTTTTTATCCTCCAGCTGCTAAGTTAAAATCCATATGTTTTAAAGACAGTATGATAGTGATGCAAATTCATTTTTTCAACTATTTTTCAACTATTATTTTTATAATGTATCAGCAACGTCCATTGCATTAAGTGATAAGATATCAAGATCACAGGAAGTGCAAACACAACAATCAAAGGGATTTCTTCAGACAGCTTGATAGGGAAAGGAGAAGGTAAAAATATAAAGGCAAAAGACCAGAACAACATTTCATACAATTATTTTTGCTGTGCTGAAGAGAAAGTCCAGCTAAAGCGTAAGCTGTTTTCACACTTAAGGATTCCTAAACTGGTTTAATGTATAAGATTTAAACTTTGTGCTTTTGGTCCTTGGAATTACACCTACTGCAGATGCAAAATTTTTACCTGGAGATTTTATGTAGGTGGACATTAATTAGAAGGAATTAAAGATAACTTAAGTTTAGCATTAAGGGCATCTAAAACTGACTCTAAGCCACTGTCTCCCTCTATAGCCTTCCTCCATGTACATCTCAAACTGTAGAGCTGAGACCCCGTATTTTATCTTTTGAGTTACTATCAACCAAAAAGATGGCTTGCCAAGTATGCCTCACTGACAGGTATTTTCAGAAAGCTTTTCATTAAAGGATAATGGGACTAATTCACTGTTCAGTCACATAGAGGTACAGCCAGCCTGTGTCACTGGAGTTACTCCGTATATAAGCTGAAAAAAAACAGAGCATAATTTGGTCCATTATCTTTAGGATTAATGCCTGAATGACATAGCTACAATAGATCTGACAGCTTTTCCTGCTAATGTAATTGTATTGCATTGTATTATGAATATTATTAATTAACACTCCATTTGCAGGTGATCTAATCAGTTAATATAAGCCTTTGAAAAATGTAATATTGCCCTACTGCAAATGGATATTTAAGCTGACTTGTGGAAATCTATTTCCATTCCTTTTCATTCCAATATTCCTATTTCTAACTTCATTGCTTCAACATTTGGCAGTGAAAAAAGACTGTGTGAGGCACCCCATGATCAGTATCCATGGGCTAAAAATCTTGGTAGAAACCAGTGTGAAAACGGCAGGATTTCCTCTGAAAGCACTACCTCTCTATTTAATCTCCCTCTCAAACACCACCTCCAACAAGAACAAAAAAAAATAATCAAGTTTCACTAAAATGCATTCATGTCAGCATAAGTGAGTTCTCATAAATTTTGATGGGACATGTATGTAGATGTGAATCAGGAAATAAAATGAATGGGAAGTGCAACATAATCCATTTAGAAGAAGTTCTTCATTTATGCAAGAATAATAAAGAATCTCAAATTCATGATTAATCATAAAAATTATGAGAGACCTTTCCTCCTCCTTTGGCAGTATTTCCACACTTCTTGCTTTGTGTTAAGCTATAATTTGTTGATTAAATTAACATTTTCTACAGGCATGTTCATGGAATGAGCAGCAAGGGTTATTATGGTCTTAAAGCAGTTTCCTTGGCATTTTACAAGGCAAGCATAAATCGCATTTTGTATTTCAGAGTTTCCACTTCCCTTGAGGGCCTTCAATGAGAAAAGTGCTAACATAAGCAAAAGAAAATGAAATGCCTGTATTTTTTGAGTGTTATTGCAAGAGGAAAGTAACTATAGGTGGAAGGAATATTTTGAAAAAAACAGCATGAACACTTTCACCCCAGTTGTGTGGCCTAGAACTGTTGTTTCTTTGATAAGTCTAAAAACATTGCAATAGTATTTACTGATTTACCAAGTTGTTTTCCTGGATGCTGTACTCTTTGTTTAGAAAGAAGGCTGAATCATGTATAATTAAGGTTAAAGAAATGAATAAAACTATATATATAATAATAACTACCTATCTAGAGTATGAATTTGTCAGCCCAGCAGTTGGAACTAATCAACAGCACATCAGATTATCAGCTAAGTATTACAGTGTCATTCCTAAGTCATTATCTATATAAATATTCATACAGAGAACGCAAAACTGTATAATCAGAATTGTTTGCTTACTAGAAAATAGAGACAATCATCAGTGAAAAAGAATAGTTGCACATATGTGCAGGTTATAGAAATGCTGATGAAAAGCTTTGCATTTTAGACATAGACATTTTAATGGCACGTAGTTAACCACATAGATAAAACATATTTTATACTTCCACCATGGAGAAAGCAATGTCTGTATGAGGACACAACTGTAGGCATTTCTATTTTCATAATTAGGAACATGCAGGACATGCTTATGCTACAGAATAAATTGAAATGTAAGACCCTGAAGCTACGGATGACTTGAGATGGTTGGCTGGCCCGCTACAATACAGTATCACAAGAAGATACTAATCAACATCCCAAAACACTGACTGCTAACCAGTGTCTGAGGTAACAAGCTCTGTTTCTCAGCATCCATTACAATAATGCCAAGAGTACGAGGATGCGGCTATATTTCTACATCAACCCATAAGCATTATTTTGGCTATCTCTGGCTCATCTTCTGTAGTATGATGTAGATATAGATACAGCTGCTTGTCTTACTCAGTATCACATATTTGTTTGCCAGTCACAACTTAATTTATTATGCTGCTCAAGTGTGTCCGTACTCCATGTGGAACACATCTGAGATCATCTTTAAGAGTTAGATTTGCCATGCATGCAGACAGATGATTTGCAGCAGCAAAACTAGACTTGGAATAAGGCCCTAATGATTTATCCATAAGGCTAAGTAGGATTGCAAGTTTAAATCTACTGCAACAGCTTGCTTGTTTCCACTGTGGGATACAGCAGCATAGAAGAAAAATGAAGTACTCCCAGATCAAGCTGCTCTCATCCCAGAGCAGTCAGTCCTGGTTATTACTGCACTTCTAGAGCATGATACCTTCCAGAATGCAAGTGGAATTTATAGGCGCTTTGAGTATCTTCTTGCAAAAAGAGAGGAAAATGTGTCTAGCGGGGCAAAGATTTGCCTTGCATAACCTAGCGATTTTTCAAGTCTACTGTAAAAGCTAGGTTACACTGTTTGCACAATGCTGTCAGGTTGATGAGAGTCAGAAATATTCCGGAAAACAAAATGACAATGAAACATCAAAACTATGCTGAAAGAGAAGGTGAAGTTTGTCCCAGATAGGACAAATCCTATGTCAGTGGTCCACATAAATATGAGGAAAACAATACTAGTTCCATACCCAGCTAGTTCTGCAGTAGCTTTCTCCTTTCAGACTCTTGGCTTGTATCTTACATTTTAGTTGCTACAAATTTCTTTTCACTTCATTGGGCCAAATTCCAATTACCTGGAGAGGGAGAGTGACATGGGAGGCTAAGAACATGTACAGAAATAGGACTTAAATCTTGTTGGACCTAGTTACAGCTGCAGAAGTTTCATTCCTCTATTATTACTGATGCTTTCTCATTTTTAGATAAACAAATGTGACATGCAATGAATGGGATTAGTTGTGGCAAATGGTTAATGGCTAAGAATGGCACCCTACTATATGCCAGTGGACATAACCGGGGAGCTTCGTGTGATCTTTTTTTATATATAAAGAATATTTCTTTATGTCAGTTTTGATTTTGTCTAAGAGAATTAGTTGTAAATTTAGAAAAAATTGCTTTGCTTGACATTCATTTCTTCATTACCAGAATAGATTTGGAGTACTTAAAAAAAAACTTCCATAGAGTGACTGCTTGAATGAGTGAAATAAAAAAAAAATAGCAACAATAAAAAAAACTAAATACAATCAAGAGAGATTATAAACGTCTCACTAAAATTGATGACAAAAGCTCACTCCCTCTTATCAACATCCAAATCCTTACTCCCAAAAAAGGAATAGGACATTAAAAAGCTTCCTCAGAATTAACACACTATTAAATTTTTCCTTCCAAGCCCATGCAACCAGAAAGACTGAACTATTGCAGAATTATCAGTGTTTATTCACTAGAAATTAGAACTGATTTATATCCATGCATATGACAGAAACAACAAAACAGGTGAACTTTTCAAAGTTCACAAACAACAAAGAATCCTCTGTGTAAGAATATTTACCACTTTTCAACTTCAGTAGCCATTTCAAATAATGTAATTTTGCTAAGTGGCTAATAAGAGAACATGATAACAGTCTGAAAAGGATACTAGTCGGGAGAACAAAATTTTAGGTCCTTCAGGGGAGCCTAAATAAAAATAAGGGAATGAGATTAAAACTAGAATAATCAGTGGTCTGATCCCCTAAACATCCACTAGCCGATACCACACTTCCTATTTTGAGAGCCCCTAATTAATTCCCATCTCTGTTTTTTTTTATAACACTCGTCAGATATTTATAGAGAACCATCTCTTCCTTGCTCATTGCTAAGTGAAGCAATGTTAATGGACTAGTTTTAATAGCAAATGTGACTCAATACTACATGTTTGCAAAAGTAAGCTATCAGGCTATCTAACAGATTAATAGAAACTGACTTCGAAATGTGTTATTTTGTGTATTTAATCTTCCAAGCAAAGTGTGAAAGTCCCAGAACCAGGGACCAGTCATCCAGCTTCCAGTGTATTATTCTAGTCTTTTTCCCGAGTGCAACTTGGGAAACGGCTGCTGACCACGTGAATTTTTCAGGCAATGGCATCAGGCTATTCTGTGCCACTGGCTTTCTGAGCTGCCCCACAAGGTGGTAGATGCTCATGTGGAAATAACCAGAGGAAATGACTCAAGGCTTCCTTCAGGTTCCTGGAAAAGATGGCATCCAGGAGCAGCACCAGGAAAATTAATCTAGCCTGCCACCTAGTTATAGCCTAGGTCTGAGGAACATGCCTTGGACAGAGGTCTCCAAAGATCAGCTTGCAAAATAAGCCACTCTGGCAGAAGTCTATTTCTGGATGACATATTTCCAGGCTCTTCTCTGATACAAAGAGAGCAGTTTTGTGCAGTGTTTGATTTATGCATGTATGGTCAATTGTACTGGACATGTACAACAGAAACACTTTTATAGATAGTAGTGGCATCTTCTCACATCAGAGGGATGTATAAGACCTGCTTTGTCAGATGTAGGCAGAGCACAGTTCAGGCTGTAGCCAAATAAAGAAAATCTTATCATCTGCATTTTACTGTGGAAACACGAGATCAGAGAACTCACATGAGTTATAGAAGTTGGAGATTAGATGTTAAAAAAGTCTCTGGCTTCTAATGAAACCTCAGGTCTTTGATTTAAGTCCTCCTCAAAACAGCATAGTTTTTTATCTGAATGATTGCAACTGAAAACAGAGTGAGACAGGTATGCAGTTCTCAGCTGCAGAAAACCAGGGACTACTCTCTTTCTTTTGGGAAGTTCTAACTTTCTTTTTTCAATTGTGTTTCATCTTTCTTTCTCCTCTTCACATATATTAGCTCCTACCTAAATCCTTCACACTGCATTTAGAACCAAATAAAGCATTAATATGTTCATCTGTGTGAAATGTTCTCTTAACTATTACCTCGGGCAGTCATTTAGTTGAATCTGATAGGGGAATGCATTGACATTGTTAAGGTTAATGACCCAATGATTAACAATACACATTTTGCAGCTCAATGCTTCCAGTCACTGTTTCACAGAGTAATGCGAACAACGACATGTATATTATGCTACAATATCTGGAATGAATTCTTTCTTTCTACATAACAGGTGATGTAAAAGAAATCACCCCATGCTCAAATTAGTAGTTCTCAAAGATGGACAAAGTTTTATAGTTATCAAAAACGTGAGGAGCTTCACTGAGCTCATAGATGATGCTATATTAATCCTGATTAGCTCATAAAGTCAGTCAGCTTATAATTTGTGTCCCACTGCATTTAGCTAAATCATCCACAATTTAAAAAAAGATACTTTTTCTGCTCATAATTATGTCTTACTAAAGCTGTAGTGCTATATTGGATCATCCACAGCACAGATCTGATCTGAACTGATGATCCACATGATTGCATTTCTATCCAGAGCACACACTATGACTTTTATGCTGACCATGGGCAGACAGCTGTATTTGGCATAAAGGTAAACAAGTAGGGAAGAGCAACACTCAGCCTCACATAAGGTCATCTAGATCAAGTTTACCTTTTCAAAAATTTTGAAAAACCTGAAATAGAAAACTGCATCATGAGGCCATGGTCTGGAAGCAGGATCTGTCTTTGAGTACAACAGTTGCATCTGAAATAGGGTTCTTTCTTCTTGAATACTGTATTCTGTGGATATTTTTGACCCTCGGTATTATGTGGCTGGCAAGAGTAATCTCAATCAGTTGCCTTTAAAGTAATAGACTTTCCTCTCTTAAGTTTATCACATGGTTTTGAGAGCACTGATATCTAAAAAAAGAATAACTGCAAGAAACATTATTATTATTATTTCATTTCAGTATTCCAAAATAATTTATAAACACTGAGCTTCACAGCACCCTACTTTTGTTATTAGCACTCCATTAGTGTTTTCAAGTATTTCATAAAACACAAATATATGCTTGGACTTGCTTGCACTAAATAATTTTCAGATTGATTTTAGGCATAACATAATGAGCTGAGCAAATAAATAGACAGTGGCAAGTTTTGCTAAGGAAAGACAGTAACAAATTCACATGGTTAGTCATATTTGTCATGAAGTCATCATAACAGATTAGTGACCACATTTATTTTTATTTATTTATTATAAATTAAGAGGTGAGTGGAGACATAATCAGCTTACAACATCAGTCATATTTGCTTTCCAAATTTATGCACTTGAGTGTTATGATTTTCATAAGGCCTGTTCAAGAACATGTTCTGTTTAATTAATGGAGGAGGTAAGTATTCACAGTCTCTGAAACTTTTATTTAGGTGATTAGCATGGATTGAAGCAACTACAGCCCAGATCCTCATTCGCATTTACATGTAAGATCCCTGCAGCAAAATAAATAACACACCAGATACAAATGGGTTAAATTAGTCCTGGAGAATGATTTTCAAGGAGCGGACACCACCTCAGACGGTACCCCTATCAGAGGGGCGTTGCACTGAAAAAGGTACATCTGTTCTCTCAACCATCTACATGAGCCTCTGCCACACAATACTCACATTTTCCTCACATTTGCTCATCTACTACAGGCTTTTAAAGGTCTAAGGCTTTAGGAAGAAGATTTGTGAACTGACGCTTGGGCAATTATGATTCCCCTACATCCCCCTTAAGTACAGTGCTGCATATGCTGCACCTGGTAGACAGGCAGTATATTGAAGCATTCAAAAGCTATTAGCATCAAAATGCATTACAGTGCCATGAAAGGTCATTTGCTGAACATTAGATGCAGCAGGTAGATGCTAATCCATGCCCGTTGCTCATATCGAGAGAAGAAAACTTCATGAGGAGAAATAGCTCTCTTTCATGAGAAAATCAGGATGAAAGGTTACAACGTGAAGGCATGGATCAAAGAAGAAAAGGTACGAGGCAAATTCTCTCTTCCATGCTTGACAGAAGAGGCAGTGTGGCCAGTAATAGCAGTAAAACCAAACACATATGATACCAAAGACATAGAGCTTTTAAGAACTGCCTTTTGTTTAATTCCTGTGATTTCTACTCCCTTTCTTCTATAACACTATATAAACAGACAAGGCCACCTGAATCATTCTTGACTGGTTTTGAAATGGTATCTTAACTTTTTACTGGTTCTATACCTTCTCAATATTTGTAACATTTTCTACTCACAAATATGTAGCTTGTTTAACATATATTCAGATTCCCCTTGCTCTCAGAGCAGGAAATTTTAAGTGTGTTTTTAAAGGTTGTGTTTCAGTAGAAGAAATCTCTTGGGTCAACAAGTTATTTCTAACGTGGACAATCTCATCCTTAAGTGCTTTAACCAGATCCATTTCTTTCTTAAAGTAGTTAAATGTCTTATTTCTGCTCCTTTTGTTGGAAAGCTGTTCCAAACTCTTACCACCCCAATGGTAAAAAAGCAGTCCTCTCTCATGTATTGTCTTCTTGCAACAACATTCTTTTTCAGCCTTAATCACAGAATCATAGAATAGTTTGGGTCAGAAGGGGCCTTAAAGATCATCTAGTTCCAACCCCCCTGCCATGGGCAGGGACACCTCCCACTAGATCAGGTTGGTCAAAGCTCCATCCAACCTTGCCTTGACCACTGCCAAGGGATGGGGTATCCACAACTTCTCTGGGCAACCTGTTCCAGTGCCTCACCACCCTCACCGTATACAAGAATTCACAACATGTTACTTCTCTCTTAACATATCACACGTGCACACTCTCTCTCCATTGTTGCTCAAAGGAACAGTAAAGCCTTATTTGTCCTCTCCCCACCCTGAAGAATTCAGACTAGAAGTGGTCCAGAGACTGGCCACCGAGATTCTGACAGGGATAACAAGGCAGTTTACTGGAGGAAATTGTATAGCTGCCTGACAAATTTGGTGACCTTCTACAACATTGCCACAGCATTGGCAGATAAGGGGAGAGCAACAGACGTCATCTACCTGCACTTATGCAAAGTGTTTGACACTGTTCTGCATGACACCCTGGTCTCAAAATTGGAAAGTCATGGATTTGATGAATGGACCACTTGGTGGATAAGGAACTGGCTGGACAGCCGCACTCAAAGGGTTGCGGTCATTGACTCAATGTCCAAATGGAAGCCAGTGACAAGTGGCGTTCCTCAGGGGTAAGTACTGAGACCAGTGCTGTTTAACATCTTTGTTGGAGACACAGACAGCGGGATAGAGTGTACCCTCAGCAAGTTTGCCAACAACACCAAGCTGCATGACGTGGTCGACACACTGGAGGGAAGGGATGCCATCCAGAGGGACCTGGACAGGCTCGAGAGGTGGGCCCATGCAAACTTCATGAAGTTCAACCAAGCCAAGTGCAGGGTCCTGCACCTGGCACATGGTAATCCCAAGCACAAATACAGGCTGGGCAGAGAATGGCTAGAGAGCAGCCCTAAGGAGAACAACTTAGGAGTGCTTGTGGATGAGAAGCTCGACAGCTTTGGAGTCCTCAACACAGGAAGGACTTGGACCTGTTGGAATGAATCCAGAGGAGGGCCACGAAAACCATCAGAGGGCTGGAGCACCTCTCCGATGAAGACAGGCTGAGAGAGAAGGCGTTGTTCAGCCTGGAGAAGAAAAGGCTCCAGGGAGACCTTATAGCAGCCTTCTACTACTTAAAGAGGGACTACAGGAGAGATGGGGAGGGACTCTTTATCACGGAGTGGAGCAATAGGATGAGGGGTAATGGTTTTAACCTGAAAGACGGGAGATTTAGATTAGACATTAGGAAAAAATTCTTTAGTGTGAGGGTGGTGAGACACTGGAACAGGTTGCCCAGAGATGTTATAGATGCCCCATGCCTGGCAGTGGTCAAGGCCAGGTTGGACGGAGCTTTGAACACCCGGGTCTAGTGGGAGGTGTCCCTGCCCATGGCAGGGGGGTTGGAACTAGATGAGCTTTAAGGTCCCTTCCAACCCAAACCATTCTATGATTCTACGATTAAGGCTGAAAAAGTGTGTTGTTGCAAGAAGACAATACATGAGAGAGGACTGCTTTTTTACCATTGGGGTGGTAAGAGTTTGGAACAGCTTTCCAATATGTTAGTGGATAGCTGTTAGAAAGATTATATTATTGCATAATGATATAAATATGTAATTGCAATTAAATTTTATAAAAGAAGTTCGTAATCTCAGATGTTTGAGAAACACCAGGCACTGTACACTACAGAGGAAATGTGAGTCCAGTAACTTTCTTGTGTGGAACTTCTGAATCAGTAAGTTTTTTGAACTTCCAAGACTTTTGAGTGTTTATAGAGTTACAGACAGTCGTCACCGTAACAGATGAGATGAATATTCCTTCACACAGACTCTCATTATTAGACAGAGAAGAATATATTATATCAAACATGACAGCAGGGACCAATATTTGGACTGTAAATGAAAGTACTTTCAGTAATAATATCCCTTGTACCTTTTAATGGGGCTGAACACAGAAACTTTCATTTGTGAAAATTCAAGAAACCCCTGCCTGTTATTTGTTAGGTTTTATAGCAAACTTTGCAAGTCCCATTTCCTCATTTTGACTACTTTTATTTCTTTTGGAAGAACATAAATATCCAAGAACTCTTGATATTCATGCCAAACCAGTGTTTCATAGAGGAATTATTGTTTTTAGATAACACAGTTTTGCTGCCTATTTGACTAGTGGCCTAATATTTGTCTGTATCTCCAGTCCCCTTCTTACAGGATCCGTTGAATTTACCAGACTCTGCAATAATCTAAGGAGGTAACATCATACTTTCTGTCAAGATTTTTTTTTGGTTTTGCTTTGGATCACTATTGAGGTCTTTGTCCAGCATCAGTCATAAAAATATTTCAAATATTTCCTTTGAATAGTGAGATATCTTGCAGGCACTGTCTAATTTAATGTCAGAACTATGAAAGTAATATTCACATTAATTCTAGGTAAAAATAAATATCTACATATGGCTTTGAAATTTCCTCACAAAACAGGAGAGAAATTCATCTTAAAAAAATAACAAGCACCAAAATAAGCCCTCCTACACATTTTGCTAGAAAAAAATGACAATCTCCTGACAGTTTTTTTTCATTTTCATATTTGTATTACTATCTGTAAGTGGACTCTTTTCTTTAGTAATGTTATACTCCAAATAAAAAAAAAAATTATAAACTAGAAGTTCTTCTCTAACGCAGGATTAAAACAACTAGCAGAAAAGACACCATCGTAATTCTATAACTTCATAAGAAGTACAACTTTGCACTGTTAAGCACCTGCCTGTTCCAGGACTGCTGCAGCTCTGATGTACGTAAACCAAGTTGTCCCCTACAGTCTGAATGTTGGTTTGCAAAGAATTTTGGCGATCTTGCTCTTAAATTTGCTCTCAGATTATCTAGTTATTGACAAAGAGCATTTTAATTTTTAGTAGTCCAGAAATAAAACAACCATGCTATCAGTGGTTTTTTGCTTGTGATCTTTCCTTCTTCATCCAACATTCTAAATGTACAGTCAGAATATAGGCCAAGTTTAACCTCTTCTTTTTTTTTTAATACTAAGGTTACTTTTCGTATCAAAAGTACATATTATTTTACTGACTAAGGAATTTTCTTAGTCCTTCACTTTGCAAAAGCTAAATAGATAGCAAGTTGAACTGGTTTTTATGATTCAGTACAACACGTGACTAGGATATTGCTAAAATCTTTTCAGTATTGGAGACTAGCTAACACTTTGTCTAACAAGGTTTTTGCAAAAGAATGTGAAAAGCAAGGATCATTTATAGTAATACATTCATCAGACATGGTTGGTGGCAGCTATTTAAACAACCATGTGGCAGCAAGTCAATCTTCCTTCCATCACATAAGATACATAATACACTTTACTGTGCCTATGGGAAGTGTCACTCTCTTAAAAAAACCCTATTAATATCTTTTAAAAACATGTACTGTATACCTAAAAAATACATCCTATGGTCATGCTACTTCGAACAGAAGCAACTGGCAATTCAAATTTAGGACAAAGAGTTTGGGGTTTCATTATCTTTTTTTTCTTATCTCATGAGGTATCACATGCTTTCAAGGTACAAAGTACATTCAACAGCTAATTTTTATTTTTGTTAAAAATGTCATTGTGGTGCAGAAAGTGCAGTATGTAAAGTGGAGATCATGGTTCTACAGTCTCCAGAGGTTCACACTGTTTAGTCAAAAGCTGATCACCAGATTTAATAATCACTGAAAGTTAACACAGAATTTAACTTCAGCTATATGAAGCTTGTATTAAAATAACCTGCTTATAACTGATGCTCCACCTTTGCTAATGACCTAAAAGAATATGGCTTTCTAGATGCAAAATGATTTACTACTTTAAAATTAATTATATCTCCTTACAAGTGAAAACAAGGAACCTTCCTGTTTGTTTCACACTGACAGTCAGAAGGAAGGTATGTTTAATCAGATCAAAAACCTGCTCCTCCAGGCATTCCGGCACACAGAGTACTCAACAAATATAACTATTTTGGACTCAGTATCAGAACTCGGCATTGACAAGCATTTCTGTGCTGCTGACTCATTGCACCGGACAAACCCTAAAGTCCCAGTTCAGGACTTGAGGACTACAGTGAAGACCAATTTAATCAAAGATCTGTCCGGAACCGAAGAGTTTCCTTGAGCTAGCAAGATTAAGGTTAACCAGCATCCTAACTAGGACCCACTTATAGATGGATAACATGAAACAAATCTTAAACCCCTGCTCTAAGATGCCTTAGATGCTCCGCTATTAAATCCTTTGCCTAAGAGCTGAGCTCTTACACCAAAGATTTTGCTATCTGAATAGATAAGATAAACAAAGGATAGTGAAGGTATGCACGAGAGAGTTGACTTGCCTCATGATGATATACTGCAAGGTACAGTGAAGAGAAATCTTCACCCACAGTATCCATAGCTTATTTCATGGCCAATGATGACTGCTCCTCATTTTGAAAGGACAGTGACCAGCACATCAGCCACACCAATTACTAAAACAAAAACTTCAAAGCAGTAGATAAGAACTCAGTATTCGGAAGCACAGTCATGTCAGTACGGACAGTGGGGCTTTTACTCTGAATTATGTTCTTAAATGATCCTCTATCACAGGCAAAAAAGCTAAACACCAGCGAATACCTCTAAGAAGCAGAAATGCTAATCATAGTGAAATTAATTCTGTCATCATCAGAGCAAGTAAAATGCCACTTTCACTTTAACAAGACCGCACAAACAAATTAGTTCTAAACAAGGCAGCATCATCCTGCCAGTTCTCTCACAGGGCTCAGTTCTACCTTCTGCTGCTTTTCTTATTCTGTTTGGAAATTTCCTTTCAGGAGGGAAGGGAAGATTTCCACTGTGTGAAAACACCACACAGTAAAACACATATAAAATGAGATTAAAATCACATTGGTGTGAATACATCTTACTCAACTATAAAGAATTAACTCAGGCACCCAGGTTTGACACTTGGTTTACCTCAGACTTTTGCTAGAAGAAAATGTTCAAAAGAAAGTAAAATGGGCATTTCTGAAGTGTTAATTAGATCTAGAGGTATAGCCACTAAGTAGAGAAGGGGCCTGCGTTTCCAAGGTACATAAATACTTCCTTGCAAAGGCCTGGAGTTAGGTGAGGTAAGGTTAGGCCCTCCTGCCTAAAGCACAGCCCTGAAGTGCTGGGGATGAGACAGAATGGGAATGTGCCATAGGCCAACATCAAGACCTGTAAGATGCTTTGCACCATTAGAGTGGGAAGGCCAGTAAGTTGTGACGATTCTTATGTTACTATTAATTTTCATGCTATCATTATAGCAAAGTGACCCTGAGACCACAATGTGATGTTGAGTCAGTGTTTATTAAGAAGCTTTTGTAGTCTAAACTGAGAAGGCAGAAATCAGAGGCAATATCCCTATTTTAGAGAAATGAAAATGGGACAGGAGATCAAACAGTTAGCCTTAAGTGACCCAGAAAAACAGCTGGTGAGCAGAGAATACCAGACAGACCTCCTGAATCTCAATTAGACACCTCAAGTGCATAACTCCTGTTTCTCAAATTGTTCAAACATTTGACCACACACTACAAGCTGGAGATGATTGGACAAGGTGAAGAAAAGGAGTGGAGAGCAAGGGAGGAGATTTTTTCCCTTTCTGCTTCTTGCTTTCACACGGCTAAAGAAAGAGAAAAAGCTTTTGCTATCTTTGATTTTCAAATCATAGTCTATGACTTTTCTTTTTTCCAAGAACATCTTTTTTTACCTCCCTCTCATCTTAATCTTTCCCTTCTCCCTTTCTCTATATGGTTCACTCACAGTTGCGTAGCAACAGCACATTCCTTAAAAAAGAGACTTGCTAGATATAAAAGATTGAATGAAAAAAGTGAATTGTACAAGGTCTTAATGAGACCATAAACCAACCATATTTTCTGACTGGTTCTTTCCAAAGAAGTAACTAGGGAGGTGTGTGGACTGAGGGGAGGTAGGAGTCAAAAAGCATGAGCATTTTTGACAATCATTTCCAGCTTTTTCTAGGCCCCTAGGCACAGTCCTCTGTAGCTTCCTGTATTTGGAAAGACAAAAGAAGAGTGTATGATCAAAAAAGGAATGAGAGTTTAAGGCCGAAACAACCAATGAGAAACCCGTACCAAGGAAATGAAAGGAAATAAACCTGGTATTTTTGCTCATAGCCATGCTTAACTCTCCAAAAACCCAAACTGTACCATGAGCTCTGTAACTTTGAAGGATTCTTCCCCAAAGCGAACTGATTTGTTCACGGATACACGTTAGCAAAAGCAACTCTTAAACTCAAAAGTTATTGATTCTTCTCAAAATATAAAACGGTCACTGGAGATCTCACTGTGATACCTTACCTACAGTTTAGCTGCGTTTATTGTAGACAACACTGAGTCAAGTAGGATACTCCAACAAAAGCCAAGCTAAAGAAAGTCAAGCAACTTACACGAATAAACTGGAAGCCAGATATTTGATAGCATGTTGTTGTAGCAGAGTAGAGGAAGATCAATATTACATACAAGGTTAACAGTAAGGATCAAAATAGTCTTCTCCTACTTTAAAAAATTAATGTTCCAAGACTAAAACCTAGTGCCATGGTATGGCATGTCAATTTGTTGCAAATAACAGAAGCCTATCATACAGAAGTTGACATAATTCAATCCATAAGCAATTCCTTGCTTGCTGCTCCTCAGTATGTGATTTCTCTTCCATTTAGATCCACCACTTCTTTCACTCACTCAGTCTAGAGGAAAAAGAGGCGGTGCAGTAAGAGCACAAGAAAAGCCAGAATTCTCAGTAGGATGATACCTTTTGGTTGATCTGACTCTTCTACAAGGGCACAATGTGTCAACGCCCTGGTGACCCACAAAAGCAGAACTCCATTTCAGTCTCCACCCTCCAGTATCACAACCATAAACAGATATGAAGCTTTAACAGCTACAGACAGCCACAAGCAAGGTCTGCAAGGGGAAACTGTACCAGCAGCACACAGTGGATACCGTAAAAAGAAACGGTGAGTGCTAGCAGTGGGTGATTCTCTGTTATGGGGCAGTTAGGTGCCCATCTGCTGACCTAACATGGAGTCATGAGAGGTATGCTGCCTTCCAGGAGCTAAGGTCTGAGACATTGCCAAGAGGGTCCCACAACTTGTCGAGAGCATGGACTACTATCCACTGTTAGTCTTTCATGTGGGCACAAATGACGTTGCAAGCCAGAACCTGGGCAGAATTAAGGAAGACCATAAAGCCTTGGGGGCACAAGTGAAAAATATTGGTGCTTAAATTATCTTTTCCTCCATTTTACCAGTCAAAGGAAAGAGGGCATCCAGAAATACATGTATAATATATATCAACTTCTGGCTACGTGGCTGGCACCATTGCAAGGGTTTTGGCTTTTATGACAACAGGACCTTCTTTGATGATTAGCCTGATGGGGAGGGATGGAATCCATCTGTGTGTAAGAGGCAAGGGAATATTTGGCAGCAGGCTGGCCAGCTTGGTGAGGTGGGCATTAAACTGAAGGACGTGGGGGGTGGGGTCCAAGATAGCAATGCTTACGCCATCACATCCTACTGGGGAATAAGCCAGGCCAACCAGAGGAGCGGTAAATGTTACTTTGCTGCCTCCCAAGACAAGAATCAGAAGGCCAACCACCTCAAGAGTGTGTACGGCTACGGTGGACCATCTTGCACCTCTCCAGGGAAACCTGTATGCTCAATTACGTCTCCGAAATACCTGTACACCAATGCATGGTGTACATGGGGAATAAACAGGAAAAACTAGAGATCTGTGTGCGGTCAGAGGGCCATGATCTCACTGCAATTACAGACACCTGTCATGGATGGCTACATACTTTTTAGGAAAGATGGGCCAGCAAGGCGAGGTAGTGGAGTTGCTCTCTGTGACAGAGCAACTGGAATGTATCGAGCTCTGCCTAGTGGTGGGTGAAGAAAAAGTCAAGAGCTTATGAGTAAGAATTAAGGGGCAGGCTACTATGGGTGACACTGTTGTGGGTGCTTACTAAAGGCCACCTGATCAGGAAGAAGTTGATGAGGCCTTCTACAGAAAGCTGAAAGTAGCCTTGTGGTCACAGAGCCCACCAGTGATGTGATCGTCATCCTGGGAACTCAATATGGTTTTGTTTATATTGTCTATATTTAGTTATTTTCTTTTTTCTTATTTTATTCATATTTTCATTAAAGTAGTGTAATTTCTTTTTAAACTCATAAGTCTCTTTTCTCTTTCTTCCTTCTCTCCCTAAAGGGAGATGCCCTCCCTTCTCTGAAGGGGAGAGAATTTAAAAAGAGCATCTGTCATTCGTTTTAATGGCCAGCCCAGCCCAAACCATGACACCCTACCATTCTGTGATTCTGTGACAATGCAGTCAGTATGCATGACCTTGATCTATTCAGCCTTGACCTTTGCTCATGTTCTCAGCATGCAGAGGAAGATAGAATACATAACGACAGAAATAATGAAATTAACATTGTGTCCGGAAAAGGTTCAACAGCAGCTCTTTGATGAAATGAGTAGCAGCATCAACTATGAAACAGTAGCCACGTTTAGATTAAATTTTCCTCAAATGCAGCTACAGATGCATGATAAATATGAAGAAGTGTCTGTCCTGGCCATAAAAGCCGGAACAGAAATAGCTAGATACTGAGAGAGATTGGAAATCTTGGTCAATCTGATGTTTTACATTGTGATTTTATCTTGATCTATTAATTTAACTTCTCTGATTAATCCTTTCCTGTAAAGCAGAAATAGTCTAGTTCTATTTCAGGGAAGTTTTGTGATGAACGTTTATAAAAGTCTATGAGGATAAAGGCCAGATTCAAGTACTAAGTATTAAATGAATAGATTGAATTAAGATAAGGTCTAGAGAGACCCATATTGCATCCTTCTCTTTCACTGTTGGGAAATTTGCCTGCATCTTGACTTTAATTTGCAATGACCAGCAGTCAGATATTAGAATTGAGCTACACACTAGTAATTTTTTTTCTTTGAAATTTTCTAAAAGAGAAAAGGTTTAATTCCATTGAAAAAATGAGATAATGGAACATTTAAGGAATGGAAACATTTTTAATTGCATGCCAGAAAGTTCAAAGAAGATAGGACTTGGAGTCAGAATGGGCTGAAATGAGTGATGCTTGAGAAAAAGAACTGTATGGCAAGGGATGAAGAACTCAAAAGTCAGAGGTCCGTAGTATATGTTTCAGTAATCATGATCCCAGATCATTAGAAAGGAATTTAGAAGAGGAGATTAGATAATTTGAGGGAACTTCAGGATTAATGAATTAATGGAAATGCTGATAAATAAGCCTAGTACAAGATAGCTGACCAGAAGTTACTAGGAAAAAGGGCCAGTTGCCTGTAACATAATGAAGTCAGGTAAAGTGAAAAGGTTTTTAAGTGCAGGAGACTGAATGTACCTAATGGTGCCTGCTCCTGAAAACAGAGTACTGATCCTATCCAATGTTTGCCTAGGAAAACACCTACAGTTGGTAATTCCAGCTGTACAGACATGGAAGAAAAGAATCATAGCTGAAAACTGATCACTGAAGACACACAAGCTAATATGCTGCATTAGGTCCAGCCATTTTGCTGATCTGATATACAAAAGGAAAACTGTAAAAAAGATTGGTAAGGAAGTTCTGATCCCCTCACAGCCATAGGAAGCATATATATTTGGTGAAGACAAGAAGAGAAATGTATCGAGACAGGACAATTGCAGGAGTCAAGTGTGGCAAGTTTCAGTAGACTGAGACTGTAACCGCTGCAGTTTTCTTTTGCATGTGGATGGAAATCAATTTCAGTGTTTCATAAGAAATTAAGACACAGAAACAGCATCAAGAGAACTCAAATTTAAAATATCTGAACATACCAGAAAGTTTCTGAAGACACTTCAAGTTAAGATAAGACAGTACAGGCAGTAAAATCTCGATTAAAGTTGCTCATAAGCAGGCTAAACTACATCTCTGTATGACTGATGCTGGTGATACAGTGCAGAAAATGTAGATACTTTACTGCATCTCCCACCTAAACACCTTCATCTTCTTCACCTCCTGTCTACAAATCACCCACAATGTATTTTTATCAATTGAATCCAGATACATACAGTATTTATAAAGTGCACATTCTTCTCTGAAATGCAGTTCAGTCATTAGATACCCACATGCACTTTTACATCTGATGACCATTGCCCTTTTTTGCCAACTTCAAGTACTTACTCTGTTAAATAAAGTCCTTCAAATATTGTTTTGTGGGTAAATGCGATGCTGGTGTGGGGGAAATTACAACACTAACAAATCAATCTCTCTAGCCAACATGAACATTGAGTAAACTATCTATGTTACCCTGTCAAGAACAGCATACAGGACTACAGTTTTCTTTTCAGAGGAAGAGGAACTAATCTGTCCAGATCTATATCTTCTAGCAGTAGTGAAATATTTCATTTGTTCACTTTGCCCTGTCTTTTCATCTAATCTAAGGCTGTCAGCAAATGTTATGTTGGTGTGTGAATACAGAATACTGCATGAACTCACACTGAAAACACTAAATTCATACCAGTTGACTGTCAGATAACCATAAGATAGGAAAACTAATTTCAGGGTGGCATTCACCTCCTGGGACAAAATTCATCCATTCTCAGTATCTATGATGGGTGAGACGAATTACTTTCTGGAGGTGACTAGTGCTCTTCATTGGCTGCAGAGAAAGTCTACGAAGCTAACTTAAGCTATATACTGAAATTGGTTGGTTTAATGACTTCCTGTTCAGTCTGTGATTTCACAGTGATTACTTCTTCATCCCATCACCAGCTCTGTGAGCCATCTAATCTTTTAACATTATGAATGTTTTTGCATGACTTATTTGATATATTCAGTATGATACTCAAAAAAAAAAATTCTAACAGAACTCATATCTGTAAGTACAGCACTCAACGTTAAGATAGCTCATGAATAAATAGCTATAAAG
This sequence comes from Limosa lapponica baueri, assembly GCA_002844005.1. Classification (NCBI taxonomy): domain Eukaryota; kingdom Metazoa; phylum Chordata; class Aves; order Charadriiformes; family Scolopacidae; genus Limosa; species Limosa lapponica. Next base: position 3,147,923 of record KZ505648.1, on the reverse strand, counting down.
TGAATTTTTTATAAATTCAGTGACATTTGTGTTTTCTCTATGTCCTGATGTATAAGAAAGCATCTTTTCTGTAATGGATCATCTTTTAGTTTGGTGTTTGATTCATTCTGAGAGACAAGCTCTCCAGATGAGCTCTGGAGAATCTTCTGTGGCAGCTTAACACGTAAGAACCTTCAGTTCTCTGTGCATCCATCTATTGCAGTTTATTACACCCTTAACATAGCTTAAGAGAACACATGCCAATGTATGTGATGCTGCATTTAATCATTCAGTACCTGAATTTATAATTGCAGTGAAAATTAATTTGCACTGATGTGGTGGTCTGTGGAGCAAACTGTCAGATAACTACTCATCTATAAACAAAAAATTGTATTTGGTGCAGATAAACACATAGGGCATCAGAGGTAGTGTGCTCTATTCCTTCCCATCAGTTCAAAAGCTTCATTTAGAGCCAGGAGGATGTGAGAAAAGAACTGGTGGAACAACTACCACACACCAGAGAAATTACATCTGATAAAATTCAGGGCATACATGACAACAGGACTAATCATAGATAACAACCACCTCTAGTACTGCAGAGGATTTAACTTAAGAGAATGAGCTGATGTTACAACAAATTAGCATAGCCAGAAGAATTACAAAATATATAACACAGAGAAGCATTAGTGATGCACATGATGTGTGCACTTGAGGCTTAGTTAGTGATTGGCTGTAGGCCTGAATGCGAAAAAAACCAAAACAGTGAACTACTGACTGGGTAGGCTACTGCAACTGTGGATCCCAATGCTGGGAGAGGCAGGCTGGAGGTGGCCAGTTCCTAATTTCTTGCAGGCTGCAGAACTATCTAGCTATGTCTTCAATGTGTCTAGCCAATTTTTGTTTATCCAGCCATCAGTAGAGTCATTGCACCATGTGTGAGAGCATTTGCTCGCTCTCTCTGTGTTGACAGTAGCAATGAGATTTCTTTCAAGCTCATTTTTGAATAGTGACTAGGGCAAGTAATCAGATCTAGACAGCACCACGCAATTGCAATTGGATTGCTACTGCTAGCTGGTATAAGGCTAGTTGGTGAACACCCACACACATTAAAGTACACACATACTCCCAGGTGACACTGAATAGGAAAGAATTCATCTCTATTTGAAGGCCGTGCAAATCACAAGGTCAAGGGAGAAGTAAAGACTAAATTATGTCTCAGAGGATGAAAAATAAAAGACGCCCTCTACTCAGGGCTTTTCATGGAAGTACCATTCTAATCTGTGAGAATCCTCATGTGAAGTTAAATCAATCTACTCTGACACCTGATTCCTTTGGAATAATCATTAGAATAACAAGTAGAGAGGCTAGAATGGAATGGAACCAAAGAGTCATTTCTGTTTCAAGCAACTGCCAAAATACCTATTTACCACTGAGACCAGAACAACTCTGAAGCAGCTGTTGTGCTCTTCTGGGTAAATAATATGTGTTAAAAAATGTATAAACATTTATACATGTTTACCTTCGAGACATCAGCTTCTCTGAAGCAGACATTTCCCTTGCTGCATACATAATACATGCTTTGTTTGAAAAACTGCCTAAATTCATAAAGGGAGAAAAACCTGTAGGGCACTGCATAGTACAGTGCTGTTATCTCTTGTAAATACAGAGGTACCGGAGCCTTAGTATACAGTACAGCCTTATATTCTGTGTTCAAAGTCTTCTGCAAGATGCTCAAAACATTCCTGTAAGTTTGGCAAATACTGTTATCTACCCACTTCTGAGAATGGACAGGATTTTAAGAACTATTCACTGAACTGCAGGCGTTCTTTTGACTAAGTCTAGCTGTGAGCCGCAGCAAAGAAAAAGTGAAAACCTCTTCAACCAGTGGTGCTCCATAAGGTTTCATCTCTTTAACCATCTAGACTTAGCATCAAGCATTATGCATCTAGTCTTTGCTAATGGTTGAGGCTCCCTCCACAGTCCATGAAGAGTGAGAGATACACTCTGTGCAGATCTAATATAGTAATAATTAATCATAAGTATTATCACGAGTGACTAGCCGATCTACCACTGGAAAATTATGCTCAGCCAATGTATGTGTCCAGACACGAGTTCAACCCTGTTGCTGACCACTGAGCACTGCTCCAGTCAATCAAGGCTATAAAAGGGCATCTGATCCTCCTGACAGCAACTTGCTCCTTGAGTACAGAAACTTGCGTGGCATCACCTATTTCAGTCAGATGAGACATCTTGACTCAGAAGTATCTTTGTGTCTCATTACAATCCTGCTTAAGATCCACAAGTGTAAACAACTGCTACATAAAACTTACACGGAGAGATATAATTCAGTTTTCCTCTGCATCCTCTTACCCACTCTCCAAACTCTGATTAGTAAACATCCATAAAACTAGTCATGTTTGCTAGAGGAGTCTATGAATTGCCTTAGTGGAAGTTAACAGTGGTTCATGCAAAACAACATTGTCTCTGAAGAATTAGACAAAGGTAAACAACTCGATAATATGGTATGTGGGATACTATCCCTGGAAAGAATCTATCTATTTATCTATCTGTCCATCTATCTGTCCATCCATCCATCCATGCATCTATCCATCTATCTGCCTTTTTGCTGCTATCTGTTGGCAATCATTTTATAATCCCAAAATTGGTATTTAGAGATAATGCTATTTAATAAAAATAAATTAATTTAACTGCCTACACTAAAAACCTCTCAGTCATCAGTTGCTATTTGATATTAAAATCTGCAATAACAGTATATTGTAAATATTGGATCCATAGGAGAAAGGGAGTTAAAAAATATGGCATAGAAAAAAAAGTGCCAAGTGTTTTTTAATCAGAAACCTCCTTTCTAAGGAAAACCACATCTTTTATTCTTATTATTTCAAGCTCAAGGCACAAAGGCTAGGTGACAGTTTACAAGATGAGTCCCTTGCAATTATCATGCATCTTGTTTTCTTGTTATAATCCACTTCCACAATTTCAACAATTTGATGAAGCGTTATTCCCCATCTAGCACTCCTCTCATTGCCAACACTTTGTAGAAGGACCTAATTGAGTCCCCAGTTTACAATTAATGGAGCTTTAATTATTAATTGACATTAATTGATATATTATTGATAAAATCATTATGAGAGGTCATGGCCTTTGTACCAATAAGAGGGGGGAATCCTATGGTACATTTTTACACATTTTTATCTGGGAGATCTTTCTCTTTTCTAATATGTATTGGATTAGTCAAGGGATACTCTTAGTAAGTTACTATTGTTTCAACTGCATGGTAACACGACTATAAAACTAAATTGTCTATATACCTGTAAGTGCAAAGGTATGCAAGTAACAAATAAAAGTATTTCTTATATCCTAATGATGCTGACATCAAATTCATTTGGCATTTTTTGTGTGGATAGATGTTATCTTACTTTACACCAAAAAAAATGGTGTAAAAAAAAAAATCTATCACTCTTCACAGATCTTTAACAATTTCTTTGTGCATGGAAATCTACTTCTGCGTCAGAGTAATACTATTAAATAAAACCTGATTTTCAGAACAGCAAAACATGGACAACTCCCACTGGAAATCAGCTGAAACTGCTGATTCCCATCAACTCCACAAATCACTCAGTGAGTCCTTGTTTGCTTGTTTGTATGTTCAGGTTCTGCAAAACTGTTTTCACCTCAGAGAGAGAACTCTGAAGACCCGAGTCCTACAGTGGAATCTCTGGGTATAGCTCTGTTCTCTATTATAGAAAGGCCATTCTAGACAATCTAATCATCATCTTTGGCCTTAGTGACTGCGCTTCCGCAACAGTCTTTAACAGTAGGTAGCGATGTGACAAAATTTTACATGGCAGGCAGTCAAGAATACTGGGAATCCATGAAAATTGAGGGCTGTGATTGTGTCTGACCAGATACGACAGCTCAGAAAGCAGCGCACCAGAGTAGTTAAGAGGAACTGCTCACAGACTTGTTAATTTGGTGCAAAATAGATGATACAAAGTGAAACCAGGAGTTTTCAGCTAAGGAATCAGCTGGTAACAGCTCTGGTTACCAGCTGCTTTGCCTATGTATTTCTAAATAGTGTGTTCTAAATATGTACTGCTATACAGCTCAAGATGCATATACCTTTCTCTGTGCACTAACTATAACAAGGAAAAAACCAATAGGCCAATACATTGGACGCTGATGGCAGTGATAGTTTTGAGTATGATGTATCAACTGAAAACAAGATGGTAAAAACATTAAAGAATGTTGAGAGAAAACTTAAGAAAGCTTTATTATTGTTCCAAAAACTAAATCTATTTCCAAAGAATGTTGCTAATAGCCTAGTTCTGAAATCTTTATGGGAAAGATTAATTTTAATCATCAAAAATAATAGAAATTATACAGAAGATCTAGAACTTAAAAATGAAGTAGCTGTCAAAATCAGAACTTACCTTTAACTCTACACAAAGCAACTAAAGCAAAAAAAAAAGAACAAATTTATCTTTGAAGATGTAGTCAATCTATTTTCCAGGGAGTTAATAAAAAATAAACAAATTATTCCAATACTGAAATTAGGTTCAGTGAATTGCTAACACATGCATTTTAAGGCTAAGATACTAGTTTATTTTTGAAGTTGGTATAAAAATTACACATTACGCCAAAGGTTTGGATCATTCTGGTCTCTGATAAATGAAAATTTTAGGATCTTTTTGCAGCTGATGTATTTTTTGTAAGTTTTGTTTGTGTTTAACAATTTTGTTGTTCTTTCCTTTCCGGTACCTGAAATTTATTTTCTGGATTAGAGAAGACCATGATGGGCAGCAGGCATATCCTGACTGTGGTCAGGGGTGTGATGGAAACTTCCAAAAAAATTTATTGCTTCCAGTGGTCAAACATGTCAGCCGCACATGGTGGGAGATGAAGGAAATGACTAACTCCAGAATTGCGGAAAGACTTTCCTGACTATAAAAACTGAACAACTAATCTCATTCTATTCCAGGCTTTTTTCTCACTGTTCTTTGCTAATAATCCTTACTTAAATCTCCGTCATGTTTGGGAGCTGAAATAAGACTGACTTTTTGTGGTAGCTCATCTCCAATAGTGCATAGGAACCACAGAGATGCATTTAAATTCAAACTTGACATTGTGCTTGAAAGATAGAATATTAATAGGATATCCAGGCTAAAGGGAATGCAAATAACCATTCCCATCAAGTATTCTCTTATTATAGTCACATTTAATACTTCCCTAGTGCCAAAGCCAAACTCATGAGAACAGGGGTAGGAGAAGGTACGGTAGGATGAGCTGACAATTAGCCTTGTACCATGCTAAACTAGCTGGAAAAGCTGGGGAATATATAAAGTCATGTTTTCTTGAAGCAGCTCCTTACATTTTAGAAAGTTGACTTTCACCTCCAAAATAAACTTGCATCTTAAGAGAGTAACTCTACCCCTAAAGACAAAATCCCTTCACTCATAATGATGTAGCATGATTACACCAACCTATATCATGGAGTAGGTAATTGTTGAGTTTACAGAGAACATCTGCTAAACATGCTGAGAAATAGCCACAAACAATGAATGAGTTATCATATAGTCATTGCAAGAAGTGGGCATGCTCTCTGAATGAAATCTATAGACATCTTCCATAAATAATACATAATGTTTTAATCTGCTTGCATATGTTGTATTTCTATTAGAGACAAGCACTTTACTGGATATACATCATTTAGCTGGAGGCAATAAGGAGTCTTTCATAAGAAGTAAATATTAGTTCTTCCACCAGTCTTATTCTGTGGGTCTTTAGCACTGGAAATGCACTCTTGTATTAATTTAGGAAATAACTGAAAGTGCATTTAATAAGATTTATTACCCTTAAGCAGTACATTAGTTGTTATCACTAATAAATAATCTAAAAAGAAAAAAGAACTCAAAGAAATTATCCAGTTTTATATCCAACCTCTTTCCTTAAATGAAAATTTTATTAGTATAATTGAAGATAGCAGAAAGTACATGATACAAGACAGCTCTAAATATACAGATTTGGACATTTTACAAGCTTGGTTTGATTTCAAAATGCCCGCCTGAACATTGCAAGTGCAAATTGCAGCCCTTATAATTTAAAATCTGAGTTACACTGATGGACCTGAGTAGCTCTGCAGTGCATGCTGAATGTGTTTGAGCTTTCGGGAGCGGTCACATTGTGGCTGGAGCCATGCTATTGCTTCTGCCCCGCCCTTTTGGAGAGTAGGAGTGAAAAAGATGTCTGTACTGTATCAGGTGCTATTTTCATACCTATTATTTTAGGTACAAAATTATCTCAGCATCTGATGATGAGACACGCTCTGGCTTCCAAGAACATAAAAAGCATCCATCTATGGCAAACCTAAAAGAGGCAACAAATCTCTGTAGCATATGCCACTAAGACTTCTTTCTTGTAAAAGTGTAATTTTCCCTCTCCTCACCAGAAAGATAAGCATCCTCAATTTCATTGTTTTGCATATAGGATTCAAATTATTTCCTGATTGCCTAACTTCTTTCGAAGTCAAAGTTCTTCCTCCATCACTTCTGTGCTAATCTCCCCTCTCAGTATTTCTTCATAGCCGTTTGTTTTCTAATTAGGTTCTTCTTTATACAATATAGCAACATCAATCTCTCTTTTTTTTCTCTTTTCAGGATTTTATGTCCCTCAGCAACCTGTCCCCCGAGGGCTGTTAAGCAGGAATCATAAGCTCAGCATAAGGTCAGTTTTCATTCAAGAGGCACAAAAACTTTTGCCCTGTGTGATTCACCCAGCAAGTTAAGCACAGAATCAGTATTCCGCATGCACTAGCAGATGAGAGACCCTTTTGACAAATTACTGCAGGAGCTGCAAAGGTGACAGCAAAGCATAACAAAGTAAATAAGTAGGGGGAAAAAAAAGTAGAATAATTAAAAGATATTTGCCAGAAACATTATAAAGTCCAAAGGTTCCATTTGTTCTTAAGAATTATGTAATGTAATGGAGACTTGTACTTGGGTGTCCCATCTAATCCACACATGCCTTCACCATAAAATACTAATTTTATAAGAAGGTGTTTGGTTTTTTTCCTTTAAAATTAATTTTAAGTTATTTACCAAACAAGTGGAACAAATTAATCAGAAAGGAAAGAGCTTATTCCTTCACTGCTGCCAATGAATGCACTTCAAAGATGGAAGGGTTCAAATGAACTCCAACGACAGGACTCAAACCGAAAACACCAGTAGTTTTGGTGTGTGTCTTCCTGAGAGAAAGGGATTCATATCTGATGTTGTTCCCTCCTGTAGCTGTCTTTTTGAAGACTGACCCACATCTGCACAGCTTCCACAGGACGTGCCTGAAGTGTTTACTTGTACTAAGTTCAAGCTGTGGTGCCTAGGTATCACTGATATCTTCACTGAAGATAACCACAAAAATACTCTCCTACCACAAATTAGAACCATAAATTGGGGCTATTAGTATTATACTAATACTATAGTATAGTATTATATATACTAGTATTATATTATATTATATATATATACACTAGTATTATATTATACTAGTATATAGTATAATACTATAGTATTATACCGCCTAGTAAGTTCTGAAGAAAATAAAGGTCCAAAGCTCTGGATCCTGCGAGAAGAACCCAACTTTATGACGATAAGGTTTAACTGCACTTCGGAAATATAAGAACTGTGAAATAAACTGTCTCTTATACAAATGCATACATATTTATAAAGGGAATTGTGAGCTGCCAGTTAAAGTGTCCCCATTTACATTGGCAACCAATAAAGGTGGCAGCCTGTATTTAACGAGCAGGCATGTGAAAAACAGGTTTCATGTGCGATAACATTGTGCAGCTGTTGATGTCTTATTGTTGGCACTGGTTATTGATACAGATATCTGAGGTGAAAAATGAGGTGCAGTTTCAAAGACGTGAATTACTTTAGTTGTCAATTATTCCACTGAGTTGCCCAGAGGAAATAGCCATATGAGGAGGATGTTATCTGAAACTCCCTCTAACTGGTTTTGTTGCGACAAATAAACATATTTACATATTTTTTGTGATTGGAACAATTTCTACAATTGTTCCATTTCTCCATTTTTAATTATGCAACACTCCAATTAAATTACAAATGGATTGCTTCAAGTAAAATAAAAGAAAAAATGTTGAGTTCCAGAATGTAATCAATTTAAGTGAGAATTTTTTATCTTTTCCTGGAGTTACAGGACATTGTTCAGAGGAATTATTCATCTAGTCTTCTCAATATAAATCTTTAAACAAACAAGGTCAAGAAAAAAAAAATCCTTCCTCTTTCATATTAGGAAAATAACTCACACTCATTCCTCCCTAACACCACCTATGAGACACCGAGTGTTGAACGCACAAAGAACATACTTATGCAAATAGCAAAACACAGAAACCGAATTATAGCAAAATACAGGAGCTTTACGAAGCTAGAAAAACTGCAAGACCTGACACTGTGAATATCCCAAAATGATACCAGCAGGAATATAATGCATTCAGACCTTCACAGCAGTTCCTCAAAAAAGAGAAAAAACTATCTTCCCCACTGCCACACATAGCTGGGTCTTGTTTCAGTACTGGGATTTGCAGGTGCTGGTGGAATGCATGTAAAAACTGAAGAGATATGCATCTTTTTAACAAGCAAGCAAACGGTTCAGCAGATCGGTCTCTCTGTATGTCAAACATTTATAATAGAACTTTTCTTCTGTGGAAGAAAACCCTAGCTCCTTTTTGCTCCCAGAGAGACAAAACCAACAGTTACAAAATTTACAAAGGAAATATACTTCAATTCCCTGGAGCAGTGCAAAGTTACGCCTACACACTAAAAGCTAAGGGAAATGATATAAAATATTTTTTTTATATATAAAAAAAGAATAGAAATTACTATCTTCAGAGAGCAGGTATATTTTGTATCATTCTTCTTGAGGAAATTCCCAAGAAGCAGAACAGTGATATTAATAAACCAGTGCAGAACCAAACTTTTGAATACATGAGTCTGAATAAAATACTTAAACAAAATATAGAGACAAAGATAAAACATTATATTTCAATCCCTAACATTTTATAGTATGACCATGCAGGGGAAGATTTTATATCATCTACAGCTTCAGAACTGTTTCTTTTTGTGCATAAAATTTTGAATGTAATATATCTCTAATTTCAATGATTGACATTTTCTATGCTGTTCTAAATTCAAATGCATGCTGCTCTATTTACTTCAGAAGATGACAGGTTTTTTTAACAGTTATTTTATATCTCATCATTAAAAGAAAAAACCCAAGTAAATTTATTTACAAATGAATTAGTGGCTAGTACAACTCCTTGATAATGTTAACTGACACACCCATGAAGTAAATGCAGATTTTTTTTTCCACCATGTTAAAATGTGTCCCATCTCTTTAAATCAAGAGTTTGAAACATTTTCAAATGACTCAAAGCTGTCTCCACTGATACATCTTCTCATCCAGTCCACAGAATTAAATCTGAATTGAATTCTGAACTCGGATTAAGTTGGATCAGTTCTCTTGATGCTTTTATGTGCAGGTCCTCAAGATTAGGAGAGGGCCTGGGGAGAGGACATCCCTCTTTGCTTTTACCTCTTGTCACCATTGTAAGTTACCTATTTTCTCTTTACTGCAGTAAGAATTATGAATGTAGCACTCCATTCCTTTGAAGAAATACCTTTGCAGTCAACACAAGTAGGAGCTCTGACAAAGACCACCAGATGATTTCTAAGATTTTTAAGGAAAAAAAAAGACCTTTTTGTTTTAAGAGTGGTTTTCCTTTTTTTTGTACACTGGATCATTATGGTTGCCAAGTTTAAATCTTAGGATTTTGCTCTAGCAGTTCCTTCTGGCTGGGCTTCTGAGGTTTAAGATTAATGAGTGCTCCAGGTAGAGTCATTCTTAAGATACTTCCCATCAACAGTTCTACTGGAGAGAATCTAGGCACTCCTTGTCAATACATCATATTGTTATACACATTTACGTGTTTTTGTGTTGTTTTTTTTTAAGTTTGTGCCATTCTGCCTCGAGGAGGACTTCTGAGATGACCATTAAAAAACAAATCAACATTTTCAGCAAATACAAGACGTGCATCAGAGCTGCTAATATAAGGCCCACAGCATTCTATGAAGAGTTTAGGAATTTCACATCTTGCAAGTACCAGCTTTAGTTTTTGGATCATATGTGCAGCTGACATCTGTGAAAGTACAGCCAGGTCGGCATATATGGAGAAGTAATCAGCTACAATAATGTATGTGTGTCTTTTCTGAAAAGAAAAAAAAAAAGCTGCTGCTGCCTACTGCCAAGGTCTGTCAGGTAGCTTTGTAGAGATTAATGATATTAACAACTCTTTCCTGGGGGACATTGTTTGGATATTCTTGTTTGCTTATTTTGCCTCCCATGCTATATTCTTCACAGCTGTTACTTAGGTTTGAACCACCCTAATCAAACCCTACAAACTGTTGTACTCATGCTATGCTCTTGTTTGTACTCCTCCTCCTCTTCAGGATTTTGGAAATCAGCTATTCTGAAGTCTCAGAGGATTAAATGTATTTCCACTCCATAATCCCAATGCCAAGAAAGTCAGCTTGCGTTTACTGCTGTGGCAGTTGGTCTGTTGGAATTTCATCCCTTTGACTCCTTCCTCTTTGGCAGCAATGAATAAATTTGATTAATACTGAATAAATAATGAATTTTTTAAAAATTAATTTTATTTCTATTGACTGAGTATCATTATTTTCAATTCAATATTAACATATACCTACTTGGGCATCTTCCTAAAAAGTCTGTTCTTTTACATGAGTTTCTGCTTAACAAAGACTTTACATAAGAATATTTGCTGCAATCAAAGATTAAAAGAAAGCACTGTTTCTGATCAGAGTCTCTGAAACTAAAAGTAAAGGCGATTTGTTGGATATGAATCCAATAATGCCAGAGATGCTTTAATCTGTTTTGATGTTAGGAAACTAGCGAAATACATAAAGAGTAGGCCTTTTGCAAGTCCACATGGCTTTCTGAGCAGCCTGGAACGTACTATTTTTTTATTTCTCTCTTATTTCTTCTTTTTGATATGAATACAACAGGGTATGCTTTTTTTGTCTCCAGATAGGTTTTCTTTGATTGAGACATATAGACACCATCCCTTGTCATTACCTCTGGATGACATGCATAATACAGTATTTTGTGTCAAAGAATTAGATGTAGCAATACTTCTTTAATTATGTTAAGGGGCTTTGCCACTTGCTTTCCAAAATCTGGTCCTTCTGTTCATTGCGACATTGCTGCATTCACAAAGTTTGCTGGGCTTTTTCTGAAACTGTAGAAAAGTTATGGTTCACCAGAACTTCCTATTTCTTAATACTGAACAGCACACATTTTATCTGCTCCTTTCACAGGTAGTAGCCTCATTCAGAGCAAGGCCAGCTCGTTGAAAATATCTCAAAATTCATCATGCGAAGTTTTATTTCTGTCATAAACCAACACATCTTTTTTCATGGCAAAGGATGCCAGGCAACCCTGGAACCATCTGAGACTTCTTTTTCAGAAGCTAGAGTGATGCTGACTGGAAGCCAGCTGACACAGTACCCTCCAAATGTAATGACGAATACAGCTAATGCTTAGCTTCTTTCATGAAAAAGCCAGGGAGGACAAAGGCCAAGAAGACTTTCAAAGTATATAACTTTGATAATTGGTTTATGGTAAACAAGCAAATACAAGAAGCTTGGGGTTTTTTTCACATATGTATTCTAATTTTCTGCTGAGCTTTGGGACTTTCATTGGATATGAGAGCTTAAGTACTTTTATTTGTCAAATACGTCTCATATCTTCCATTCTCTTTTACTCTTTTCTTACTTTCTCTAGCAAGAAAATACACAGGTCAGAGATTGTTGTTAGGATTACTGATGTCACAAGTTTGGTTTTATAGTCTCTTGGCAACTCTTCTACTCCCATAAAGACATGTGGCTAGATCTCTTTAGTAATTTGTCTTTTTGCTGCTGATGCATCCTTGACCTTGTTTTGCTGGCCACCTAATGAGAAAGCATCAGTCTTTGCATTATATTTTTCCAAGAACTGTGTTTTTCTCCAGTTCATCTGGATACTGACCACAAAAATCCTATGTTGCATCCTATGCAACTGCTCCTGTTTATATTTTCATTTGCCTTTACAAATATCCATTATTAGACTGTCTGTAAATTATTATTGGAGTTATAATGACCATTTTTGGTGAAGAATTTCAGAATTTTAGGTTCATGCTAGTTTTTTTCTGTTATAATAGAAATAAGGATTCCCTGCTATCTAAAGCTAAAATTCCTCAGATCATTTTTATTATTTGGGGAAACTGGCATGTTGCTGTACAATGCTCTGCCTTCTGCTGTGAACTATATCCTCTTTCTTCCGCTAAACACAATTGTCAGCTGTAGTTTCTGCTTTACTATATCTTCCACAGATTTTCCATTCCCCTTCCTTACTAAAAGTTTTTGGTCTTTCAATTCTCAGTGTAGTAAATTCAATAGAACCCTTTCCTTATTTGTGTCTTCATTCTTTATTAAATCAGTATTGTCTGAGATTATCTCCCTTTCTACTACTAAAAAAAAAGGAGGCATATCACTACTTTTTTATGTTTTTGTGCTGGAGCTTCAATCAGAGGGAAATCTAGATTAGATGTAACTGAAACTGTGCTAATAGATCAGTGACTCTGATGCCAGCAACTACCCTCCTCCTTACTAGGTCTCCTTTTACTGTTTCATATTTGCAACGTCCAGTTAAACGGACCAGGGTAATAAAAGCTGCTTCCTCTTGGACCTGGTACCTCCTTTTACATTTGGCCCTTTCATATATATTATCATTTCTGCCTATGAAATGAGCATCAAAAGCTTATCTATGTTTGCAATTTGTTTCTGTCTCTAGAAGTTTCAGACCATATAGCTTATTACTATAAGAACAATTCTGACAAACAAGAGAATCTGCTATTTTGGGCTGTTCCCTCTTAAAATAGAAACCTTCCTCTATCTTCTCTCTGAATCCAGCAAAGCCAGATGTCTGAAATATCAAAATGAAATTGCTCCAAGAGCCATTTCCCATTTCTGTTCCAGTACTGAAATGACACCTTTGTTAACAAAATTTCCATGGAACTTTCCCATCAAGTTTTCCCTTGCTTTATATTCTCATGTTTCTGGTTGCTCTTAAGAGTCTATCGTTTATTTTGTTTCTTGGATGGTATAAGACAAAAGGCACAGTCATTGACTTGCCCTTCAAGAGCTCTCTAGCTTTTATTTCTCCCTCATATGATTTATTCTTGCTTTTTGGTCGTATTTTTTCCTTTTTTTCCTCCAAAATTTCTTGTCCTCCTTGACTTTTTTCATAGTAGGAAAATACCACTAACTTTCAAAAAAAAATCATCTTGTGAGTGAAAGTCACCTCTTTCCAGGATGACTTAGATATTAAATTCATTGACTGTAAAGATATTAGGTCATTAGGTAAAGCGAAGAACCCCCTGGCAACCAACAGAAGCACCTATCTCACTTCACTAACCACACAGGTACCCTGTGCCGCTGATTTCAAATGACTGGTTTTCTTCCTGTGTCCGCTGCTAAGAAACTAATATTTAATCACATCCATATCTACCTTAGGTTCCTAAAGTAATTACCCTGGATCAGAGCCTCTGTTTGTTTATATATACATTTAGTGTCTGCAACGGATATAGTTTCAGGAAGTATCTAATTGATTACCTTTGCTGGTGGGTTCACTCAGTGACAACTCAACAGACTGGTTTAACTTCAAGGAGAAACACAAACACTTCAGATGTTTTTGGCTGGAGAATAAAAATGCTAAAAGCAAACCTTAGGCCACAACCTAACTGTAATACTACTTTGATCTCTTAGTTAATCTTAAATTTCAGATTATTTACATAATTAATTTTACATATTTTTTTATTTAAACTTAAAAAAGCATATAGTTCAGTCATAAATATCAAATAGATATTATAAATCTGTGTAATGTTTACTTTAACATAATCTAAAGACAGACATTTTCTTTTTTTCTCATATGCATACACATACATCTTTCCACCCTTTGTCATACGTCAGTAAAAAGAAAGAAATATCCAAGATACACTGCCTTTTGCTTGCAATGGTATATTGTTCCACATTATATTTTATCAATATGAGGCTTCATGGTTTTTATTGCATGCTTTTAGACAGAAGAAAGTTTTTTGCTTTTTTTCGTTGTTTGTTAGTCTTTCTTCTTTCCCTCTCCTTTTCCCCTTCCCTTCCCCTTTCCTGCTTAAGAATGTGATTTTTCTAGTTCTTGATCTTGAGAACCTAAGTTCTTAAGTATGCCGATGTGGAATATAACCCTTTTTTCTGCAAAATACCTTTGAGTATTCTTGGCCCTCTGCACAACATGGCATTTCTCCATTGGCAACTGTACCCACAAAGGCCACCCATATGGGGAGTTTACAATCTCTTTTTTCTTTCAATTCTCCCCACACTCCTAGTTTTCCACATAATCATTCTGTACATGTGCAGCTCAAATGCTTTGTACGTACAACGTAGTGTGCTGGGCTCACAGTCATGGACTACACCAGAAATATTTGGATTCAATCCCCATTTCGCCACCTGTAATTTAGGGATTTGCTAACAGGATCTCATTTCAAGACTCTCATTAGAAATGGTCTGGAAAAATAAAGTACTCCAGGGCTAATCTCAAGACAGCTTGTTCTGCTGCCAATAATGCCATAATTCACCTACTCCTTTGATGTTTAAAATGTTAACTTGTCATGCTTGTTAATTTTTTTTTTATTTTTAATGTACTATAAAATTGTATCTTCCTCAATATTTTATGCCTTTATTTATATTTTATGGCAGCAAATAATGCTTGTAAAGCATTATGGGAAGCAGATTTCTATTTACCTGGCAGGGAAGTGTGCTGCATATCCGGCAACAACCACAAAGTGTTTCAGAGAAAAGAGGTGTAAAGTTTGTGAAGCTCTAAGGCAGTTTTGGTAGCATCCATGACCAAAAGGAAAAAAAGAAAAAAAAGATTCATCAGCCCTTTTGGCTCTTGGTGGTGACATCTCAGCCTGCGTAAAAGCAGCCATAAAAACTCATCATCCCTTATTAACAGCAAGTCAGTGAAAAAATTATGTCATTTTTTCACCTTCCTCCCAGCCCTAATCTATGTGTCTAACACTCAGCAAAAGCAACTGGAAATGGGTGCCTAAATATCATTACAAAACTGAGTCCCAGACAGTATTGTAATGACTATAATATAAAACTGCACAGAATGGAATAGACTAGTCCAACCTAGAGTTATCAAGCTCATTGATTTATTTTTTTACCTGAAATCAATTTAGGTGATACGCAGCTGTGAGTAGATACTCCTAATATACTGTGGTTTTACAGTGCATTATGCTACCAGCTCCTGATTCTCTTCGGGGCTTCATGTTGTGGCTGTAATAATTTTAATTGTGGACAGTCAGTGTTCACTTTAGGCAATTACGCCTTCCTTTGAAAAGGCATAATAAAAAGTAGTAATTTGTATTTTATCGCTTTAGTTTATGAAGTTCCAAGTGCAATACTGTAAAGGCTATGAACTTGATGCTTAGACATTTTCCCCATCTATTTTTTTGGTCACAAACGTATGGCTGAAAAAGAATTGTTTCCACAATTTTGTAATTATGAGGAAAAAAAATATTGCTTGAAATACATTTTTTCTTAAAAAAATCAAAATGAAATTTGAAATTAATTTTTAAGGGAATATTAAACATTGCTTAATACAACAATTTAGACATCCGATTTATAACTCACAATTTTCTAAATTACTGGAATTCAAAGCTGAAGTCCAAACCAACATAAAACATTTCTAAAACTGATTTCAAATTTTCCATCAAAAGTTCTTGTGTAAATACCTTTGTTCTCCTTTTTGACTTTGATGAAAGGATCTTCAAAACCAAAAGGAAAGCTCACAAATCAGGACAAGGGATTACTTTTATCATCTCATTTACCCTTAAGATTGGGTATAGTATGTGACTATTTGCAAAACTGCAACCATAAATGAATGTAATGTTTGCTTCTCACACCACATCATTCCAGCAAACACTTGCTTACCACAGTTTAAAATCCTAAGAAAAACATGGTTAAGTCCTAAGGCCCCTTCTAGTGATATCCCATAATTTGGATGAGTTACTTCCATCCACCTTTATCTGGAATCAGGATCTGTCCTACAGTACTGTAGAAAACTATTTAAAACAAAAAAGCATTCATTTGGGATAAAATGGCTTCACACAATGGCAAGACTAAATATTGATTCCATTTACATATTCAGGATAGTAAAATCAGTCTTTAGCTGTAACTGTATTTTTTCTTTGGTAAAGATCATGTAAAAAGAAAAGAGAAGTTTATTCTGAAATGCAGTTGTATGGCTGCAGGAGTTGGCAAAACTGATGAGCTAAATCCTGCAAGTTACGTGAGGACACTGAATTCGCCACTGTAAGAGCTCAGCTAACTTTAGGAACAGAGCTGTTGCCATTAGCAACAGGCCAGTCATTTATAGAGGGAGTGATGTTTATCACTCAGTGTTGCTCTGAATTTTTAGTGCTTTGCTCAGAGTTTAAAAAAAGGATGCTGCTGTGTTTATTTTGTATTAGCTCTGGTCTTGTGCTGGTTGAGAACCAATTTACTGTCTAGTGCAAAGTGCAGTTTGCACAGAGCCACACACCTGTATTTGCTATTGAATATATTTACTTTGCTAGTGTTTTATTTCAGAGCCAGGGGAGGGAGAGTTTGCTTTGATTCTGTACTGCCTTGCACAGGCTCTTATACTCTTTCTCCCTGTAGTGTCTCGGAAAACCATTTCTTAATCCCTCACATACAGACACAGAAAATTTTAAGTGAAAAATATTCTAAATTTTTATCTGACTTATTTTGATAATACATGCTCTTCTTCCTGCTTCTTTTGATATTGCTGCTTGTAGTATGATGTTTGGTGTAGTTCCCTCAGCATAGCTCTCTTCTGTCACAATAGATAACAGAATAGGACTGGTAGACCCTCTATTTCTTCTTTCTCCTGTTTTTAGTATTTGGAGGTTTCTGGCTATGGCTCCCTCATTTTCTTCCTGGAAATTGACTTTCTGTATTTGCTAAATCAATTGAAATATTATCCTACCTCTCCTGCTTTTGTATCCTTCCCCTATGTCATCAAAGTCATCTTGATCATTGTTACGGTTGTTACTATCCCCTTATCATCTCTTATAATTTTCTATGGTTCACAACCAGTTTATTAGCAGCTCTTATCTTGATTATTGCAACATCTTCCCCGTCTTGTTATTTGACATCATAGATCAGTCCACTGAGACAAATGTAGACAAGAACAGCTAGAATGATCATGACATATATAACCAAAATTTGCTTCTTTCACCTTAGTAAAACACAGCTTTTCTGTAAGATTTGGTTTACAAAACCACGAACTTTAAAAAATTTGTAAACAATTTAAACAGTGTTGACAAAGAAATTAATAAACTGACCATGATTGCATTCACTTTGAAACAAAAACCTTTCTAGTCACTGAAGCTATGAGTTTCCAGAAAAGTCCCACAGCAGAAGTATTTGATTTAAAAATACAAATATTTTAAAAGAAAGCTTCATGTACTTATTAACAAGATTATGTAATAACATTATATGTGAGTGGATACAGAGACACAGGAAGTTTGTTTCAGGACATTCATTACACAATGATTTCTCTCTAGTAATGTCTGTAGGATAACCTCACGCCTGAGGACTAAACCACATATGAGTCTCTTGTACATTGTTCCCTTGTCATTTGCTTGTCTGTCTTACAACTCAGTGCTGTAACATAAGTCAACTGCATAGCTGCTGATACAAGAAAATTTAAACATGTAATTCTTTGCGTAACTGGTATATGCAGTTCCTTGGTCCAGAAGAAATGGATTAGCACTGAAATCTTTAGGGAAGTATAAATGACAGTGGGAAGTGTTAATGCAGAGAGAACAATTAAGATCTGAATATTGATAAATTCTGTTTTGTTTGAAATGCTATAATTATAAAACATCGCTCTCAGCTACTGGGTGGGCTGGGGTTAGGATATGGTACAGAGCCCAAAAAGAAAGAGAGCTCCAGTCAGCGAGGCACAGCACAAAATCAGACTAAAAATTACTCCAGTATTTTTTAAGTAGATGATGGAGACAGAGAACAGCAAAGGCACATAGGAGAAACAAGTACCGTGGAAGCTTAACAGATTAGAAGTTTAATTGTCGTAGCTTTGCAACTGAAATAATGAGCTTAACACAGTAACTGAGAAGGAGCTGCATATTAGACTAACAAGGTGGATGTCTGTAATGCATCAAAGAACTTGTGAAGGTATTAATAAGATTTACAGGGTACTGGAGAGAAAGGATGTATGTGGCATTCAGTAGGAAAGGATGCACAAACTGGAAAATGCCCAAATATGTCACTGAAATATAAAAAAGCATGAACTGTATAGATGTGGATGCTACAGCTGGGAATTTGTGTGCATGCTGATTATATAGGTAGACTAATTAATCACTTAAAAATTGTGTGACAGAAGACGAAAACCACTGGAAGATGCATGATGCATTGCATAAGGGAGGGATTAAAATATATTAAAAAAAAAATAATCCTGGCTTTAATTTAGCTTCAAGCTGGTAGACAATTTTTCCTATTCTTTTCTGTTTGACCAGTGATGCACAATAGTTATGTCTGTAATACAAAATTTAAAATCCTTGGGACTGTTCTTTGTTTATTCGGAGCACCAGCCATGGTATAGTTCCTGTCTGTGCTAGTGAACTCTTCAGACTCAAAAAAAATTGGCTGCATCCCAACTGCCTGTTGAAAGTGATCTCTGGCCCCTTCTAATGACCAGACTCTACCAGAAGTCATTTGGAAGAATACTCACTGGCCAAAGCCCAAAATATATCTGACAATTTTACAATATGAACAGTCCAGTTTTGTGAGTAAATGAGTAGGTGAGCAAATAAATACTGCAGTGTTAAGTAGAGACTTGGGATACTTAAAGAACTAGTAGTCCCTAAAGTATCAGTACAGTAGTGCAGGGACCTTCCTGAACTTACAGCTTGAGGTCCATGAGAGGTCTTAAAGTTGATCAACTGACCTATGGCACAATCCAAGCGGCCCTTCCTCCTTGGGATTCTGCAGAGTCAGCCTCAGATATAAAGCCTTGGTGCCAGGACAATAGCTGCCACTGTTTTAGAGAGTATAAAAGACATCTCTATCATTTCACAGGGTCAGGTACAAAGGAGAAAAAAGGTTTTGGGAGAGACAGTGATCAGGGGAAGGCTGATGCAGTCAGACCCACCTGGTTCCCTCAGTCTGAGAAACATTCAGAACAGAGGGCAACTGAGAGCGTGTTGACTGACCAGCTCTGCTAGTAGCAGTGTCCCTTGCTTGTTATCATTCCTGGAAACTTTCTGCCCAGGCAGGGATGTGGACAGACCTACCATGACTGTGATAAGACAACGTCAGCATGTACAGCTAATTTGATGCTTCCTGAATGCATGAATCTTCTGAATACGCAAAGACCGACACTGGCATTACTGATAGTTTTGATAACACTGTATGGTCCTTCTCAGTAACCGGAAGAAAGCTCAGGGACTGCTTGTATAAGAAGATTAAGATAAAATACATTATTTGTAGAACATACTCTCCAAAAAAAGGAACCCTTTTTAAATTGCTATGTCTTACAATGCTGAGGATGATGGTCTACCTTAATACATGGTGATAGCCAAATCAAAAGTTGTACCAGATACCTTTAGAGGTGACAGTGGGTAAGATTAGCACTCTGAACTCAGATTTTGTCCATCAACTACAAATCCAAAGAAAAGTTCAGAAAAATGTTGTAATTACTATTAATTATTATGGAATAAGTGTATAAAGGCATAGCTTCTCTTCCTCCCAGCTCTTGATGGTCAGTTTAGACCAGAAAGAATGAGGTTTTTGTACATTTGAAATATCTTTTTGCTGACAGGTGTAACAGTTACTTACTTTTCTAGGACATTGCTAATCTTTCGGCCTTAATAATATAGCCTGGAAGTCTGTTCCTCAGAAATTTACTCTTTTGTGGCTTTGTGTTTATTTATTCATTTGTGCTACTTTAAAGCAGAAATAAAGAATCAACATAGGAAAAGATCTGCAAACATTTCCCTCCTTAACCTTTTCAACCATAGAGATTATCCACTTTCTCCTCTGCTTTTTGACTGACAGTCTGAAAATGCCAATCTTTAAAACATTAATGCAGTATCAAGCACACTTAAGGTTAAGTATTTAACTTATATCTAATAGAAATCTTTCTAAATCCATTTTTCTCCATTAGCTTGGGTTCAGAACAACTCCAGTATGTCTATATTTAGTAAGTTTTTGATATAGAGGCTAAACAATTTCCATGTGTGTTCTGCATGTTCATGTTTGTATAAATGTGTTAACCATGTACTTTCTCCTCTGAAAGACACTGGCATTATTGAGAGAAGTACACGTATATTGATTAACTTCATATCATCAAGGGTTTTGATGTTTTGTTTGATTGATGTTTTGCTCTTCCTTTGCTGTTCTGCTAAACCGCCTTTATCTCAGCCCACGAATGTTGCCTTTTTCTTCTGATCTCCACCTCATCCTGCCATGGGGAGTGGGGAGTGAGAGAGCAGCCGCGTGGTTCTTTGTTGCTGGCTGAGGCTAAACCACGACAAGCAGGCTCCTTCACTCTTTTTTGGACTTCTTCAGTCTTAGCAGCATAGTACAGCTGGGAAACAGGCAGACTGCTGACATGGAGATGAGCTCCATAATAGATGATGCACTTGTTTGGGGACAGTGGTGATCTGCCTCTTTTTCTGAAGTTTCTTCAGACATTGTTCAGTCTCAGAACCAATACATGCTGTAGCTTTAATG
>KZ505648.1:3069369-3124692 GCA_002844005.1 Limosa lapponica baueri | reverse complement strand
TGCATATTAAGAAGGAAAGACCAGATTTTCTGTCTTCCGTTTTACATCTCCATTAAAGAAGCCTTTCACTGGATTAGCAAAGCCACACAGTGTTAATTATGATTTGTTCCAACTCAGGATGGTAATGTTGTTGATTTTCTTCTTTTTTCAAAAATAAATCAAAGTAATCTTTTTAGTAAAACATGGCCTTAAAAACTGAATAGAGAGTAAATGCCATGCATAACATTTTTCCTCAGCCACCCACTACAAAAATTCAAATACATGTGTTTTAATTGCTAACCTACTTACCAAATAGAGGAAGACAGCATAAGAGATAAGGTTTATAATTTTAAAAGATGCACAGAGTTAATTAAGACCCAGTAAGTATAATTGTTTGATTAGTTTTTATAAGGACCATTTCCATTACCATTTTGTTTGAATTTCAGGTGTACCTTGTGTCTGAGCCCTTAACTTTTGTTCTTTTCTATATTTTCATTCTCTTAATCTATAATTGAAGTTTTTCCACATGAAAGCATACTGTGCATGTATGGAAAAGCCACCCAGCACAACAGGAGATATTTTTATATTGGGAGATTTTCTTGTTACTAATGAGTTTGAAGGTTACTCTGTCCTGCTACAAAGTGAAGAACTTCAGACTTCCAAGAGGGGGAAATTTACTTAGAAATTATTATAAAAACTTTTTTGCAACCATCAGCTTTATCAGCAACAGCTGCCCTTAACAGTGAATGGTCACGGGGCATATCAGTATCACTGGATACTGATAACATGGACTGGACCAGCAATCAAGCCAGTTTTAAAACTGTAAGAAGGATACTAATGTGAGTCTTTGCAAAGACCCTTCTTGGTCTTGCACTGCCACGTGGGGATACTAGACGATTTGGAACTAAGACACAGCTCTCTATATTACAGGCCCTTGCCTAGAGTAGGTAGCCTAACTTTGCTCTTGGTTACTAATGGGCTTTTACATCGAGTTCTTCTCAGTCTTCATAAAGAGTGTGGCTCAGCATTACAAAGCTATGTTGACTGTTCATTTTGGACCCTCTTCTATGTGAGAGCACAGAGATCCGAACTCAACAGTACACAGTTTTGTGGTGTGTTTGGATTTTTTTTTTTAGCACTAGAAGAGGTGTAAGATACAATGATAAAGTTAGTTACTCTTAATGTCACTACCTTGGGATAAGGAACACATCTTTTACATCCCAACCGGTTGACTATGGAAATTACTTTTCTTTTGCATTACAACACATCCAAAGTCAATGTTATAGAACTCAATGGGGGCTTAAATTTTTATCGGTAGGGCAAGACTCCACAGCATATTTGATCCCACTGTATCATTTGTAGTAAAAAGATAATTACAACCAGTGGAAATTAACTTACCAAAAATCATCCAATAATCCAAATGAAAACTATGTACATGAATGTACATTAATCAAGTAAATACCACATTTAATCAGCATATACGAAGTAACGTATGTTCCTGATAGTATTATTTTAGCATGTGCTTTCTTTCTATGCTTTTTATTTATGTGATACAATTCTATGTCTGGATGGGAGCAGAAGGATTAATTACATTCTGTACATGCCTATTTCTCTCCATCAGCATGAAAAGGGGCTAAGAGTATGTTGTGCTAATGAATCATCAGGTCAGACTCTATCGGACTCTTGACTTCATATTCAAATCATACACTTCATGATCATCTCTTTGTCTTGTGTGTACCCAGTACCTAACACACTAAACTCACAAGTAATAAAAAATCTATGCATAAGCAATCTATTTAAAATTGATACATGGAAAATAAAATCTATTTTTTCATATTTAGGACTTATATTCTCAGTTCAGAAATCTTCAAAGCTCTTCTATTATTCATTAGAATTGGTCTGGAAAATAACACAAAAACTAATAACACGCTGGATGCTACAGAAGTTCATAGAATGAGGTCTCCACTGATAGAGCTAATTGCAATTCTTGCTGCTTAGTGCTGAAATTTTTTCAACCTTACAACTATGAAGGCAATTATGTGAAGAATTAGTTAATCCCCCAGAAATCAGCTTTACCTGCATTATTTTGAGTACCATAGCTACAGCACAACACATAAAGCCTGCATAGAGATGGAAAACACTAGGCAGACAGGTAAACATACGCATATGAGCAAACACTATTTTGGGGTATCATCTAAAGCAAGCTGTACACTTCCTAAAATAGACAGACAAAACTTGTTTCTGAAATCTATGCAATCTGTCAGAGAAAGATTAATTGATCTTACAAGATATCACTTATGTGATATCTTATTAGCAGTACATCACAGCCAACTGATAATTGAAACATTATCTGCACAGCTGAAGAAAAACGTGTGCTGCTGTAAAACTTGTCCCATAGCTATTACCTGGTGAAACTTGAAAACAACAGCCCATTAAGTCTTAATGAGGGCATTCAGCTGAAAAAAGGGGATGTAGTATCTGATAAGATACATGCTGATGTCAGAAGGCCCACTTGCACCTAGGATGTTGCTCCTGTAGATTTGAAGGGATAGAAAGCAGCAGCCAGTAAGAACGGGAGATTCAGTTATTAGGTGCATAGATAGCTGCATTTGTGGCATGTGAGAGGACTGCATAGTAACTTACCTGCTGTTGATGGAAAAGATGGAAACTTAGACCTCCCAAGATAAGATGTACAGATACGCAGTGTGGAAGCCAGTGTCTGAGGTCTGTGTTGGCACCAATACCAGAAGAGTAAACAAGGGCAGTTCTGGAAGCTATATTCAAGCTGCTACTACATCCCTGCTAGCATTCTCCAAAATGCTGCCAAAAATGAAGCCTCAAAGACAGACAGAGATCCAGAGTCTCAATGCAGCAATGAGATGGTGGTGTAGAGAAGAGAGACTTAAATTTACTACAAACTGGGGATCTTTCTGGGATTTGAAAAATCAGTACTGAAAGGGTTATGTTCAATCCAAAGGCACCCATGCGAGGTCATAACAAATACTTAAACAAGGAACAGAGAAAGCCAAAAGGCATAGCAAGGTGTCCCACAGGAAACAGTGCTGAAGTTAGTTTTGATCAACTAAATAAACTCGTTGATTGAGAGAAATTTATAGAAAATGAAATATTTACATCTGCAGATGCTTCTAATCTCTTTCTGGTAACCAAAAGCCACACTGAGGGTTAGGAACTACAAAAAGACCTCATAAAACTGAGTGAATGATGAAAATAGTGGCAGAAGAGCGTTTATGTAGTTAGTAATGTAGTAAAGAAATGCATCTACAGAACAACAATGTAAAATATGCATATATGGCGCCAAACTTTAAACTGAAGTTTTCTAAAACAAGTGGACTGGTGTGCAAAGGCAGCCAAAGACACCAATGAAATGTAGTGTATTATCAAGAACAGTATTAAGAACTAGGCAGAGGTGTCATTTTTTTCAAGACTCAAAAAAGCAGAAATTTATTTCATCGTCCTGTTTTGAAATAGTTATCTAAAAGTTTAGAAACTTCTCCTTTTGCAGTAAAGTAGCCAAGACCTTCCCATATACTTTATCTGGATTGACTGTTGCCTGTGTGAATAGATAAAGTTGGGGATAAAAGCAGCTCAAAATGTGTAGAGAAGACTGAAAGAGGCACCCTGGTTTCCCTAATGAAAGCACTCATCCCTAGTTTACAAGCTGTTCTTAGTCTTTTCTTACTATGGTTCTGTTTTCAGATTCCTCAAGGCAAGACAATGTAAGAAAAAGTGAGTATGTCCATCATCCTGCAGGAACAGCCTGCTTAAAGCTTCTCCAAACATCATTAGCTTAAGAATGTTTCTTAAATAATACAAGAAGTGGACCAAGAACTTTGGAAATGTTAATCAAACAAACCTTTTGTGCCTCACTGGGAAATAAGCCCTGTATGGATTTATTCCAGAAGTGCTGAAAGCTATCAGTTCAGTTTACTGAAATAAAACATTACAGACTATTTTTTCTAAATAATAAATGAATGGATACAGCTACGATGTGAGTTTGAAGCCTCATCTTAGAACTTCCTAGGTTGGATTCCAGTTCACACTTAAAGACTAGTTAATGTCACAATTTGCCTGACACCGACACTGCGCCTGATGTTGACAGTTAAAAATATAATATGCTGTAGGAGCAATACTCCGTTGGCAGGTGTTTGAAAGCCAAAATATTGAATTATTTCCAACTCTAGCTATTAAATTTAAGCATTGTTTCTAGAGCTTATCCCTTTAAAAAAATAAAAAAATACATCCCTCTTTTATGATTCGCAGGGCAAAACAGCTAGCCCACAAGCTGAGCTCAAAGTTCCTGGTTGGGTTATGAGTTGTAAAGTTTATGAAAGTTAAACATTGGTTCAAAAGCAGAATTCATAACACTGAGTAAGGTATCTGATGTACTTTACCTTTAAACTCTAATTCTTTTCTTAAATTTTGGCCCAACATTTCAAAGGAGATGTCTGTAACATACTCAGAGAAACCCCTGCAGTCAAAAGCAGAGATATCCAATCCAGGTCCTAACAAGTAGCTCACACCTAAGTAACAATGTGGGCGTTATCTGGTGATTAGCCTCCACTGAGCCATCCCGGACTTCAGAAGTGTTTTGTAAACTGAACTAAAAACTGTGCTGCTGTAACTAAACTGATAAATTTAACCTACCCAGGTAGCATCGAGCTCAGGTGTTTCACTCCTCCATGGCCAACACTTCTGTGGGTTCTGGCTTGTGTTTGCATTTTGTTGCCTGAAGTGGTTATCAGCAGTAGCTATTGTACTCAGCCAGAAGCTGGAAAGAGTCTGTCCTTCCTAGAAAAAACATGCTGTAAACCACAACTTACATCTTGAGTAATAAAAACCGCAAGAAGTAGATGGCATTAAGAATGTCATTCCATGCAACATGGTGAGCCAGTGTATTAACTCTGTCACCACAACTGGAAGTTCCTTCTTATCCATCCCTTTCCCCTACCCTCTCCCGCTCCCAGCAGGTCCTGGTACACATAGAACCCTTCTATGAGCTGCTTTATGCCACTAATTTAGCAGAAACTATATCCAGGGGAAAAAAAAAAAATAAATGCCGGATTGTTTCCTTGCATGGCAGAGACTTCATGGAAGGACCCAACAAGCATTGGAGTTGAAGCAAGTCAGGAGACAGCACTGGGAGGACAGCAGTGAATTAGAGAGAAGCAGAACTATGGAAATCAAGGGGATGGGAGCCATTCCTCTTTTCTGGTAGAAGTGATTATCAGAAAGACAAAGCTACCTATGAAATTGTATCCCAGGACTCTAAATTATATAAACCACAGTGACCCAAGATTTGCTACACCTCCATTTCAAACATTCATGCTTCAGATACGATCCTTCATTACAGCTGCTGAGGTCGGTAGCTGTCTACCTGAGAATACAGAAAACCGGCCTGGCAGTGTGTATCAGAGCACTGTTACAGCACCGCAGATGTTTGCTCCCGTTGTCTTTGGATTTGGTGTCAGACAATTAGCACTCACAACTCTGCATGAAACAGGCATCACTACATTCAAGGGCTGGAACTATATCTAGACACAGCGGGTAATATCGGAGGAATCTAAGTTGCTGCAATTTGCACTTCATCCAGGCCCTGTTAAAACAGAAGTTATACCAACTTGGTGCTCCTTTAGGCTACTCATGAAATAAAGATCTCTCTGTATGTGCCTCTATCAATCTATTTTCAATGTATAGCTCTGTTTCTTCTTGGATATTCCGTTAGACTGAATTTTTAAAGGTTGTATGATGACTTACAGATGAGATTTGTTAAATCAAGATGATCCTCTGAACCACAAA
Source organism: Limosa lapponica baueri (assembly GCA_002844005.1). NCBI lineage: Eukaryota > Metazoa > Chordata > Aves > Charadriiformes > Scolopacidae > Limosa > Limosa lapponica. The sequence continues at coordinate 3,118,896 of KZ505648.1, read as the reverse complement.
CAAAATCTTAAAACCAAACACAGAATCTTAAACAAAGGGCCTGGTGCCCCATTGGGAGGAAAGGTTTGTCAAAACAGGCGTGTACTGGTTTTTGCTGAAATAGAGTTAATTTTCTTCATAAATAGCTTGTACTCTGACTACAAAATAATTTATTAAGTGTATTCGACACTTTCAGGGTCCTGACTGAAAACTGATTTCTGTGTTTCATCACTTAACCTCACCATATCAAATCAATGAATTTAATGGGGACCTGGTTTGGCTCTAACAGATTTTGGCAGGGACTCCCACAACAGTGTTCAACCAAAGAGCAAAAGCCATTGCAGTCAGGTTTTAAAAATGCTCTCTTTTTTTGTGCTACTGGTAAAAGGACCACGTTCTGTTCTTGTTTACCATATTTTCTGTCAATTGTATGTAATCGTCTAGCAAATCTGCCTTGGGAGAGTTAAACTACAGCAAAAGTCAGGCTGCTCGAGTTGCTGGAGTTTGCAGGTTAAGCACTCATAGCTGCTGTAGAGATGACCCAGTTGAACTGTGAATTCTCATGTCACAGATAGAGGTGACCAAGAAAATATACTAAAAACGACTGCAAAGTGTGATTGCTGTCTACATTGCAATCAGCTGAGGGCCAGTAACATTCACCAGTTGGGATCAATTAGTGGAGGAAAAGTATTTAATCCACTTACCATCTGGTCCTGAAAGGAGGTGTGCAGGAGAAACTCTTTTACAGTGACTATTACTGATTACCACACCACTTCAAAACACAAATACTGCAACAGACTGTATCATCTAAGGTGCAACTTTATTATCAAAGTCTACAGGTTATGTCAAATTATCTCTACACAACTTACAAACGAGGTAAGTTACAGTTAAGAGAGTTTTAACTAGATCTTATGGATCTCAGTTAAGAGAGTTTGGATCCTGGTGGTTCTTGTGTATTTGTGCTGTCCTTGCCCGTGTTAGGCTGAAAATTATTTCTGGTCTTTTCTTCCCCTGCTCTCCAGCCTGTGAGTCACCCTTTATAAGCCCCTGTGAGTCAAAAATATTTTTTTATGCCTTTTCAGGGACTTCACCCTATCTCTCAGAGACAGTCAATAACCTCTATTTGCAATAGTCTTTAGATATTTTTTAAAAATAGTCTATGCTATTGGTAAATCAGGCTCAAACGTATTCTCTGTTACGAGGCTAGCTGCTCATTACTTCCTTTCTTGTAATTGTATCTGACCAAATTTCTTGGGGAGGTCATGAATGCTATCTGAATGGTAATGCTTTCCACCAATTTTGTACAGGTATTTCTGATGTAGGAAGTTCTACCAATACCTATATCCTATACCCTATACCTATGCTTAGACTGAAGAGATTAAAAGTCACTAAGACCCATAAATCAGGGCTTAACGTTCATGCTAAGCCACATCACTGATGCCCTCAAATAGGAAAAAAAGGAAAATCCACTAAGGAAAAACAGTAGTAACCAGTTAAGAAAAATGTATTTGCTATATATTTGATTTTATTATGGCTTTCTTGTTTTGACTGATTTGCTTTTATAATATTTATATTCATTGATTGAGGGGTTTTATGCTCAGGTTTTTGATTGATTTGGGAATAAGCAGAGATGACATTAAAAACATTAGCTCATAAACAGTTACAAGCAAAACAGGTGCAGCTGTAATAATAACAAAACCACAAATCACTATTATAAAAACACAGCAATGAATTTCTATTGAATGCAGTGTTTCTCTGAAATAATTTTTTAGCCTATTGATGCTTCTATTTTCTCTAAGATTCTGACAAAATGTGATTATTTCCTCATATCTCCCATAGGGTGGAAAGGAAAAACAAACATTATTAATAGATGGATGCTTAAAACACAGCCAGCAGGAAGACAAAAAGAACAATGGAAAAAACAAATAAGACTCTTTATATTGAAAACTTTTCATTTAAAGGTCCCGTGCAAGGCTTTCTCTACACCAATGATATTTAAACCTATTCAAAGCTGAAAAAACATTAACATTTTACTTTAAATTTAGTTAATAAAAGTTAATTTTCATCTGCTTTTCACAGTGCCTGAAGTTGAGGCCAAAGTGATATTTGATCTATAAAATACATATTTTTTTTGTTTGTTGTTGTTTTAAACCCCAGCGTTGACAAGGTATGAAAGTTGAAAAGCTAAGTGATAAATCTCACAGCAGCCACGTGTTTCTTTTCTAAAGTGGTTCCTTAGGTACTACCTGCTAAATGCTTGAAAGCAGAAGATTTAGTTTAGTAAAATAATGCAACATTCTTTAAGAGTGCCATTTAGAGTGAGAAATAGGCCCATTCTAAAATGTTACTCAGCACAGATAAGATGGTAAGATGTATTGCCTTCTGGAATTGTTTATTTGTTTCCATTCCCTTGACAGGATACCTAGACAGTTACTTTAGATAAGACACCTAAATTTCAGATATGTGAATTTTAAGATAAATTAATCACCCCTTAGGTCTGCACCTTAAGCTATGAAAAAACCCCATCTCTTAGATCCTCCTTCTTTGACTATGAAGGGGACAGGGATGGAAAATTTTCTGACCAATCTAGAAAAGGAAAATTTTTCATCAGAACAATTTGTACCATGGACTTCATGTCATTTCAGATCTGCAAATTCAGGGAAAATAAGCATCAACAGAATGCATGTTTGAAGCCACAATCAGCTGTTATATTGCTAATGAAGGCAATTGTATGTTCATTCTCTTCAAGGATAAGAGGCTGGAACGGGCACATGAAAATTAATCAAGTCATTAGAGCCTCCTTACAGCACATAGAAAAATAGAATCAGTCCAAAAAGTGCTCCAAGTCTCAGGCAGGAGAGAACAAATGATCTCTGACCCTATGTAATGATATTTTATTCATAAAAATTATATCTATTAATTTTTTCCCTTTATCATAAAGCAAAAATAAACAAAAACAGGGTAAGAAGTCATCCTCAGTTATTAAGAAAATTCTTCCCACCTTTCTTACCTATTTCAGCTGGAAAATTATGAGAAATTCTAAAAAACAAGTAAACAATTTTATACAAACTTCTTATAATCCACATGCTGCTCTGCATTTAGCTAATGGCTGTGGATGAATACCTGTAGTAGCTCAAGTGTATGATGAATCAAGCTGTATAATGTGGCTCCTCTACTTTTATGAGTCTGGAATATATTATATTTGTACCGTATTTTTACAGCTGCACCAATCAAAAGTGAAGGGTATTAAGCACCCAATGTGACACAAAAGCTTGAGCTGTAAATGAAGTGCCAGATTCAAGGGATCTGGCTCATGTGCTCTGAAGACCAAGGCTTCACCATCTCAATACTCATTCATAAGAAACTTGTCTGGGTGCTTTTACATAGCTATTTTACTTGCCTGTCTCTTTGGAAAGTTGGTGCAGTGTATATTTTTGGTGGTATCTTGTTTTATTACCAGAAGGTTTTTATTCAGAAGGTGATGGAGATTCTCCTTTTATGGAGAATCTAAACAATTAACTTAAACGAGATGTTTAAATGAAATATGAAGACTCCCACCCTCACTGCCTCAAGTGCCTGCTGTCTGTACACAGGCAGAAGCAATCTACTTCTTTCAGACTTCCTGTGCTCTCAGCATGATGTAGAGAATACAAAAAAAAGTGAGCAATGTCCTATTCATTATATGTGTAGCTGCCCCATTACTTTACAGGATAATGTGGTTCAGTTTCAGTTCATAAAAATTCACTCCTTTGCCATAAAGAACTCGATGTATTATAGCTCATATAAAAGGGGGATTTTGAAGTGAGCATCTGATTTATTCACCATAAAATACTAAATAACATGATGACCTCTAACTGATCTATGGTGCACCAGTCATTCCTGAGGAATTTCAATTTTCCTTCAGTCTACACAAACCATGTTCAGGTGAACATTACAAGAAGACTAATGCAAACTGCCCAGTTGTGCAAATAGTGTATGCAAGATGCCAATGGCATAAGTTATTTACTTCTAGGTTTCCACGATTTTACTTGGCATAATCCCACCTAGCTGAACAACAGAAATTCAAGTTTAAAATAGTAATTTCAAGGAAAAAGGAAACAGTTTGAAAGACAAAAAAGGAGGAAATATTAATATATGGATTAAAGATTAGAGCAAAACAAAATACTTTTTTCCACCCCCTCCTTCCTTTATACCCAAAGCAACTCCTTTGTTCAATATGAATGCAACAAAGTCCTTGTATGTTCAGCCAATAAATATGGATTTCTGAAGTCTGGTCCTTGTAATGGTATGCAGAACAGGATGATTGCAATCATTGTAATTGAAATTACTAATTTTTAGTCATGACTTAAACAAGCAATTCTAATATAAATCCAAAGGAGAAGCGGAGGACGGTTGTACCAGGTCAAACCAAATGTCCTCATATTATTGTCCCCTACTTGGGGTTTCAGGTTCATGCCTGGTGTGCAGGAGCCAATGGGCACACAAAGTTGAGATCCACCTTCTAACCTTTAATGCAGAAACAGTACAGAAAGGGGTGCCAGGCGGTAGTTCACAGGCTAGCAGACCCCTTAAGAGGAGTTGTAGGTTTTTGTACGCTGTACAACAAAGAAAAAGTTACACAGTACTTGTTCATTGACCACCTTCCGACTATATAAGTAATGCCCTTCTGCATATGCTCCAATTAGTGGCTAGGAACCATAATTTAAGTTACTGCACAGACATTGTATATGAACCATGATCTTGTCTTTGTGACTTCAGCTTCTTGTAACCATTTCTCTGGTTGTTAGGTGCTTTCTTCCCCCATCAAGTCGGTCTTTGTATTGCTATCCATGGTTAAATTGTACAGCGAGATGCTCAGTTCAGGGACTAGCAGTTAATCATTAGTTTTCTGTAGATGTTTGGGATGCCTCTATGTGCTGCATAAATGGAATCAGGACTAATGTAAACCTGTCGAGGCTTTTCATAAAAGAAGGCTGGTATCAGTCATATAGCCATTGTTGCTCAGGACAGGAGACTACTTAAAAGACAGCTCAGTTCTAGGAAATTTCTAAATGCTTGGTCTTTCAGAAAAAGAAAAGGAACGTTTCAAAGCTTTAGAAACTGAGAATTATGCAATGATTAGGGACAGGATTGTACTATTTAGAAGAGCTAGCTCAGCTGAAAAGAATTACATTTCCCCAAGAATGTTAATATTAGGTTGTCCATGGTGGGAGGAGGAGGGCAGAGGGGAAAGAAAGTTTTGGTAGAAAAACTGCTGATTGGGGAAGAAGAAAAGAACTTTTTCTTCTTAATATAACGGAACAGTGATCTTTGCATTGTTTATCCCATACATACCAAAACTTAGGAAAAGTACGCTTGTGTCTTCTGCTTGATTGCAAGCAAATCTGGCCACTATACAGTGTACCCAAACAGCGTTATGCCGTTGCATGTTACAGAAATACACCTGCTTTACTGGCTATCAGCCATAGCCCACAGCGAGACATTTCTGCGCTCTGAACTACTGATGTGAAAGCAGAACAAAATATAAGCAAGGTAAGACTATTTATAACATTTTAACCATGCTGAAACGTTGTGCCCTAATGAGGAAATCTCAGATACAAAGCAAAGAGGAAAAAAGGGTGAAGAATAAAAGCAATACAGAGAAGAATGTGATAAGGCGTGGGGGCAAGGCTGCTCTTTTACAGGGCCCTTCCATTGTGCAACTCCGTTCAACAGAAAGCCACAGTTAACAATAGGACCCTGTTGTCAGACTGATTGTGCTTTATTGCTCTGAAGCATACAACTGATTGCCGGTCTTGCCTTCATCATATAAGTGCTCTCTGTATTTACATCCCTCACTCTATTAGCTGCAGCTGCAAGTCATCTCTGCTGCTGGAATAGGATTTTTCCATTGCCAATTCACGGATGTTTTATAATTGAGTGCACTTGAAGTATCACCACTGATATTTAGAACTTCACAAAACTTTTTGTTGTTGTTTCTTGGATTCTTTTAAAATTCCTGTATCCTGAAATTTTATCATGTGGATTCTATGGGTTTTCACTGGCTTCTCCTGGTTAGGACTGGGTAAGACAATTTACTGTGCTCTACTAGGGACAGGAGCAGAACAATGTGTCTGATATTTGTTGAGACTCCATCTTCTAGTAACAGAGGCTCTTTGATACCCATGGTATTTACCCCCAAAGAAAGCAGACCATTGCACATTCTGCTTTTAACCCACTGGAACTGTGGCTCTTCATCTGGTTACACGGTTTTAGTCCTGTTGGCTTGACTTTGAGTACAGTGGCACTGAATTCACGGAATTCTGGCGCTATCAGGGAATGAAAGAGGATCCGGGCATTTGAAGAGAAGAAGATGCCCAACACTTAGTGTTAAGCAATTGTATCCCAGTCAAATTGGCTGAGTGGTTAATGTGATGGAACAAAGACAGCTAAGCTCCCTGCAACAACTGATGAGTACAACCAGGCAGTCAGAGCTCTCAGTATGAGGTCTGGTATAAGGGCGAGGAAAGTCCCAAAAGGGCCATTAGGATGAATTCTCAGCTGGTATAAAATAGCTTGGCTCCAGCAGTACCCCAGGGCTGGCAGAGGGCAACACTAAAAGGCTTTACAGAAGTTGTATGTACTAAGGAGAAAGGGAGGGGGAGACACTAAGCTTAGGGAAGTGGGAAAGGGAAGACCCAGGAGCCTTATGACAGAAAATAATGACTATTTTAAGTAATAATACTACTATCATCTAATTTTCCTGCATAATCCCAGGGATATATCACCAGGTTACTCCAATATGTATTTGAAATTCAACTGTCTATTGCATTGCACCTTTTTTGCCATTATTAAGTATCACAAACTACTGCTGCCTAATTTGTTTTCATCTTACACATGTGAAAAATGCTACAAAAGACACAATGCAATGACAAATCTGACTTTTTATAAACAACACAGAAGAATACCTTCTGTCTTTCCAACATTGTAATTTTTCACAAACTAAGTTACTCAATTCCTAATAGTGAGTCTAACATAAAATTCAAATTCACCATTCCAGTGAAAATCAAATCAGTGAAGAAAAAGGACTGGTTTCTGGCAGAACTAGTTTAGCTCAAACATCAGTTCATTTCTGTGGTATTCCCAACTACATGTCCAAATTATATCAGAAAATTTCTGCCATGTAAAAGTTATTAAGGGCTTAAGATTGTCTGCCTAGCTCAGTAACTTGTCTCTTGTCAATGGTCAAAAATGGATTCCTAATTAGAATCACTCCAAGAAAACATACCAATTTGCTATGTGCTGTCAGGTGCCAACCGCTTCTAGCTCAGAGACTTCCTGAGTCAGAAGTGGTTAAGTGGTTTCTATGGATTAGTAAATCTAATCCATCTGTCTAATCTAATACTCTAAACCAGCTTTATAACTATGGTAGAGAAAGACAGACATCTCCAGAGAATGATTTATCCACTCTGAATGTGGGTGTACAGGATAGATAAGATGAATTGCTCTTGGATTCCACTTTTCTTCCTTTCAAATGTTCGGTTACTTAAAGCTCCATTTTAGTGTCATATTACATCTTAAAGGACAGCAAATTCATTGACGGTAGCAGGAAAATCGAAGGCAGAAATGAATTTGACAACACAAGGAGACACAAAATCTAGTAGTAGCAAGCTCACCACTATTTGCCATTTTAATCAACACATCTCATTTGCAAACTGTGCACATTGTTGGGTCAATTTGGCTCAAGATAGCCACATGAAACAAATATCCTTCACATTCTTACAGGCAGATCAAGTGAATTTTCAAAGTTACCAAATAAGGTTTAGACTGAGAAACAGGACCTGAGTTTTCTATCTGAACCAGTGCTCTGAACATCAGCATTTGCCTGTTCCCATCCTCCAAACTGGATCTTCAGTTTTGAGAACTTGTACAAGCAAAGCAGGGGAGGGGGGGAGAAAAACTGGGAAAACCTAATAGTTACCATTCAGCTGTCACGTAAGGAGCAAGTAGAAGCAAATACCACAGTTATATTTGTTTGTTTTGATTAAACATATTATGTAAATACAGTATGTGAATTCTGTGCAGGCCTTAGGCTCTTGCCAAATTGCTATCGCAGCCCTCAGTATCGTGAGGTTTGGGTTTCCCCACTGTTAAGAAGTTTCCTTGATAGACCTATAAATATGGAACATTAATCTGATGAATGTGATAATTTGCTATTGCAAAAATGTGTATAAATGCAAATTGATACCACTACTCTTTTGCATGACATCGTGTGAGCAGAGGGGAGAAAAATGAGATAAATATTGTCTTTGCCTGGGTACCGAGAATTCAGCATTTGAATGTTGGGTCCTTCATGACTATAAACAAAGTGCAGATGAAATCTGGAGCCAGGTTCAGACAGGGAAGCTAGTCCTAGTCATAGTTTTGATGCATGACACATCAGTCACTGCTTCTTTGCAGACTCACTGAATTTGCACAACTTCACCTACTATTCAAGCAGTGGTGAGAAGAGTCTATTGCAAAATGAGTACAGCAAAAAGACATTTGTTTGTCCTCTGCTGGGCTGGAATGTCAATGTCATTTCTGCCAGTCACTGCAGTGGAATCAGTGCCCCAGTGTCCTGGTCTGAGGTAAACAGAACCAATTTTCTGTTCAGCAATTTTATTTTTCAGTTAGACATCTTCTACTTCTCTGAAATTAACAGCATATTTTTTCAACAGTGTCCGGTCTCAGAGTGATAAGACCTGATTGTTTATAATTTATGCCAAGGAATGGTATGCTTATTGCTGTAACAACCAAGGTCAGCTAACTTTGTTATTGGCCCCACTGGAGGGTTGGAAGCTGAAAAATGTAGAGGGGTCCCACCTGTGGGGAGGAGTGGACAGCACAGGTGACCCAAAACTGACCAACAGGGTCTTCCATCCCATCTGCATCATGCACGGTATAAAAGCTGAGGCATCAAAGGGTGACCCCTTTTTCTTCAACGGCCAGCATCTGAGGAAAAGTCTGTTTATCTGCCTTTGATCCTGATCCATGCATTCCCGAAACAAGTTCTAGAATCCCATTCTCATCCTGAGGCCATTCTCATTGCTGAGTCCAGTGTGAGACTTTCCCGGTGCCCACCAGTGAAGTGATCATCACCCTGGGAGCTCGATACATATTTTTTTTTTTAATATGTTGTATATATATTTCATTGTTTTTATTATTTTATTACTATTTTCATTAAAGTAGTTTAGTTTCTTTTTAAACTCTTTAAATAAGTATATCTCTCTCTTACTTCCTTTCTTACAATGAATTCTAAAGCTGAGGGGAAGAAAGACCTCAGCACATTCTGCAAGAACTGCTAAAATCTCACTTAAAGTAAGAAGTTCATTTCTGCTAACTGACTGTACTTCCAGAATGATGGAGAATTCAGAGAGCCTCAAGAAGAATAACTGAAGAACTAGAAAACATGACCTAGGGAAGCTTTTCTGGAATCCCTAACGAAAAGAAGACTTTCAGGTCACCTAGTATTGATCTTCAAACACAACAAATGTGAAGAGCTGCAAAAAGGAACGGAATAAATTTTTTCTCCATATCCACTGTGGATAGAACAAGATGTCATAGACTTTTCATCTTTACTGTAAATTCACTGGTAAGTAGAGTGAAGCACTGGTCCAACAGAGCTGTGGCGTGAAACCTCTGTCCTTTGATGCTTTCAAGATTTAGATGTTTACCAGAACCAGTGTAAGCAGCATGGATGCTGACTTGGCTAGGACAGTTCTGATGTTCTTGCAATCTTGCAGTCTGTTTTCTCCTATTCTTGGAGAATATTCAACAATCAATGTGTAACGTGAGGATATAAAGGTGCTTAACAGAGGGCATCCAACCAGGTCTCTGAATGCTTGTTGTAAAATACTAAGTGCATATCACAGCTTGATACTAAGACAAAAATAAATTAAATCAGTCAAATATATAACAATTATTTCCAAGCAACTAAACCATCTGCAGCTTTGGAGACCTATTCTGCACTTTCAGTGCTATGCTAAGACATGTACGTTAAATTTTTTTCTTACTCAAGGAAGGTCTCTTTTTTGTTCAGGGCTAAAATGGGACAAAACCCAAAAAGCCAAAAAAAGAGACTGGCTGTTTTAGATTTGTACCACCCCATCAGAAAAAAAAAAAAGCACCATAAAAAAGCACTGATTGATTTTTATTTTTTTTTTTTTATGTGAGAATAAAAAAATAAAGAAACAAAAATCCTTGCACTGTACTTTTCCATCGTGGCTTTTAAATAGCAAGACTTCTGTAGCTATATAAAAATACAGACAGGAAGGGAAGGGGCATGATTCTTCCTTCTTTTGTTCTAGTGGAAATTAAGAGTAACTCCACTGACATCTGTGAAATTCCAATGATGTAAAACTGGTGCACATGAGGAGAAAAAAAGCCATCCAGAAGAGTATACTTCACTGGTTTCAATAAATTCTCTCCCTTTTTAACACCAGCTGTATAAAAACCTCCAATAAAATTTTATGTGCTAGGTCTGGTGCTGAAATGACCATACTCTTTCCAATAACATAAAAGTGCAGTAAGCAATTAGAATATTTCTGCTTATATATGTTGTTCCAATTTGTTTAGTATCTCATCCTGGAGTAACTCTCCCACATCATCCACTATCTCTAGTATTATCAGCATGATTTTCTCCAACATATAGAGGAATATGATATTGAAACTTGCATTTATATCTACATCTTTCTGAATATGTTTTTCCCCAGACGTTATATTCCAAAGTATTTCTCCTGAAGTTTTGCTGTTGTCTTGTTAGCAATTCTATTCAAAATGCTTATGTTTTGTACTAGTTTATTCCTATCATGAGAGTATCACATCATCTCCAGCACAAATAGTATGCAACCATGGAGACTTACAGATTTAAATATTATAGTGCACGTTATCTAGTATTACAGTCTTGTATGAGTTCACTTATTTTGTAACTTACCATCATATTTTGCATTTGGGTAGCAGCATATTAAATTTTTACTATGAAATACCAGAATTCCAGAGTAATTTGGCCAGGATTTAGAGGAAGCTGAAAGTTCTTTAAATATATGTTATTGCTATTAAATCCCCACATTTTCCCCTTCAGTTAATGAATCCATATATTTTAGTGAAATTGTGTAAATGTGAAATCTATGGTTACCCACTTACAGGTTGTGTTATTCCTTCTGTTACTGTGAGTAATCTATTAAAAAGGTCAGGACTGACTTTCTTGCTAAAACTGCCATGGATATTATATTGAGCAGAAACAAGTATTTGAAATATTTCACTATGGATTAGCACAGGCAGCTAGTTCAAGTTTTAGAATGTAAGTCAGAATTTTAAATGTCTGTGACGTGCAAACCTGTAGTAATCACTACCAGATGATGATCTAGTTAAAACACAGCAGAGAGGTAAAAATTTCAATGATGAACTGTAGAAACAGTCCTTGCATGGTGGAAACATCAAATTAGAGAGTGTGGATGTGGACTCGTTTTTCACTTTGCTGATCAAATGTATTTAAAAGAAATAATTGTTGTTGAATCAAATTATCATTTATATACTTAGCCTAATACAAGTTCTTATACGGTATCAAATGGAATACTTTTTTTTAGCTCCTTCCATCATATGCACACTCTTAAAAAAAGTTAGTTTTCCCCACCTTTTAAAATATAAGTACATGTTAAAATGAAATCCATCTTTTCAAACCAAATTAAAATATTTCATTAAGAAAAATGTCACATTTGGACTGCCCACAGTGTCTGAATTAGCTTGGGCATCTCTACGTAGTAGTCTTTGCTACAAAGACATTTTGGTGCAGTAGACTGTAAACCTCCATCCAAGACCTCTGATCTTGATTTTGTTGTTCCCTAACTCTTTCTCTGTGCAGTCCTGCATCCATGGAAGAGTTGGCTTACTTCACGGATTGTGAAGCAGACAATTTTCATCCATTGGAATAAGAGTATTTTACATGCAGGTACAACACTAGTTCTAGACCAAAGTGAAACCAATTATACTGTTGGAGAAGAAATGTCCAAGTTCGAATCAAAAAACTATACACTGTGAATTTCTGGAGCCCTTTTCCAGTGCTAATTCTTCAAAGTGAAGAATTTTTTCCTCCTTGTCAAACAGGAATTTCCCTTATTCCAGCATGTGTTCTGCAACACGCCACATGATGAAAAAATACACAGCAACATGCATTCAGTCAGTGAATTCCAGTGCTTGTGCTGCAATTTGTGATTTACACATATATGCATATGCAGTTGTAGATATAAATATATATTCTATTTACCTTTGTAAATACCACATGCATACATGCATAAGTATAATCAATATACATTTTATAGAGGAATATTTAGGCACAGAATAGGTAAATTGACTAAGGACATTGCAGACTTCTATATGAAAAGTATGAGCTGAATTAAAACTCCTGAACCCTTATTTAAACTAGTGCTGCCTTCTGCCAAATGAAGAACTTTATTTCTGGTAAAAATTCACTGAGTTTAACAACCTCAAAACCACCTTCCACTCTTTTCTGTGCTTGTTATTGTTTCAACTCAAATTAAAACATCTCTCTGTAAAAGTGTCTCTGCAGATCCTAAGGGTTTCAAAAGAAACATGAATATGTAAGAGTCTCTGAAAACATCAATTAATGTCACCCAAATCCTCTTCCCAACTGAAAGTTAAAATGCAAAAAAAATTATACATAATGTGTGGAGTGGATCCAACACACTAATTACAATTACAGGAGAGTTCAGCATTTCTAAAACAGACACCAGACAGCAAGATATTAATAATTACAGTAAGCTTGATTTTAAGCAAGATAAAACTTCATATTTCACATGTGTTTATGGTGTGCCTCCAGATACAGAGTTTGCCAGAATGCTTTGTAATCCTTACTGTTTCTACTCAGTGAAGTTTTCTCATGATATATGTGATGCTCATCTTTTTGGCCATTCATTTATCTTTCTTTTGTCTGGTTTCTCATCACTATTCTTGTATTTTTCTCTTTCTTGGGTGAAACCTTACAGAATAATTTTTGCTCTTTCGATCTATTATTAAGATGGCTAGTTTTCATTTTCATAGTTCTGAAATATTTTCAGTTCAGTTTCATATTTTCACACATCTTGGCAAATAATCAGTAACTAATTTTTAACACTCCTATGTATTAGTTAAATTTTGTTATCTTAGTTATGCAGAAAGATGAACCAAGATGCAAACAGGTCAAATCAATTTGTCTGAGGCTATGCAAAGAGCAATCAGCAACAGAAAGGCTCAGAACAATGTAAGTTTCTGTTCAGTTCAGTTCCATGGTTAGACAAAGAAACAAGGCTGTCTCTCAATTTACTTCACAATAAAGTAGTTCATTAGAGTTAAGGAACATAGACAACTTTATAATTTCTCACTGTGCCTGTTGTTTACATTGCAATCCATGTCTGTAAGTGGTGTGAAAAGGACGCGTTAACTCACTGAGGTGGTCAAAGTAGTAGTACTGAATAAACGAGTCTATAAAAACTGGTAAGACACAATTTCAAGACACAGGGAACCTCACAGCAGTATCTATCTGGATATATACATCCTTTATCATAATGAGGAAAATATGTTGCTAGCCTTCTAGTTAAGTGAAAAGTGGCCATGGAGCTCCCACAAGTCAGTCAAACTGAAAATACCAACAAATGACAAATTTTAATACAAAGTAGAGATATATGATGTAAAGGGAAAATGTAGGAATCTCTAAATATGCCAAATAGCTGTTTGTTGCCCAATAGTTCTGGAAAGCATCATGGAAACCAGTCCTGAGTTAATCCTCTATTCTATGCAAACACATGTTAAAGCACAATTAAACTAGTAAATAAAATTGATTGAAATCAATGCAGTTCAATTTTACTTCTTTCAGGGAATAAAGTTTCAAACAATGAATAGCGTAACAGTAAATTACGATGAAGGAATTTCTTTAAAGTATCAGGAAATAAACAAACCATAGGAGATAACCAAAAATAAATTACCTTGCTCCTACCCAAAGCCACAGTATCAGTGTAGTGCCCTGACACATACCCAGTCCCGATTTTCCCAAGCATTGACTGAATTTAGCACGTTAGCATTTACTTATCCTACACTGATCAGTAATTTCATCCTCTTTAGAATTCCGTACCTATGTTCAGCTTAATCAGTTGTGTTCATGCAATGTGTGACAGAATACTAAAGCGTAACCATCTAATATCTCTGCTCTTTTAGTAATGGCCAACTTAAGGTCAGACAGGTCTACTTGCCTGCCATGTCTGGTAAAAGACTGTAACACTTCTGTTTCAGCTGCACTCCTGGCTGTACTTCTTTTGTTAACGGTTTAGCCTGTTTGAAGTTATCATATTTGGAATTAGAGTATAGACATACTGGGAGTTTTAGGCTCTGTGACTGGAGCTAAATCTTCAAGGCAGAACTTTGATGTTGAATCTTTGGTGGGATGCTTTGTGAACTGAATTTTCATTTGTATATTTAAAGACAGCTTTTATATTTGATACCTATGATCTAGAAAGTATTAGAGCCCTGGTATATCCAGCTTTGTGCACTCTTTATATTTCTCTGCAATCTTTTGGATGCTTCAGTTATCAGTGTGGTATCTGAGTGACTTCTGTGTCTCAGCATTGCGGTTAGCATAAATTCTGTGTTGCTTAGACATGGCACTGAATATTTTACAATGATCTTCCTGAGAGCTGCCTCAGGAGGGAAACGGGAGACAGAGAAAGAACTCAGTGCACTGGGAAAGATGTTCTGAGAGTGATATAACCACGCTAGTGCCTTTACTGATCACAACTACCAGAACAAGACTTAAGCCATCCTTCCAGTTCCAAACCTCCTCAAAATTGTGCTAGAAGGAGCACTGTGCTAGACACATACACACAGATATGTAGGTGATTAACTAAGTACCTTAAATTAAAACAGGAGGAAGACAAGAGGAGAAGACATTCTGCATATAAATATTTCATATAGCTGTAGAGATATGAATTGTATGCCATGTGTCTTTGTGACAGTGAAGTTAATGAGGGCATCCTGTATGAGAAACAGAAAGTAACAAGGCTTGTAGCAATTTTTAAACTACATCATCAAATCCTATTCCTTTTGACTTACAGTCAAATAGATTTTGTTAGAAATCATGTTCTCTGAGCTAATTTTTAACCCCATATTAAAGAGGGTGATTACTAATTTCTATTTTTTCTTCTGTTCACGTAAAAGTAGAAGTGGTGGGAAGCTCTCTATAAATAACTCCATCAAGGAGGTACTTAGAGTTATAATACTTATGGAAAAGGAATATTCCATCCAATTTATGCATTTGTCTAAATGGCTTCTCTTGATGATGTGTGTAGGAATTAATACTTGAGAGACAGATGTCCAGAGAAGCACTGCTCAACTGCTTCTCCAGATGAGTATCATAGTTCTAATTCTTACTGCTTTCAAATATATATCTATATATCACAGTAAACATCAAAGGTCATGCTCATATGTGAATTACCATCAAGAGCATTTCCAAATCAGAGCTGGTTAATTCGCCGACTTCAGTTAGTCATTCTCAATTTTAATTTTGTTTTCTCAAATACTAGGTAAAAGTAAATGAAAGCAATCTTGCTTCTCATGCAAATGACAGAAGAAGACATTTTACACTAGAGATGTTTCTAAAAACCATGTTATAACCCCTTAGTTATCAAATATGTGGAGAACTTCAAAATATTAGCAGATATTTATGCTTTATACATACAAGGTGAAGTTGTTGCGGTGCAGTAACATTTTCCAGCCACTAACCATATAGCACACAACAAATGAAAATCTGTAAGTGCAGACAGTGATAAGGATGAACCCATCAAGTTTAAAAACACGAAAAGACTGTAAACACTATGAAAAAAAATTGGTCAGTCAAGCAGACCCTTTTCAAATGTAATCAATCGTGGTTAAGTAGAAGTCAGGAATTGCATAAAGAAGCTATTACTGATCAAAGAAATTACCTTGAATTTATGAGGAAGCAGTGTGATCAACATCTTATGAACTGATGCAAGGCACTTATATGGAAGCACAGTATAAGGAAAACGGAAGAATTTCATGGACGATTAATGCCTATACAGCAGAACAGGTAAGAGCATAACTTCATTTAATGTAAACATGATTATGATCCTGATTCTGCATGAAATTCAAGTTCCTCCTCATCTACTTTGGGTCTCTTGGAGAGTTTAAAGTTCAACACATTCTTAAGCAGATTGCTGAACTGTGGAAATGTGTCATTATGTGTGATGAATACTAACAGGAGTATGTGATGAAATAAATATTAAAATACATTTAAAATATCTCATATCTGAATTAAGTTTTTAATACCTAAGTTAGTTACAAAAGGAAGTTCTGTGGAGAATGGTAAAGAATCAGAGCATGAAGTTGAAAAGGAACCAACAAGAGACCAGAATGTTTAATTTACCAATTTATAACCACAAATGGATGGAATTTATGCTATATCAAAGTATTTGGAATAGGCATGAAGATAGTGTTAGTAGTTCTTGTGCCTCCAGGGAGACACAGGCTGCAGGAAATAATTTTATAATTTATTTCAATTACTTACATGTTACAGACTCCTATGCTTCACCCTTGTGCCTGTATTAAACTTAGTGAAGAAACATTGCTTGGGTGTGTCTAAAATGCATACCTGAACACAATGAAATCCGAATATAAAGACTGTCAGGACATAGAGAATCTGCTGTTTAACTTGGTAGCTTGTTCCAAGGATTAAACTTTTTCACTTTAAACCTGAATATACTTCCCATTGCAAGTTTTCATTCTAACTATCAGACACAATGATAGAAAAGTAATGTCCTTAGTAATAACGGCGATTGATACACCAAAAATATTTACAAGCAAAGCCAACTTACCAATGGAGTAACATTTTTCACAACAGGAAAAGCTATCATCAACAGGCTTTCTCTTGAAAAAATAGTCTTAATTACAAACGTACAAGGTTTCTAGTCCTGCTGATGTTGCTGTACGTAACAAGGAAAAGAAATGGAACTTCATAGTACCTACTAACTTTCGTAGTCATTGAGGTTTTTGTTCACTCACTGTTTTGGCCACAAGACTTTGTGCACAGAAAACTCGGTTATTTCATAGGTTCTTCTGCTATTCCTACAAAATCAATGTCTTCCCTACCTCTGGAACTATTTAAGGAAAACTGTGGGGTTTTTTCTGTATTAACAGATATTGAGAATTCAGAGATTTCCTTGACATTTTCAGTTCCCTGTATCACTCAAGCAGGATCTTCTCATATTGCTAAAATAAGTAAGTATGAAATGACATGGGACTATTAGCTTTCTGCATTTTTTTCTGGTGTTTTGTTATGGTTTGGTTTGGTTTGGTTTTGGTTTTGTTTTGTTTTCTGGTCTTCCTCCTTTCACCTTTTTTAGAGGTTGCATAGAGAAGGTGCTGCTGGTACAGTCAAGGCTTTTTCAGCACCCTGCACATCAAAGCAACCACGAAGAGACCGAGGACACTGAGTATTCACCAGTTTTCACCATCCACAGTTAGATCTGGAGAGCAAGAATATGCCATGAAAAACTGGAATTCTCCCAAGGAACTCTCTCTGAAGCACTGCTTCATTTTACAAGAGGCTTTGGACTAAGTATTGAGAAAGGAATACATATTCAAGCATATTTCATTGAGGAAAATTCAGTCCCACAGCCCACTTGAATTCCATGATAGCACTTTGCGTTCGTGTTTTCAACTAGTTGAAAATCAGTGTTTCTCAGGATGCTCCACTCCATATTTATCAGTAAATCTGCATATGTGAATATGAGACCAGTAAAAATGGCTATTTCTACAATTAATAATTTAACTTTGGATATTAAAATGATGATATCATGGTGAATCCTTTGCTCTTATGGTCAGAACTTGAAACACAACATAAGGTTTCACAATATAAAGGAAAAAGCAGTATGCTACTTCACCGTCACTGATATTTTTCCATCATTCACTGGGTAAATGCAAAGAGTATTTCAAACTACTTGTGTACTATGTGTTACTATTCACTTGTTACTTGTGGTCTCTGCACTGAATCTGCAGAGTGAATCTGCAGAACCATAAAGATTTCTGAAAAAGTAGATAAAGTGGTGCTATGTACACTAATGTTGCATATAAAAAGGGAGAGGAATTGAAATGGGGTAGAATTGCCTTCTAAATATTGACCAAGAAGGATTTAGGCAGGGAAGTGAAAAAGTGCATTCATTCCTCCATCCAACAGACTCTCTAAGCAGGACTGTTTTGGACCTGTATTATAAGTTAAAACCACAACTTGGACCAAAAAATTTCTCTCATGAAAGCTTGTCTTACACTCCTAGTAGAATGTCATATATCATGCAAGAAGGCGGTTACTAAAGGAAACCCCACGCATTCAGAAGATGCAGTATTTATGTCAAGTGAAATCTTAAGTATCGAAAGGCATTTCTACACTTCACGATAGAGAAATTTGCAAGCTTCCAAATGCTCAAACTGGTATTTTCACCAAATGCATAGCTGCAACATGCAATTTAATTCTGACATCTATTAGTGACATTAACATGCTACTGTATCTGGTACTTAGTCTGTCCTCTCTGTTCAATCTGGTGTAATGTTGCAAATACAGAGATTTCACAGATATCCACATTGTGCCGCTGATGCCACCTAGTCTTGGTTTAGCATATGATCAAGGATTTGAGTATCTCTGCTCCCACTGTATAGAGTGTATACTTCCTCAATGTAGCTGTGATAGTCCATCAGGAAGGAACCAGTTTTAGGAACGAAGAACTTGGGAAATTGGTTCCAGGCTACAGACAAGCCCATTCTTGGCTAAATTCCAAAGTAATCAAATCATCCAGTATGTGAGTAGAAAGAGAAGAGCCCTATATTCTACATTTCAGTTAAGGCTTCTTCTGAGACTAAAGCAATCATAAAGGCTTAACCAGATATACCTAACATAGCCTTGGGCCAGCACTAGTTAACCTACACTGATCACCGCTATAGTAACTACCAACAGACAAAACCCAAGAGGAGATGTGTTCATATAAGAAGACAGTTTTATTTTTCTCTTTCCATCTATATACTGCTTGTTGTTATTTTACCTCTGTGAACAGCCCACAAAAGATAAAGCCAACAAAAATGGGGACTGTTTGCCTGTGATGTATCATCTACTTGAGAGCAACATGATTGCCTCAAACATTTTGGCTAGGAATGTTTTCACGGACTCTGAAGGCAGATGCCGTGTTGTCACTGTGACCCAAAATTCCCAACAGAAACTCTGACAACTCAGAAACAGAAGGTGAAGAGGGCTCTGACAATGGCAACTTTGAAGAACAACATGCAGATTTACCCCTGGGGAATACCTCACAAACTGTTTCTGTTCAGTCGAGCGTAGGCGATAGAATCAAATCCAGTAACTGTAATAAAGGACAGAAAAAGAAGCAGCAAAAGAAAAATAGAAAGAAAAAGAAGAAGAAAATTGTGAAATAGTAAATGATGTTAGCAAGGCAGGTGGGGATATCACCAATGAGAAGTACAGACATAAACAGCTCTGAGTATCCAAGGATCTTCTTACGGCAGAGAATCATAGAATCTGAAGACCTATGGTAGGAGGATCAGAGTAGGCAGTTTTCATGGGTATCCGGAGTATTAATCTGGGTATTAATAAGGTTGTATGGAGAAAGATTTTTTTTTTAATGATGGAGGAGGTGATCTCTGTTGTACGGCTGAAAGAAAAGGAGGAACAGATTTGCTCTGACATGCACTCAGTTTGCCTCCTGCAGGAGTAGCAAAAATTAAGTGTATGTTAGACTGGATCTAAAAAGACCTGCTTTTAGCCAGTTCTCACCTTCTCTGCAGAAAGAACAAGGATAGTTCAAAATCCTACAGTACTTCCAGTTTAGCTAACCTTTGATATCGGACATTTGGAGATTCTCTCCTTCTTTTGAGTTGATTGCTACGTAGGCTAGATCAATGACTTCCAAAAGTCCTCCACTCTGATCACAGAGTCTGATGATGTCATTGTCCAGAAATCCCAGAAAATGTACAAAAACCATAAACTGTGCCTAGGATAAAACCGTGGAGGAAAACCAGAATGTATCTGAGTAAATGCTAAATAAGAGTGAACGTGAGATGAGACCTGTGCATAAAGATTTAATATGACTCTCAGGATGCAATAAATCGTATAAAGACAGTAAGAATATATTTCACATAACCTTCTTACTCCAGAGTCTTCCTTTTCATACTAGACATTCAGGGTGGTGTTAACCTCAGACCATTTTAAATATTGGCTTTTATCTATGTTCTCAGGCTCCTCCTATTCCTTCTATTCCAGGAAATGGAAGAACCTTTATCACCAGATGATTCTTTGTGCCAATATACTATAGCACACCAATACAATAATATAACCAGTTAGACAACTGTATAAGGAAAACTCCCACAAGTATGTTTGTAATGACATTCAGATAAACAGACGATGAAAATATGTTTATTAATGTATATGGCTCTAGTGTATAAGTACAGTACCCTGTACTATATAACATGGTTTAAAACTACTTACAGTATATGCAGTACATCCCACTGAGCGGGAACTGTAGGGTTCAAGAGAAATGAGGTGGGTTTTTTTTTTTTTACCATGAACGAATACTACCAGACTTTGAGAACCTCATTTTCACCATCCGTTAATTAAGGATTATGATACTTATTTCCTACACAACGTATAGCAAGGTCTCTTAAAGAAATTATTATGTAAATACGAAGTGTCACTGTATCATACAGGCCAGTTTTGCTGCTGGTGTCAATAAAATGCTACCTATTTGCTGGGGATACAGAAATTTTTTAATATATTCTGCAGCAAAGCAAAGACCATGCAGAAAGCTTTAAAATCGCAGAAGTAATAAGGAAGGAAACAAGCTGACAGATGTAGAAACTTGTAACATGGTCACATTAAGTACTGATTAAATTTTGCACTTCAGCATGGTCCCACAGGCTACACTGACTGCAGTCACACCTGTGGGTAATTCCAGTTAAATAAAAACATGGTCAAGGGTGAGACTTTGTTTGAAATGTCAATCCATAATTTGTTAACACGTTGAGCAGCATCACCACCTATAGCACTTCCCTCGCTAAATTAGCAACTGATTTAACTCTAACAAGCTGCAGAAATGTGTAACTCAGTCTTGCATGAACATCCAGATTTGCATTTTTTCATTCAGTCACGCTTCTGCATATTACCCTGTAGTACCATAACAACAATGTGGCATTCTGCCTTTAAAGGATTCGACAAGGGCATGTCTTAGGGGACACAAATGAGAACACCTGGCTTTGCTGTAACAAGCAGGTGAATGCTATTCTATTCCCTTTTGAATACTTTTTTGGATAAACTAAAAGGGAATTTCATTATGCTTTTTGCCCAAAGAAACCAATTCTGAGCTCATTCTGTATTAACTAATGTGTTTTGGTGATTTGCTGATCTCAGGAAAGAATCTGGAGCCAAATGTTTTATATTTGCAATATTTTTCAGCTATAATAGAAAAATGAGGCAAGGGTCAAATCTGTTCTCCCCTAGAAGATATCCTCACAGTTACGTGTACACTATCATTGGGGAAATTTACTTACCATTTCATTCATGAGTTCTGGTCTCTTGATCACTTGGGTGGCCTATGTGGTAATTTTCTTGGGAAACCAGCTAGTTTTCTTCAAGAATAAACCTAAACAGAACAGAGAAAACCATTTTCTACACATTTGGTTGCAGGCAGAGCATGGATATAGATTATACCAGGTTAGGTTGTCTCCAAATTCTACCCAACCACTCTTGTGCCTTAAAAGTCCCCTGGTGCCCTCATGCTATATGGTAGCCTTGATGTCACACTGTTGCTGAACCTAACAACACGCACTTTGTTTACCTTAGGCACTACAAATTAAAAATTCTCATGAAAATATTCATGGTATCTTTGGGCCCATGGGGCACTACACGAAGCCCATAGGAAACTCAAGACAATTAAAAGCAGTAATGGATTGAAAGTCAGTCAGCTCTCTCTATAGAGGCTGACCCTGAGCAATATGAATACAAAATACTCTCCTCCACTTGGCCTGAGGGCCAATGATTATTTCTAGGGACAGATGGCATGACAGGTTAAATGAGCCCATGATATAGTCAGCAGCTGCAGTTGTACTCATCAGCTGTTGGTCCTTTCTGCTACTAGTGCATGTGAATTGTCAGTACTGCCATCCTAAAGACCTCAGTGCCAATGAGGGTGGTATCCAGAGATGCCAGTGCTAGTCATACAACAAAAAACATTGTTTTAAGTTTGCTTTGGCAGCACAAATTCAACCTGTTTAATCATAAGGCATAGCCCTAACATGCTAATAGTTACAAAATGTTAATGTACCTGTATACACACGTAAGAACTCATTGGCAGAAAACTATGCCTGTTAGGTCAATTCAGAATATACGGAATTTCTGACTTCACTTATATACAGTGTTCAGTACAATTCAGTATTAACGTTACACCTGTAATTGGGCTGGGAAGTTCCCAAAGATGTATCTCATGGTCATAGGAGCATCTGATGTTCCATAAATATATGTTCCTTATTCTCTCCCTCTAGCTGTGATACTGCCCTCCTTGCTTCATTAATATTTTCATCTTAACCCATTCAACTGTTGGTCACTATTTTCATGAGGTGTACTTTGATTTAATGTTTTAGCAAAGGCTTTATAGAAGTAAACATACTAATCAAAACTCCATCCAGGCCTAAGGCAACAACAAGCAAAATAAATGCACCAAAGTAAATAAACCTTCAAAGGTAACCCAAATAAAACTGTTATGCAACTCGTTTTCCAGCATGTGACTTCATAGTTTTCTAAACTGTACAGGAGTACAAATACAGTGATAAAATATAAGCACACACATGCATACAAATATGACGTGAAGATCCTTGTCCATATAGCCACTCATTTCATCACAGAAGGAGATCAGGTTAACCAAGTCTGAGCTGTCCTTGGAAAAATGTGTTCACTGTTTTCAATTAGCTGCTTCTCTTCCACGTTTCTTTCTTGACTTTTTAAATAGAATGAGTGCAACATTAACATTTTCTCCTTCTCTGACTGCTATGTGTTTTCACAAATGAGGGACAGCTTTCTCCCAATCACACTGGCCTGCTCTTCCAGCATCCCATACAGTAGAGCATGTTCAGCTTCCCTTGTTAGTCCCTAATCTGTTCTCTCACTGCTGGCTGTCCCTTTTCTTTTCCAGATCTTGGTGGTATGCAGAGATATCTTGGAGCAGGCTTTGCCAGTAAGAACTAAGCCACAACCAAGTATTTAATTTCTGTCTTTTCCACATTGTGAATCACAGGACTCTCTCTCCCACCAAGGGACCTGTACTTTCCCTGAACTGTTACTGTCTGTGAACCACTACTTTCAGTCTTCATCTCACCAACCTGCAGACTCAGAAACAAGACTGGGCAAGAAAGACAGCACTTCCTCATAAGTGAAAGCAGAGGAGGAACACTCCCTGGGCAGTCCACATTCTTATTCTTGTCCTGCTTCAACTGGTAGAGTTGCCTGGGAACACCTCCAAAGAACGAAATAAAAATTTCTGTTCAGTGCCTGCCACTGGACAGACTCAGGCAGCATTGTGCTGTCTAACATAATGTTACAGCAGCTGTCCCTCAGTGGTAAAAAAGCAGCTTCTGTACTGTGTAGAAAGCAGAGTTTCTTTTCTGTGTACATGAAATCAATGGTTGTCTGCAGAAGGGGATGTTGTTTTCATAACAAGTGGAAATACTGGCACAGTGGAGAACAGGGTAACAATTGAATAGCATTACAGACACAGTTTAAAGATGAGAAGGGGAAAGAGGAAGATGAGGAAATAGGGACAAAAAAGACAATATCCAAGGGAAATGCAATGAAGAGAGCAAAGGAAGAAAAAACAGCAGTGCATGCGAAGAACAGGCAATCAGAAAGCAGAGAAATGAGAGGCTGAAGATAAAACAGATCAAAGGCTCTAACAAAATCTTATTGTGCCAAACACAGAAAAACACTGACTCACCAAACTCATTTAGTAGATGCAAACAGTAAAGTAATGAGAAAGCATGAACCATAAAGCAAAATAAAAGTCAATCTATTAATCCAAACTAGATTTTGGAGTTGGATTTTGTGATTTTCATAGATGTCTCTGAAATCGTCATGATTGTCTCTTCCAGTCAATGACCACATAGTCTTTTAAAGAGAAATTAGAGGTGAGTTGCATAGGAGACAGAAAAAGGAGTATGTTCTCCTTGGTCCCTTATGCTGAGTGTAGAGATACTAATGAACTGACATAGCAAATGTTACATGATTCTGTTTTCTGAAGTTTTATGAATTTGCAACGATCTAGGCTGCTCTGGCTGTCACTGTTACCTCAAAACCTCGGAGTTTGTTCTAAGACTGCTGAACACATTGTGCGTGTTCTGGGTAAGGAGGCATCTCTATTCCCTTCCTCAGAAGCTCTGCTGTTTCCTAACCTGTCTGCCGCTGTTTAATGCAGAAAAAAATTGTATGTAACTATGAACACAGTAAATGCATTCCATCTGATGTAGAGGGGACTTCTTCTATTTGCATATTGAAAGCCACATTTTAAGAATGAAGGTCTCCTCGAAAGTCCCTTACAGAAGACTGCATTTTACTAAAGAGTAACTGCACATTATTGTTGACTCCTGAGCATTGATTACAACACTGCTATACAGAGTATTAATACGCCATTTTCATAATTAATATAAACATTTCTAACTGTGTACATACAAAGTTATGATTTATAAAAAATTTGGTTTTCTTGAGTGGAAGACATACAGTAAAGTTGATTTTTCATGTGTGTGCTGTAGACTATAATGATTCCATTTCCAGGTAGTATACTTTGCTCTTTTATTCAATTATTCATAGTTAAACTGACATCAGAGACCATCTTTCATGCAGAGACTAAGAAGGAAAAGATGAATTTTATAAGTGCCATTTATGAACACAAATTCCTTCCTTCTAATCAACCTGGTAATTAAACTCTCAAGAAAAAGTGCTACCAAATAAGGAAAAAGAAACCAAAGTATCCTGCTACAGTCCTTTTCTTACCACAAAGCTTCTTTTCACTCGAGTTTCCTCAATAAACCTGCCTTCATCTAACACCACTTAGGGTTTTCAATATTTTTTTCTAAAGTGTCCCTATTTTCTTTCTCTTTTCCTGTTCTTAAGGCTTGATTGTACCAACGAAAAATACCAAGGTTTCTGAAAAATGTTGTAATTAAAATCACTTCCAGAAACCTGTAGTGGATGTATTTATTAATTTGTACTTACATTACAGAAGTGTTTGAAGAACTGTCTGTGATAGGTGAGGTACAAATACTTCTAGAAAAAGAGTCCTGCTCTAATGTTTTTGTAATACGAAAAAGGAAAGAGAGAAGGATTTGACTGATGCGAGGATTATTATTTCCATTTGCGAATGGATACTTGAAGCACAGTTAAATGAAGTGTCATTCTGAGAGTCACGAAGGAGAACTGTGCTGGAATTACAAATATATCAGGTCTCCTGAGTCCCCACCCTGGGTTTCACCCATGAAACAATTTAGCTTTCCATATGCTTTCACCCTCACTGTCTTCCAAGGGGTTTGCACTTTGAAGTTCTCAATCATATTCCAAACTTCTGGAATACATTATGGGTAAAATGAAGTTACAAAAGTAACTTTATCAACCTGACAAGCCATCTGTCAGAATTTACGATGCAAATAAAACTTAATCCCATAAACAAATGACTGGCTTCTTTCTATCAGCAGTGTTCTGTATTCAACCAGACACTCGGTGTTTCCTTTATACTCCTTGTTCCACATAGCTGCGTTGCTCCCATCACTACTAATATTAAGTATTCCCTGCAGAGCCAAACGGGTCCAAGACTGCGCCCAAATCATGGTATTAAGTTCCTGGGCAATGAACTGAACTGATTTTTCTATTTAAGTCCACCTAGTAGACTTGAGGCACTTCCTGAAAGAAGGGTGTAAGTGAAGTTCTTGGCTATTACTTGTTCTAGTTAAACATTCCCAGATCTACATGAACAAATACTGATAACAGTACTTCCCATCTCTAATAAATTAACTCCCAGCTCTAATAAATTGTTAAGGGTTTTGTAAAGGTCATCAAGAGTCTTTTAGCTTACAGTAAAATGAGGTAAAATGACACAGACATCTCCCAAAGGTTCCTGACATACAGTGGTGACAGGAGAATCCAAGTCTCCCATGCACTACCCTTTCACCTACCCGCTATACTCTTTGCATTATGCTTTAAAATCAGCTTCATTTTAATCTGTTAATGCACAGAAAGGGTCTCTGGATTGATTTTATGGGTATTAGAAGGACTGTGGTACCTGCTGGACTGTTACTTTCATAGGGTGGGACATTTCTCATGGCATTTATGCACTACCCTTCTGTAGTCCTTATGAGGTGGCGTTTCACATGTTGTAGATCTCAGCCCAACAACATGTATCCTTAAGCAATCATCTTTATCAGCTGTTAAGACAATCCTTTAATGTAAACACTTGCGTTGTTCACGGCCAGTCAGATGTCACAGAAAATAAATGTGAAACTGTAGTCTAATCCAAACAGTTTTAATCTCAGGTTGGGATCCCAATATATCTCATAAATAAGAGTTTAGCAGCTTTCTGTTCCAAATTTACTAAGTTTCTAAAGAACATTTTTAAAACCAAAGATTTTAACATTAATAATACACATTCTC
Organism: Limosa lapponica baueri; assembly: GCA_002844005.1. Classification (NCBI taxonomy): domain Eukaryota; kingdom Metazoa; phylum Chordata; class Aves; order Charadriiformes; family Scolopacidae; genus Limosa; species Limosa lapponica. The sequence goes on along the minus strand of KZ505648.1, from coordinate 3,092,153 downwards.
AGTATCAAATTTGTTTTAATCGAGGTCTTCTTTACTTATTTATTTGGGAAACTTCCCAAATCTTAAGCCAATTGATTTTGCTTGGGCTGTCAGTAAGATTACAGTCTGTACAGCCAAGGGTAAACAATATTATAAAAATGAAATATTACTATTTCAGCTAAGTGTTTAAGACCTCAAAGTGGTAGCTGCTGGATACTCATCAATTTCGCACTAGCCACTAAACAAGCAAGAGGAAGACCAACCTTTTCTGTCATAACCTTTGAAGCTGAAAAATTACACCTAAACTGTTAAATTCACCATAGGAGTGTTCTTACAAAGAATTTGATACCATTCACTGAATTTAAAGCCAGAAGACACCATTTCATAAATGGATGTAGTTTTCTGTGTAATAAAGATGAAATATTTGTATCTGGTTTCCCTTGCAAAGATCCTAATAATCTGTATTTATCTACCTTCTCAGAAGCCTTTGTGACATGAATATATGAGCATAAACTGGGTAAGAGCTTTAGAGTTGCTCTGCTACAAGCAGCTGTCATTGCAGAGAATTCAGGAGACTTCATAACTGAGAACTTCATTATAGATGACCAGATGAAAAAAACAGTTTTGAAGAGTTCTGTTCCATACATACTAAATTAAATTGTCCCCTTGTATAATTATAGAAAGCTTTGAGAAATGCAGCATCAGCTATTTACTTATTTTTAAAAAGGAAAAGCATAATAATAATGTAATAATTTGGATTAAAGAATGAAAAAAACAGAATGCCACATTAGCAGAAAAAAATCAGAACAATAGTTTGGGAACATATTTCCCCACTGCTTGGAAAGAAAGAAGAAATGTAGGAAAATACAGAATGACAATACAAAACTGCCACAAGAACCAGAAGATCGTAAGACATAAGGTGAGAGAGTAAGGAAGATGAATTTATGGAGTCTGGAAGAGCAAAAGCTCAGGGGCAACATGATCTTGGTCTATAAATATCTTCAAGGTAAGGATATAAATGAAAGGAGGGAATTATTCAGTCTCAAACTACGAGTACTGGAAGAAAAGGCCTGGAGCTAAGAAGGGAGAAGTTTAGGTGAAAGTTTTTAGCTGTAGGAGGAGATAAAACAGTGAGCAGACTGAAAAAGTGACATTTGAGGTACTGCCCCTGAAATAGGGTGTTCACACCAATAGGTATGTTTCACTTGTGCATTTTCATCTAACAACTTTCCTGCTGCTAGAGGAACCTGAGCTGCCCTTGATTTCTCTTGATCTCCTCCCAGGAAGCATTTCTGTTTCTGAGACTTTAGCATACTGTGCTACTGGTTTTAAGTTTGTCATAGGTTATATAGGAAGGGAAAGATATTTGATGGCCTGAGATAAGCATTTCTCTATGACATAGAAAGGGGAAGGCAGAAGAAACGTTTTTATAGCTCTTTCTGGAGGTGTTACATAGATACCAACTTTTGTGGATGCTGTGAGTGCTCTTTTCCATAGCAGCTTCCAAATATCACATCTATCCTTTTTCTTAATGCAGACACTTCATGTAACAGGTGCTTTATTTTCCTTCCTAAACTTTGTATCTTAATTCACTGGAATACCTCCTTAAAAATACCCCTACCTTATTCAAATGGCTTCAGACACTCTCTTTTACTGCTGTTCCTGCTCCTTCTATGACCCTAACTTCAATCTAAGTCCTGATCACAACCACAATCTTGCAAGAACATCTGAAGACATCTTCACAAATTGCAACTGTTCTAAAGAAGGAACTTCCAAAGCTTTCTTCCCCTGTCCTTCACCTCTTATAGCACGATTTACAGTGTCAGATAAGGTTTCTCTCACCTTAGAAATATTTATCTCCAAAGATGTGCCAGTCCTCTGCCAGTTCATATATGACCACAAAGTGAAAATGTAGCACATCTTGGGAATTCCTATATTCAAATGATAAAAATATTAAGGGGCTGGATGGTGGGCCTGTTTAATAAGCTTAATAGAGATTCATGGCACTTCTAAGCCACTGTAAGCCTACCTGCATGCTTTTAGTGAAGAACTCATTTCTAAAAAGTTGATGGCAACTTGGTGTAAGGGGAAAAAAAAAGTTTCAGACCTGCAAGATCATCAACAAAGCAGTTCCCTGAGAACCTGGATCTTATCTCTTTTCATGATTGTCGTAAAACAAAATAGTAGAGTACATCCTTCTTTTTAAGGAGGTAAAATTGAATTTAATTCTTTGAAAACTACATTTTACCTATGTCCATTGAACACAAACCACATTTATAGGACAGGGGCCTTTGTCTCTTTGGCTAATTAAGTCAAATTAAGCACAGCAATATAATTCAAAAGGCTAACATCAGCACAGAACATGTTAAAAAATAATAAGAATCAAAAGCATATTTATTTGTAGATAACAGAATCAAGTCTGCTGACTACCCCTTACATTTGGAACATGGAGAGATTCCAAAGAATACCAGAATCATGATTAGAGAATTAAGAAGCTGACAAAAAGTTTATAGTGCAGGGAACTTAACTCTAGCATATAAAAGCTGATAACTGCAGAAGAAGAGCACGTGTATAGTCTTCAACTATGTCAGACAGCTGGAATCAAAAAGAACTAATAGGTTTTCCTCCTTCACAATGGATAGAACAAGTAATAAGAGGCTTATATTTCTTAAATAGAGATTTAAGTTAGACCTCAGGAAAAAGCTTTCTAAAGATAAGTATGGTTAAGCACTGGAATAGATTTATGAAGATAAGCATAGTTAAGTACTGGAATAGATTTATTGGTGAGATTATAAAACCGGCACCATTTGAGTTTTTCAAGAACAGTTTAGACTAACTTTAGTTAAGAATGGTTTAGGTAGAGTCGATCCTGCCCTGAGGCAAGGGAAACTTGTATTTGATTCCAACAAGAAGCAGAAGGATGGACCAGACAATCCCTTGAAATCCTTTTAAAGGCACTTCCTATGATAAGGTGTAATGAATGAAAGTTGTAGCTAATTTCATTTAGGTAATAGATAAAATCTGTATTTTTAATAGGAAAGATAATTTAATAGTGAACAACTGAAAAACTTGATCAGTGCTATCGTGGATCCTCCATCCATTTTAAACAATCTTTAAAATAAGACTGAAGACAGAAATGTAAAATAACAACCATTTCAGTTGTAGCTAATTGCCTAGAGACAGGAATTTTTTTAGAAGTCCTACGGCCTGTGTTATGTAGGATGCCACATTGTCTCTAACTGGTTGGATAATCTATTAATTTTATTTTTTTCTTATTTATTTCATTTGCTTGTTTTTTCCATTGGTTATGCTCATTTATCAAACTGCTCCCTGGCTCTTGGTCTCTGACAGCATGTAAAATGCTTTAAAAATTCTAAAGAGACAACAGATTATCCCATATACCTTTTCTAGTTGTTAATGCTTCAACACTTAGTGGTTTACCCATTATGGGTAGGGAAAACAATCCCCTTTTAATGACTGCAGACAGTAGGATAAAAATTCCACTAATGTGTTTGAGGTAAACATCCTTATAATAGTTAGGTTAATGAGTACGTGATTAATGAATATACAGATGAAATGCATTCTTCACCTCAATGGAAACATCCTTAATTAGGATAGATTTAAGTACTAGGCATTAGATTGCAAATGGAAGCATGAACAATAAAAGTACTCGGAACAGTTTATGTCCTTTCATGCAGCTTTTTGACATAGTTAAAGAATTACTTGATTTACTCTCTACTTTGCAGATATGGGGCTCAAGTCTGAGCAAAACAAGAAACCATACATTATACAAAGAGCTGTATGACCTCCATCTGCACCTTTCTTCCCTAAAGGACAGAGGTGTCTGCAGCACAGACCAAAGGCCAATTTGCATTGATTATTTTAAGTGCAGCTTAAGGGCAGCTGGTCCACACAAAAGAAGAAGAGAGGAAAGCTAGAAGTCCAGCTCCAAGGGAATTTGAGTCACTGAGTAATTCAAACAGCAGACTGTTTGTAGTTATGAAACCTACACCAGCATTCACCGAAATAAATGGTGAATCCCTAATTTACATCGGCACGGCACCTTCCAAGAAAAAACTCAGATTAAGTGAATTGTTATTTAAATTTAAAATCTTTGCATGGGTATACAGAAATTTGGGTTCCCGAGACCTGTTCAATGGATTTCTTTATCTCACAGTTTCATTTCAATTCCTCACTTCTCTTGGAGAAAGACATTCCACTTTTTCCTTATTCCTCCTGCTTGCAATCTGTAAAGGCTAGTAATACAGTAATGATGAAAAATAAGAGGGATAAAAAAGACCCAAGAAGGCATGTCAAAGGACTGCTGTGTACCTGTTCACACAGTTGTTACATAGGACAACAATTACATACATCTGTGTGCTAGGGGCCAAAACATGAGTAAGAAATTCTTTTAGCCCATCTGTGGTCTTCTTCTAGGGGTTTTAGTCAGTCCAGATCCACTCTGCTGCTTCCCTACAGCACAACTTTCACCCTAAGTGAGATAAATAATGTACAGCAGAAAGCTATTTCCTCTGCACTTGGAGCAACGATTTTACTTAGATCTCAGCATTATTTTTTGGGGCTGACTTGATTCAAGATGCAAACAAGAGCAAAGGTTTTATTACTGAATCATTTTAGCTGCAGTGGCAGTTAAAGGGGTGTCTCACAGACAATGGGAGAAAGGGGTAAAAAGATAACTGTCAGTTTTGATACTGACTCTTCATATCACAGGTCCTAGCCAAACAAAGCACAATGAATATTTGAACTGCTTGCAAACACAAATCATGTTGAACAGGGTAAGTGCATCTCCATTTATTATGCAGGGAGCTTAGGAAGGCAGAATATATTTATTGTTAATAGAATATTCACTTCAAGCTATACCAATATGGCTTTTGTTTTGATAAAATTTGTCCTTGGGGAGCCAAACACAAACTTCTGAACTTTTTCAAGGAATGATACATATTTTCTGCTTAACTCTGTATGGGTCCAAGTTGCCAGCTTACTTTTATTCTGAAGGTGATTCTGCATCTTTACAGAGGGAGTGAAACCACAAAAGCTGAGAACAGAAGTCTTCTACGTTCTTTTTCATATGTATAAAAGATGCATGGAGGTGTAAGACACCATGGAGTTACACACAGTGCCCCCTTTTGCCCTTCCTGTAGAAGAAAGTAACTTTAAACTCAAAAATAAATTTCATCAGAAGAAGTCCAAACAAATTCAAGTACTGGCAAGCAATGAGTTGCATCAGCCAGGAAAATTAAAAATAAATTTCATCACAGGAAATCCAAATAAAGGCAAGTACTTGCAAGCAATTGGTCAGCTTCTGAAAATGAGAAATAATGTAACGGCATTACACCTTTCACTCCATCTTTGAAGGCTGGGATTTATTTCAATTCTGTGTCTGCAAAGGAACATAAAAGGCTAAAACCTGAGATAAACAACTGATATGTACAAAGCATATAACTGAGAGCTGAATTTTGAAAGTAGCCTCATTCCAGAGTAATGAAGATCCATGTTTATGGATCTAGATCGCAAAAAGGTCACTTCTGACCATGTAATCCAGACATACAGGAACAGTATCAGACCAGTCTGTTTAGTTTATTTATATATGAGTATATATGTTAATATATACATATATATTCATATATACATATATATGAATATATATGAGAACATAACCATATATATGGATATATATGGATATATATACACATATATATACACATACATACATCTTTGTTTCTCTTCTCACATGATTAAATTCATAACGGCATCACATATATCACAGCAGGTAGACTTGATGGAAGAAGATGATAAAGGGCAAAAATTTATCATTAGTTTTAGTGAGTAACACAAACTCATTATCAAAACTAAAAAGAAAAATACAAATTGTTTGCCACATGCCAGTGGTCACAGGGAATTCTAAAGGACAAATCAAGGACATAAAAATTAAAGCATCAGTGATTCTGCTGGAATATGCTTGAGGCTATTTTAATATCTTTTGCAAAATGGGTTGAGGAGAAAAAACTGTGTCATTCTGAAGCAATATGAATTGATAAACAAACAAAATGACCACCTAGAAACATCTTACATTGCCTTTATTACTGCAATAGCTACAATAGTACTATTAAATAAATACACAGTTTTCTATGGATATTCATATATAAAGAGTCGATATCCAGTACTTTTTAGCCTGCTCCATAACCCTTTATTGCCACTCCAGTAGGAGGGGAAAAACAGCATTAAAAACTGACTTATATTCAGATGACCAGTTTCAGATAGTTATGAGCAACACAAATGAGAAGGCCATTACTAGGGAGCAACTTTGCAGGAAAGGAGAGAAAAAAATGTTTTTTCTCTGTCATCTCTTCACTGGTCTTCTTAAACAGTGATAAACAGTTCTTTTCAGGAAAACAAAATGAAGCCCTTAAGTAAGATTTCATAAAACACAACTGGACATTTAAGACTCGTGTGCAGAGGAACAATGTGAAATAAACAAATAAACACATTCTGGAAAATAATAAGTCATGTAAGAAAGTCTGGATGGTGCAATATGTTTTCATCTTCCCAGAGATGACAGTGTGAGGGTAACAGCAATAATAGGTGGATTCAAAACAGATGTTATAGTCCAATCTAGTTCCATCTGAACTGCACATGCTTCAGTGGAGAGAAATAAAAAAGCTTTAGGATGGGATTGTGCAAACCACCATGTTATTTTCAGTGAGACCACTTATGTCATTAAGGTTTTGCTAAGCTCGCTAATAGTTTTGAATTCTGGACTGAGAATGGACAGTAGTGGACACTTCCAATGAAGTAGTGGACACACTACTTCAAGTGAAATGAACTACAAAATACTGAATAAGTTGTCAGGTGTTCACCTTTCATTAGTATGCTCCTACAGACAAAACTTTCTGACTTCTGCTATCTTCTCCTGACAAACTGTTCAAGTGGCTTCTCCTTAGTATATCAGAAAGCTAGCAAATGAGTGAAAAGCAATCAAAAACCCTCCAAACACTTTTCTTGGAAGATACCTTGGCTGGTAAATGAGAAGAAATACTGTATGAAAACATTGCTTTTTTCTAGAAATATAACGTCACCAGACTACATTGTAAAAAAAGGCAATTTTGAAATTTAAGATTACTTTCTAAGTTATATGCATACACATTTTACTCCCACTAACTGTAAGGAAAGCAGTGTTAGCATGTAAGAAGGTACGTCCAACTATAGTAATTACATAGAATCATTTAGGTTGGAAAAGACCTTTAAGAATATCGAGTCCAATCATAAACCTAACACTGCAAAGCCCACCACCAAACCATGTGCCTAAGCACCACATCTACTCATCTTTTAAATACCTTCAGGGATGTTGACCCAACCACTTCCCTGGGCAGCCTGTTCCAATGCTTGAAAACCTTTTTGGAGACAAAATTCTAGACCTCCCCTGGCACAACTTGAGGCCATTTCCTCTTGTCCAGTCACTCGCTACTTGGGAGAAGAGATCGAAACCCACCTCACTACAACCTCTTTCAGGTAGCTGTAGAGAGCAGTAAGGTCTCCCCTCAGCCTCCTTTTCTCTAGGCTAAACAATCTCAGCTTCATCAGCCGTTTCTTATAAGACTTGTTCTCTAAGTCTTTGCCTAAACCTGACCTGCTCGGAATCCCAAATTCAACAGGGCAGTAAGAAGAGGAAGGACTGTGTTTTTTCTTGTAGGCTCACGAGGAAGGAACGTTGCTCTTGTGAGTTCAATTCTTAGTCACAATCCTCTATCTTAGGTTTTGTTTTTAAATGCTGATTTTTTTATATCTAGAGTGAGATCATCTGTTAAGATGATGGTGCTGAAAGGTAACATTTTCCTGTAACTAATTAGTTGAAACCGTTAACAGCATTAACAGTCTGTTAAGAGAGTTTAGAGTTCAACCATGTGCTTAAAGTGACTTACGAATGACTTTAAGGTCCCTTTGAGTAAACTGTAATGTGTAAGGCAGTTATCCCCTTTCCTATTTGCTTTTAAAACACTTGCTACATACAGCTATGAAAACCACCTCATTGTGATGGAGAGTCCTTGAAGGAAATAATCTGGAAATGGTTTCTTTCTATGTTTCTCTGTTGCTGTAAGCAGTCTAGACAAGAAGCAGCAGAGGCTGGAGGACCAGCAGTAGGGACTGGTGCTGGCAAACTTCCTTTGCTTAAGGACTTGATGACTACAGCAAAACGTGCAGACTTTGAGCTGCCAGGTACCTAATGTACAGGCTAGAAGGATTCCGTGACTAAGGGGTATGTTCCCTTCCCTTTCCCTCTTTTTCTTTTCCTCCCTTTCTTTTCTCCCTAGCACAGAACTCAATTCAATGAGTTCCTTAACTCTCTTGGATTTCTCTTTGCTAAAATAGTATTAATAATACTACTTCATTTAAACAAAGGATAATACCGTGATATATACGCAAAAATGCTGGAAGGTGGTTTTTTTCTCTCTTCCCTTCTTGTTTGCTCCATTATTTATAGCTCTGTTCTACTGAGCAGAAACCCAGCATTAAAGCTTGAGTTAAATCTTCAGTCTCTACTTTCCAGATGGATTTAAAATAGAAAAAAAAGGAAAAGAACACTTATTTTCTATGAAATTAGACTCTATTTTCCTCATGTCAAGCATTGGGGGAGCTAGTAAGAAATAATTAAGAAATGGAAGAAAGAGTTACGTACAGGGAGACAGAAAATAATTATATGTTTACTGAAGGAGTATGACTGTAAAAAACTTCAGCTTTTTTACCTGAAGCATATAAGAAACAAGAGCATTTAAGAGCATATAAGAAACAAGAAAAAAACAATAAATGAGAAAACTTAAGAACGCCACTTTGTGCTTCAGAATAAAACTGCTTTCTAAAAATGCGTGCCTACACTGAGATAGCCACTCTGAGATAAATCCTTTAAAGAGGTAAGACATTTCTTAACCCTGATGCATTTAAAGTCAGACCAGGAAACGTGACAGCATTGATGTCAGCTAACTAGCAGAGGTGATACACAACAATGCCTGGTCTCCTCTAGGAATGTGGAGCATCTTGATGTAAAAAAAAAATAAAATCCTAACCTATTTTGTAGAGACAAAGCTTAAAATGGAGTCCTTTTAAGAACCCGTGCTTCCAAATAGAAAGGAGAGTCGAAGCCGTTTTCAAAAGGTGGAATCTTTTCCAAATTAAAAGGACATAGAGATACTTCTCCACAGGAAACAAAGGTTAATAAAAAGTACTCTATTATCTACATTGCATACAAAAGGAAGAATAGCTTGCTCATTAGTTTTAAACGAGTAACTCGCAACCTGTGCAACATCTAATGCGTCTAGCAGTCAGTCTGGAAAGGACATTTTTAGTATCTGATCACAGATTCTCAGCAATGATGAAGTATACTTAAGACATTTACTTGTACAGGCAATAACCTGGGCAACAGAGAAAACAAACAGCAGACAGGGTAAATCAGAACTAAATTCAAATCTGAAAAATGTGCTTACAATAACGTAAGTATATGAGTTCGAAGAACTCGTCTACAGAGTACTGAAAACATCACAGAAGTATTTCAAATCAGTATTATTTAATAAAAAGACGTTTGTTTTAAAAGGTCTCATGTGGTAGTCATTAGGTAAGAATCCACTGTACGATATTATTGCATGTTATTACATGAGGCTGTGGAGTCTCTGTCCTTTGAGATGGCCATAATGGGCACTGAACATGTTTTAGGCTTGCCACTGACAAATTAGCCTTTTCAGAAAAATCTGAGTTATGAAGCAATGTCACTGAGAAGGTTTAAGCCACAGAACAGAGCCACCAAGGGAAGCCGACAAGACAGAGAATTAAAAAAAAAAAAAAAAAAGAGGTACAGCTCAAAAAAAAAATAGGTAAAACCCAGCTTAAAGCTGAAGAAAGGCAGTAAAAGCCTGCCCTCAGACCACAGTAAAAAAGAACAGATTTTGGAACTGTAAAGATTTAGAAAAACCACAGGAACCTGATTTGATACTTTAAGATAGAAAAGGCAAACCCTCCAGCAGTTCGTAATACAGCATTTGATTCCACCATGAAGCTGATCTTTGCCTGAAGTATGGGATGGATTGTCAAAGCCAGGGAAAAAAAAAGGGGCAGAAAAAGATGGAAGAATTAATGCTCTAAGTTTCAGTACATTTCAAAGCAGTGCTAATCACTTCCTTGCCACAAAATGATTCTGTCAGTACCCTCTACTTCTGTGATGTGTATCCACTACAGTCCAAACCACAGTGTAATATACACTTTTTCATATATACATACATATTTTATAATTTCATATAATTGATACAGGGTTAACTAGGGAATAAACTCCTCTAATAAATTAGATCCATTAATTGCTGTGGAACACAATCCAGAGTGCATGCATCTTCCTGCTGAGATTGTAATAATTCATTTAGCAAACTTTTCTAATCTATTCATTACATATTAACTGTTTAGAAAGTCCTTATAAAACATTACCAAGCATTAGGTAAAATAAGCAATTCTTTAGGGAAGCAATACAAACATAGCACCTCTGTGTAGCTACTTCAGAACCTTAAAAAAACCCAAATCACTGAAATAATATGAAGGGAGACCTTATCCCTCTCTAGTTTACCTGAAAGATGTTGTAGCAAAGTGAGTATCAGTCTCTTTTCAAAAGTAACAAATGACAGGACAAGAGGAAATGGCCTCAAGTTGTGCCAGTGGAGGTGTAGAATGTATATTAGGCAGAATACCCCCTTTCTTCACCAAAAGGGTTTTCAAGCATTGGAACAGGTTGCCCAGGAAAGTGGTTGAGTCACCATCCCTGGTGGTATTTAAAAGACGTGTAGATGTGGCACTTAAAAACATGGTTTAGTGGTGGACTTTGCAATGTTAGGTTTATGATTGGACTCGATGATCTTAAAGGTCTTTTCTAACCTAAATGATTCTATGATTCTATGAAACGTTATGGGGAGGTGAGGTGGGAGTCACTCCTGGGGCAGGGCAGGATAGGATGAAGTAATGTCAAATCCGAAGGATTTCTGACAAGACTAGGATGTACAAATTCTATCTTCTAAGGCTCTTCCAATTCCCCTCCCAACCCTCCATCTGCCCTTTCATTCCCTTTCTCCGCTCCCAAAGAAATAGGAAAATACTGCTACTCTGCTGGAGATTTGGAGGATACTTGCACTGGTTTTGATAATTTTATTATGAGTGACTCAAAGATCAAATTCCTCCTTCTCTAGTCTCACAAGACTGTTCCCCTCAAAAACACACAAACGTGCTCACACACACACTAAAAAAAAAACCCAAACAAACACTTCTTGAAATATTTGCTTATTCTCTTGAAAATTCTGAAAATTAACAAATGGTAAGGCAGAAGCACCTTGTTAAGAAAGATTTTCAGACAAACTTCTCAATAAAATGAACACAGGTTTCTTCTAGTCAGCAAAATACTATCAAAATCATCAAGCTAAGTATTTGAAATTGCAATGAATACTAGCAAACCCCACATTTAGAAAGCACATTCACTAACTCACGTACATTTTCGTACATTACTGTGTTAAATTAATGTAATTTACATGACTTTGAAAAAGCACAAAATCTATTAAGACACGAATAATAAATTTACTTTGTCACCATTTCTTGTAATACAGAATAGCAATGCTTTCAGAAGAAAATGTAAAGGCATAAAGTACTGTTTCTGACAAACAATGATCTGGAGGTAGTTTCAGATTAGTTTTCTGAGATATGGCAATTTAGTACTTCAATGTAGTTGAGCTATATAGTACAGTGATTCCATACTCACTGTTTCACAAAAAAAAAAAGAAACTTTTTTTTTTTTACTATGAAAGAAAGTCATGTTGTGAATTCAGTATCAGCCCAAGGAAATACACTGCCAAATTATAAATCATAACCAGGGACAGAAGAACTAAAGGCACAGACACAAAATTCTCTCAAGATTCCTTCATTTTTGTAGAGAAGGGATTCGGCTTTCTTTGATAAATTCCTAATGTAGTGTGGAAATGGGTTTACTAGACACATAGTGTATCATCTGGTTACCTGCCAAGGAATGTAAAACTCACTGGGAATCCTATTCAATGTCGATTTTGAAGTCCCAGTGAAACTACACGCCTGTTAGCTTAAAGGGTCAAATAAGTGCGCAGTGTCAACAGGATTTCAGTTATTTTCATCCCAGTATGCACTCACTACTGAATTCTCTTTGTTCTGTGTGTGTGCTCAGGCCTGAAGAGAGGCACGGGTATTAGTATGTCGCTGCTGATTGTATTACCAACAATCACACTGATGGAGGGGGATTGCTAGTAGGACAAGATGCCTTTAACCTCTAGTTGTCAGTTCAAAGGATGTCTGGGTCAATAGTAGTCAGAAGTCCTTATCACCTGATGGCTGCCAGATGATGTGAATGAAACAACAATGGGTGAATATCTTTCCAAAACAGAAATCAAGCGTATCAGAGGAAGAGTAAGGAGGTTTATTTTAATGAGCTATATGCGGTCAACTCCCCAGAGTACAGGGATACTTGAAAAACTTAGAGAACATGCTTAGCAGAACATGCTTGCATCTGCTGTACTTCTATGAAACACAGCCATGCTCTCTAAATCTGTTTACATTGTACATGGCACTGCCTGCTGCTCTTCATGGTAAATTGAAGGGCGTTTAGTAGATATTAGGCACTGAAGGCACTTCCTGATCACTTGGACTAAGTGTGTGCTCTCTCTGGTATGGAGGAGAAAAAGGACATTCAGACAGGGAGAAATGACTAAAGCTCACCTTCCTCCTTTGCCACAGATTTCTTGTGTACCCCATGGGGATTCTCACAGAGTTAGATTCCTTTTACATCTGTTATGTGTATTAACATCTATGTTTCAGGAATTTGCTTCCAGATGAAAGAGGTAACGGAGCCAGCAGAATTCAGGGCCATGACTAAAAAATTGTGTGAGAAGAACCTGTCTCATCAGATATAAGAATGAAAACATTCTACCAGTTTCAAGAAGTCTGCTAGAAACACCAAACAGTAACACTGAGCACAGTGGGACCCTTTTTCACTTTTAGATGTTTCAGTGATGGCTGCCAGGACAGGTCTTTCTTTTATAAAAGAGTTTGCTGTAATTGTGTGTAAAGCTGTACTGGTATCTCACAGGACTTAGGTGCCATCTCACTTAGAAATCTAGTGAGACTTGTCAACTAACTGCTCAGGACAGGCAGCTTTGGAAACAGACAGAAAACCTTTATTTGTTATTTGAATTTTCAGGCCTAGAAAATGGTAAATATATTTGAAGCTAAACATACCCACTTTGCAGGTCTGGACTGTCTGTTATAGCACTTCAGACTTCACCCATGGCTGTTCCACACCTCAGTCAGTTTTCTGTAGAAAAGGGATAAGAACATTTCTCTACGTCCCTGGGATGTTGTGTGAATTACCTCTTGTGCAAGGTCTAAATAAGAGATATTATATAGTGTACAAGAACCTAATTTGCATGCACTTACAGTCATGCTAGTCTTTTCAAATAGAAAAATAATTTATTTAATGAAAAAAAAATGGGCATGATGAAGTGGTATGACTTCATGCACATGTTGCACCATTACACAATGCTATACTTTAAAAACTTAGCTTATAAGATGTATTCATGCATGCTTAGCTTGCGATTTTTTTTAATGAGTATCCTTTTTTAAGGTTTATGGTTGTTCATACATTTTGTCTTGACTTCCACATAGCCGTCCAAATTGAATTTAAAGACTTGGAAAAATCAGCTGCTTAATTATTAAAACAACTCACTTGTTTTTAGCTGTTCCTAGCCTCTCTAATGCTAAAGGCAAACCTTCCGTGTGCTTCCATGGGAGTAGAGTTAAAATTCAAAAGAGCACACTGGAAAAATTCCACTCCAGTTGGGGGTTGTTCTACAATATCTTTGTCACATACCAAATTAATTTATCTTGTGTACAGGTGTACAACATTCATTACATAACCTCCATGTATAACAGAGTGGTCGGTGATATAACTTGGGCAGAAAAAAAGGTCTAAGAAAGCACAAAAAAAAAAAGACAGGAAAAAGATTCAAATCACACAGGTAGGCTAGTGTTGCAACATCATTTTGAAAAGCTTTTTGCATAGTGGTGCATCTTCATACCTATGTGTTTGGAAGCAAAGCGTTTTATCTGCTTTTGATAGTGGCATTGATACGACACGTAGCTGTTCGTTTGCCTCCATGTCTGAAAACATAGGTGAGATGCTCTGATGACAGAGGAGGACAAAATATTGCCTAGTCTTGCCCCACCAAGTAGTTCTCCACACTGGTTGTGATCTACGCACAGAGGATTGACTCCTATTAATAAGAACAGCATGGCAAGAAGTATAAAGTACTGAACTTTAAGTTCGAAAATTCAAGAGGTCAAGTGCTGAATGGGACATATAGACATATGTTCTCAGAGCTGTATGGCTGTATAGGGAAGTCTACAAAGCAGCTACACATCCTTTAACTCAGCTGTGAATCTCAATATCCAAGAATAACGATATTTAACTCCTTTCCTGACAGCAAAGCTGGAGCAGGTTCTAATCCTGTATGACCTGTACATTAACCTCTGAATTGTCCCACAGAGCCCTTAAAGTAAAAAGTTGTCTTTATTACAACTAACTGTATATAGAAAAAAATTTCTCTTAAGATAAATTTCCAAAGATTTCCATCTAATCCTTTATATATTTTACGTGGTGATAAGAAGTAGACCTGTTATTCACACGTTTGATGTTCAAATATGTAATGTGACCTGAAATTCTTTAATGCTGCTGTATGTGTCAACTTCTGACGGAAATATATGTATGTGCTGGGAGAAACAACAGAGAGCAAAACACATTTGAATTTCTGTTTTGATTTATGATCCCTTGTCTACTAGAGCAGTCCCACCAGCACTTACTTATCCATGGATAATGTAAGAAATTAAATAATGTGTAGGAGTGAAATGGGAATTTACAGTGATTTTCAGCCATATATAAATATGCACTTCATTAGCCACTCCTTGCATTTGTTTCATGGGAGGAAGGAAAACTCAACTTATGCAAAGCACCTCCTTTCTGTAACTTTCACTTTTACTTGCAGACAGACTGTGGCTGATGGGAAAATCATAGATTTACATTAAAGAAAGCTGTAATATAATTCTAAAAAAAAAAATAGCAGATGTTCTCTTGACTTTATTTTATGTTAGATTTTAATTTTGTAGTTAACTTCCTGACCAAATAGACTGTACTGCTGCTACTTGTCACCAGACGCATAATGGAAGGAAAACCATAAGTTTCTACTGCAATACAGTGGGATGCATATGTGAATGCATCTTGTCTGAAGATGTTGGTCCTTCTGGGAAGAAAATCAGTCAGTTTCTGGCATACCACTGCAGACCTTTCCTGACATCTCTGATGGGGAAAACAGCCATTACCTGAAGAACACGAGGTTTGTTTTTATCCGTCCTCTGGACTCATGAGGTCATCTGCAATGGTTTGACTATAATCTTAGCTATAATGGCAGTTTTAAGAGTAATGACTAATAGGATTTCGCTGTTTCCATGAGATGTAGAGGGTTGCCTTCTTGGATGGTAAAAATACTACCAATTTCAAAAGCAGGTTTAATTTACCTCCTTGTTACTCTGAAGTAGGAGTCTCTAGAACAAGAGTCTAACTTGGAACTAGCCTCAAGGTTAGACTAGTCTCCATCCTCTAGCCACTTGTGTCTGAGGGTAGCCTGTAAGTACGTCCTATAAGACTCCCACAGTGCTTCTGAGCACCCAGTCAATACAATATTTAAAGAATTTTTAAACATTCTGAGTCCTGTTTCCCCAGTGGTAATGTGCCTCTCAATTGTGATTGTAGTCTACAGTCATCTTGGCTAGGCTTCCTTAGTGACATCAAAGCAAGGGCCTCAAACTATTTTTCCCTTTTGATGAACTAAGCTTTTTACGACATCTCTTCCTAATCATCATAATCAGAGAAATAAATACTTCTCTGTTAGAGCACTGCGACATATTCCAGGTGATTAACAATTAAGATGACCACAAACCCCCTTGTGTTGCCTGTTTGACAGGAAGAGAAGATGAATGAACGACTACTAAATCTACACACTGCACTCTTGTCCCCGTCAGTCTTTTTCTGGATAAAGCGCAGTACAGCATATAGGACACTAAAAATACTGATCAGATAGTTCAGTGATAACAATGCAGGATTTAGTCTCAACGCTTTTTCCGCTGCTGGACTTTATTTGGCTGCAGAACTTACTTATTTCTTCAGGAAAATTCTGAATTGGCTCAACCATGTCCTTTTTATAATCACAGTTCTTCGTCAAATCCAGGTTGATCAAACCTGGAAAAAGCTCTTAGAACAGAAAGACGCAAAATACATTTGATGATAGCTATCCAAATACAGGGTCCCATTACTTCAGAAGTCTGTGTTAATTATATTCCTGCATAATCCAGAACTGGAAAAATTTCCACTACTTTGGGAATCTTTTAAAATAACAAGAAAACTAAAGCCATACTATCCACTCCTGGGATTGCTCCTTATAGTCCTACTACCCATGAAGTACATAAATCTTGCTCTAGGCTCAATAATTGATTTCCTTATCCAAAAACATCTTTAATTTATCTTCTTTTCCATTTTGTTCTGTCATCATATTATATAGTTTATGGCATTTTATGCAATAACCAGGTTTGTTTGCACATCGCAGTTGGAACTTTATGAGGAAGATTAGATTTACAGACACCTGAGCAGTTACCTTATCAAAACCTCTGTGAGATTGAGGAGGTTTTACATAGAACCAAGAAAAACTTTTTGAAAAGGATTCATATATAAAAGTCTACAAATCTCCCAGCCCCCAAAAGTCATGCTGTTAATGAAAAGATCTTTAGGATAAAACAACAACCACCACCACCCTCCTCTTTTTTAAAAAGTTCATTATTTAACATGAGCAAGTGTAAAACCTGAAGGGAGCTTTGGAAAATACAAGTTTAAGTACCTTGGAGTCAATGAGCTGAAAATGTTTTATGCAGTGGCCACAATAGTATCAGCTCAGGCATATAAATTGTTTAAAACACACATTAAACAAGTTCTTTAAGTAGCCATATCCAGCGCAAGAATTGCAAGTTGGCTGAATTCAGGCAGAATGTGTAAGATTATGGATGAAGCACTTTGTAAGGTATAAGAATCAATGAGTTAAGCAGTTAATGTACTGTTGGCCTCATGAATATGAAGTCTGGTCTGAAGAGTCTGGTCTGGAGACTGGGAAGAGGGTAGATTAAATAAATTTGATGGAGGAAGAAATTTGCTAGGAATTATATACTCTGATATATTGAACCATGGAAATCAATAATGTAGTACCCTAGCAATGAAGACAACTGATAGTGTACTAGCGAAAACCTGGTCTAATTGATTAAGCATTAAAATAAGCCTTGTTGGAGAGAAATGAATGGCAAGAAGTAATAAGCAGCACAAAAATAAAAAGCTAAGGGAATAGTAAGGAAGTATGAAGCATTATCTGAGCTGATTGTGAAACATGGCTGAGTGATAAAAGGGTCATCTGGCATGCTGAGAAGGCAAAAAGTGATCTGAGAATAGGAAGCTAATGAGTACCATAGATCACACACGATGAGAAGATAAATGGAGGGGCGATAATACAGGCAGCTAGGGAGAGCATTAGCATAAAGAGGTGATAATAGTATGCAATTGGGAAAGAAGACTGTAAAAATCTAAAGACAAATCTGATAATAAACAAGTACCAATAGACTTGACTGGAAAGAAAAGGAAGGAAAAATCTTTGCATGTGCACAGACTTTAAAGAACTTAAGTATTTTGTGAAGATTATAATGGTTCTAATTCGAAACTGTAAACACATAAGTCAAGTCTTGATTTAAGCAGAAACAGGTCCTGCTATGAGTAGCATCTCTGTGAGAAACTATAATATCAGAAAAAGGCCACAGCTGGTTGGTGTCTGGGAATAGTAAGAATGTTCTGCAGATTGGACCAGGTGTGATCTCAGTGGCTCTGCAGCCACCGCAGGTATAATCCTGTTTATTCCCTGTTTTGGCCATCATAGCCGAATGTAATATTGCATGCTAAAAGACCAGCTGGTTATAACTCATAAGTCCTTGATATATTTTGAATGTTTGAAAGTCAAATTTCCTGTATAGAAGGAATGTGCCTTGCAGAAGAAATCCAAATTAAAAAATCATGCAAACCAACCATCTCCACATTCAACAAACAAATGTGGTGGTTGCCCACTCGTAAGAGAGATGAATGAATCACTTCCAGAAAAAAACAAAACCCAAAATCACAACCCATTGGAAACAGTCACTTAAGTCTGAATCAAACACAGAAGTTTAGGAAGTTCTCTTATGATGTTTCATCTTTCACCTGGCCAGCAGGTTGCGGGAGGCGATTCTACCCCTCTACTCCGCTCTCATGAGACCCCACCTGGAGGACTCTGTCCAGCTTTGGAGTCCTCAACACAGGAAGGACATGGACATCTGTTGAAACGGGTCCAGAGGAGGGCCATGAAGATGATCGGAGGGCTGGAGCACCTCTCCTATGAAGACAGGCTGAGAGAGACGGCTTTGTTCAGTCTGGAGAAGACAAGGCTCTGGGGAGACCTTATAGCAGCCTTCCAGTATCTGAAGGGAGCCTACAGGACAGCTCAAGAGGGAATCTTTGTCAGGAAGTGTAGTGACAGGACGAGGGGTAATGGTTTTAAATTGAAAGAGAGGGGATTCAGATTAGATACTAGGAAGAAATTTTTTACTGTGAGGGTGGTGAGACACTGGAACAGGTTGCCCAGGGAGGTTGTGGAAGCCCCATCCCTGGAAGTGTTCAAGGCCAGGCTGGATGGGGCTTTGAGCAATCTGGTCTAGTGGGAGGTGTCCCTGCCCATGGCAGGGGGGTTGGAACTTGATAATCTTTAAGGTCCCTTCCAACTCTAACCACTCTATGGTTCTATGATCCTATGATCTCACATACACATACCATCCAAGATTGAAATTCAACGATAAATAAGTAAAACTCTCAACTTCCAGTCTAGTTACTGTGTCATAAAATTTGCACTGAATAAACCTCCTAAAACCTTATTCTCACAACCCAGCCAATATATCTGTGGGACACATTAGCATCACTGTATTTTTGGTTAGATTAGGGGAACCAACACATACAGCCAGGGTTAAAGTTATCCTTCCTCCTGCCACACTATCCATGGAGATGAGACTAGAGTGATTTAAATTCAAGTGTTCCTCTTTATACTAAGTCCATTCCAGATTATTAAATTCACAAAGACTGATATTGAAAGATAAACTATGTTGGTTGGAGAAGAGATTAGAAACTTCTTCTACTAACGGAATCCACATATTTCCTTACTGTAGCCCTGATCTGCAAAGCAGAAAGGACTGGATTTCAGGAAAAATTCACCTGCTCCACAGTTCATGACCTGGTAACACCCAAGGGTGCTCAGAAAGGTGCAGAAGACATGGGCACAGGCTGCAACAATTACCCTTGACTGTAACTTCCATACACTGGCCAATATGGGCCATAACTTCCATTTACTGATTTAGAGATTTTGTTGCTTAGAAATGCACATCAATTCAGGAGTGGAGTATTTCTGAGTTATCAGCACTGTTCCCATTCTCCTTTCTTTTGACAACAAGTTTAAGACCTTTGTCTTTGAAAGTATGGCAAAATTTCAAATAATTTTGATGGATGAAAGGTTGGTCAAACACTGTCCATGTTTGAAAATACTCCTACTAAAAATGTTTTACTAAGCTTTTTATCATTTTGTGGATCATTGCTTAAGCATATAACCATGCAGGTAAGAAGATTTTGTCATTTACAGGAACAGCTTGATCACCTGTAACCAGTGATTTGAAGAATAAAGGGAGCCACACTGAGGCAGGAGAGTTACACCAGCAGTAATTCTGTTTTTTATTTTCTCAAATGTTCAGACATCTTAGGTGCATCTCCCATGCACTCTGGCACTATTTGCTATTCAACAATTACTTATCTTTTACAACAGTTGTAATTCACAAGGGTTATGCCTTCCTACATGTATGTTGAGGTACTAAAGGTCGCACTTTTGCTTTGCAGCAAACATTGACCTTAGAAAGTATAAAGAATTTTACTCCAAATGTGGGAATGTATGCATATATACACTCTTGAAATAAAGATGGTCTTTCCTTGCAATTTGTGTTATACTAGCCTCTTAAGTATCCAAAAGGTGATTGCAATCCCATTGGAACAGGCCTTTTTAAAGAAAGAGAACCTCCTCTGCCCTAGTTGAACTTCAAATCTAAATAAAGATGAGTAAAAGGTGGAGAGAAAATGTGGAGATTTGCAAAACGCTGCTGAGAGAAGATAAACAGGACTTCCCTGCTTTTACTTCACTACCTAAAAATACAGTTTAAATTGAAAGCTACTACATCTTTTAAAATCAATAGGTAGAGAGAAACAAATCACATCTGAAGTAGATGTCTTAGGTCAAACAAACTGTCCCCTTGAAGTACTTAGGGTAATTACTTCAGAGACACCTAATGTTTTGATTCCCCTTTGCAAAAAATGAATTTAGCCCCAGCTTCCCAGGGTCCTAATCCACTGCCCTACCAGATGGTTAATTCATCTTCTCCTCATGACATTACTTTGATTTTATAGAGTTAGGATAAAATGATAAGGGTTTTGTAAGGGTGAGTTCCCTCAGGTTGTTCCTATAGGTACAAGCAAACTAGCTGTATGTTTTATCCAATTATATTCAGCTAGTGCTGTGGTATGGATAATCTGCACAGGCTACTACAGTTCTTGATTGCTTACTTCAATAGACTGACAAAGGATGTTTCTCACCCTCAGATAGACCAATTCCACTGAACACGCTCCAGTAATTTTCTGCAGAAACAGAGTTTGTGTATGAGGGCATTAGTATACTTTATTTTTCTTTACTTTATTAAACCCATATTTAATACTAGAAAATCCCAGCTGCTGCTGCATGCCAGCTAATACACAGGATCATTTCAGTTCGAGTGTTGAGTCAGTTATTACCCACCAAAGCTATTAAAATCTCATTGATATCACTATAATCAGCATTTGGGATTAGTAATGAGTCTAAGGAACAGGTGAACAATTAAAGCTTAAGATACATGTATCTCCCTGCATCTCAAATTACGTTTTTGGGGTTATTCTGCTGAAGGATACAGAATCAGACTGATCATCACCATTACATCTATAAGAATCAGATGATGAACAAGCAATAATGTAGGGAAAAAAGGGGGAAATGGATAGGTTTGAGAATAGCTTCATGGGTCATTGACATGAAAACTAAAGGCTGTGAGAGCAATGTGCTGATGGATATTTTCCCATTTTCTGACTTGACAGAGATTGTATTGCTTTGTTTTTTTAATTGGAAATTGGGTATATTTTTCTGCTGTTAGAGTGTATACACCAGTATGTGTCAGACAAGGCAGAAGAGGTAAAATGATAATGACCTTGAAGGCAGAATTTCAATTTAGAGGTAGCTCTTTTTATCTTTAATGACTTTTATAGAAAGTGCAGACAATAGGATTTAATCATTCAGCACTGTTACCCATTGAAAAGTGATGGTGACTTCTAAAGCAGTTCACTTCACAATGAAGCACCAGGAAAAGTATTTGCATGCAAGAGAAGACAGAGAAGCTGATGTAGCACTGAAAAAGTCAGAAGTCTTTTACTCTTCAGAAGTAAATTCATAAAGATTGCACTTCAGTAAACAGAGTAGTAAAATGCTCTAACTCTGCCAACTTTTCACATTTGTGCTATGAGTGACAGAAACTGGTAAGATATACTTGGTAATTAGGGATGCAGTTGAAATTTTACTAGGTTTATGAGCATTTGATGTTAAATGCCCTACACACTGGCAACACTGTGTCCTTCTGTGTGATTATGTAACGAGTTTGAAGGCACCTAAATCACCCACTAGTCTCGTGCCACGTGGCCGTATTTTATAGGGTTTCTCCACTAGTCAAAGCAAAATACTCCACAGGAACCTACAGACTACAAAAATAGTCCAGTCTCCCAGTGACTGCAATCACTAAGCTTTCTTTCCTAAACCAGATACCCAGGGCTAGTCTGTTCACACAGCGCATTCAGGCTTCTGATATTGACAGAAGGAGGAAAAAAAGGAAAGGAAAAGGGAAAGGGAAAGGGAGAGGGAAAAGAGGAGGATTTGCAAACACTTCAAGTAAGTAACACTGTCAGCATTGAGTGCTTTATATTAAGTACCTCTAGATGTTGTAAGAGGATTTTTTTAAGTCCAGACAGATACTAGGGGAAAGCTGTTTCAGGAAAAACAGAGGTGCGTACAATCAATGTATTCAAATCTGCACATTCCATCCATAGGTAAAGGATCTGGCATCCCATCCTTCTAACCACTAGTGCTTTTCAACTTGTAGCTGTGGAAGTGCACTTGTTTAAGTTGACATACATAATTAATTGCATTAAATCACAAAAGTGATAATTACTTATTACAGTGGTAGGCAATCATTTATAAATTCATTAAGTGGCAGTCACTTTCTTAATTTTCTTTGTTAACCAGCGTAGTCAAGCCTTGTTTTTTACTGGTGAGTGGTGGGCAGAGCAAGAAGGGAAAAGAAGTGGTTTTGCACACAAGACTGTTAATGAGATTTCTTACTGGTGGCAACTGAAAGAAAGAACAATCATTTCATTCATTAGGTTAGATATTAGGAAATATTTCTTTACTGAAAGGGTTGTCAGGCATTGGAATGGGCTGCCCAGGGAGGTGGTTGAGGCACCATCCCTGGAG
>KZ505648.1:2905112-3069239 GCA_002844005.1 Limosa lapponica baueri | reverse complement strand
TGGTTTGGTTTTTTTTTTTTTTCATTGGTTGGACTAGATGATCTTAAAAGTTCCCTTCCAACCTAGGTGATTCTGTGATTCTGTGATTCAAAAGCAAAACCCCTGCCTAAATTAGCATAATCCTCAGATTTGCAGGCACTAAGACTTCCTTCAGGCACTCTCCATGAACACTGAATAGAATCATTTAAATTGGAAAAGACCTTTAAGATTATCGAATCAAACTGTGACCCTAACATTGCAAAGTCCACCACTAAACCATGTCCCTAAGCATCATGTCTACAGGTCTTTTAAGTACTTCCAGGGATGGTGACCAAACCACTTCCCTGGGCAGCCTGTTCCAATGCTTGACAAGCCTTTTGGTGAAGAAATTTCTCCTAATATCCAATCTAAACCTCCCCTGGTGCAACTTGAGACCATTTCCTCTCACCCTATCACTTCTTACTTGGGAGAAGAAACCAACATCCACCTCACTACAACCTCCTTTCAGGTAGTTGTAGAGAGCAGTAAGGTCTCCCCCTCAGCCTCCTTTTCCCTAGGCTAAACAATCCCAACTCCCTCGGCCGCTCCACATACGACTTGTTCTCTAGACCCTTCACCAGTATTGTTGCTCTTTGGACACACTCAAGCACCTCAGTGCTCTGTGGCCAGTGCTCACCAATCAAGCTAAAGATGCAACTCCTGTAGCTGATAAAATAAATTGACTGAAATAAAGTTCTACCTATAGATAAGAAGCACGGGAACCCAGACAGTCTCCAGAGGGTGCAAGCAGGGACAGGTAGTAGAATACAGAGAAATTGTCAACACAGCCAGGGATCAGGTTAAGAAACCTGTGGCCTGCAGGTCAAGGCAGATGACTCTACCCCTCTACTCTGCTCTCGTGAGACCCCACCTGGAGGACTCTGTCCAGCTTTGGAGTCCTCAACACAGGAAGGACATGGACACCTGTTGAAACGGGTCCAGAGGAAGGCCATGAAAATGATCGGAGGGCTGGAGCACCTCTCCTATGAAGACAGGCTGAGAGAGACGGCTTTGTTCAGCCTGGAGAAGAGAAGGCTCTGGGGAGACCTTCTAACAGCCTTCTAGTACCTGAAGGGGGCCTACAGGAAAGATGGGGAGGGACTCTTTATCAAGGAGTGTAGCGACAGGATGAGGGGTAATGGTTTTAAAGTGAAAGAGGGGAGATTTAGATTAGATACTAGGAAGAAATTCTTTACTGTGAGGGTGGTGAGACACTGGAACAGGTTGTCCAGGGAGGTTGTGGACGCCCCATCCCTGGAAATGTTCAAGGACAGGTTGGATGGAGCTTTGATCAACTTGGTCTAGTGGAAGGTGTCCCATCGCACGGCACGAGTAGCTGGAACTAGATGACCCTTAAGGTCTCTTTCAACTATGATTCTGTGGTTTTACTATGCTTTTCCCTTTTCTCACATTCTCTCCTTGAGCGGGAATGTTGACCACTGTGTGAAACATGAGATTACACTCTTAAACCTGCTTGAAACTGATCTGATCCAGGAAGGTAATTCTTCAAACACTGTTTTCTTGTTCTTCTCTTCAAATTGTGGCTTTTTATGTGTGATTCTATTCATATCTATTAAAATGTTCACAACAGATGAACAGAAAATGTACAGTGAGAAAATACTCTGTTGCAGCTCAACGACAGGTCAGCTACTAAACTGAGGACCTAAGCAATACCAGCTTTAGCATTACAATGAAATGGTGGAATCTGCTATGAATTTTCAGTTATGTGACCTCAGTGAGACAGAACAGTGTTAATCTTGACCCTTTCATCCCCTCCCCACTTTTTAGTTCCTTTGAAATTTGAAACTATTAATCTTTTTCAAGTTTAAGGCCAGAGACTATTCCCAGAAGCTGACCTCTATTTGTCCTTTCATGTAACTTTGGAACACTCCAACTATTATGTCATCATTCTTCTACTTCCTTTTCCACATGCATCCACGTGACATCCTATTACATCATGGTGTAAAGACATTTGTAAAGTAATATGATTATTCTAATGAAGTCCACAGATTCTCCCTTCAAGAAAGAACACTTCTGCAGCTGAACCATCCTAGTACGAGTCGCGACATAAAGCTAACCTCTCAGAAAACACTACAAACTGCTAGCTTCTGCCTTTCCCCAGAACAGAGATTTATTTTAAATCATCCCATAAGAAAGACGGCATGTTTCAGAGACCCAATAGCAACCTCTGGTTACCAAACCTGTTTGGATTGTCTTGTTCCTGATTTCTTTTCTTGGATGGGTCTGGATCACAAGAAATCAGTCTGAAGCTATTATTTTAAGTTTGGAAGCCAGATGTAACACACTTACATGCTAGTAAAGGAAAGGAAGTTTAGGAGTTTCATTGAATTTATTTTTTTATGTATTTTGCCACAAAAATAACAAGAAATAAGACAAAGCCTATGTATTCAGACATCTGGCAGCTCTTAAGATAGAAGGGAATTATCCTCTTTTAAGAAGAGGATATGATATTGGCAACTTCGGCAAATCCAGCCTTCCAGTTAGTGTAGGATTGCTGAACATCACATAAGAAACAAATAACTATATAAAAAGATTCCAGGTTCCTTCAGAACAAAACTAAAAATGAAACTAATTCTGAATTCTTCCAGATGACCAACAACCTTATTGGGAGTAATAACAATGTCTGGCTTTGCTTTTTATACTGCTTACCATGATATGTGGGCTAAGCAAGACAACTCACAAAGTAATTGAAGTAACAGTTCAGCTAGATACCATTTCATCAAACATAACATGACACATTCCAGCAAGACCTTCATCACAATTTGACCTAACAGGATTTTACACTGTCTCACATTTGCTTCAGCACTTTTCCATCTAGTGTCATACAACGCAAGAGGTTGTCACTGCACTACCCAGAGATTTGGTTTGGGTTGTCATGATCAGAGGGCTAATTCCCTGTTACCACACTACTGAGCACAAAAGATAATTTTAACATTAAGCTCAGACTTCACAGTGGTGATCAGGATCAGTTTAGCTTACACTTACACAACTGGGAAAGGGGAAGAAAAAGATTCTATGGGCCTTAGGATTTGGATTCATGCGACTTCTGTGCTGCTTGTTGCCTACACAATGTTAACTCTGAAACGAGACTCTCACAAGTAGCATAGCTTAGGTTTGTAAGCTGTAGGACTAAGTTTCAGTCCTCTGAAATAAAGCAACACCTGAGACAATTGTGTCATAACATTAAACCTCACCTGATTCAAGCCAGCATTAGGGTGAAGAGACCAGTTTCCACCACAGTGTTACCCAGAAGCTTTTTCCCTTCTTTTATCTTAATACGTGACATTTATAGTTTGCATGCCCTTTGGGCCTGAATCCTGCTAGCTCTTTCTACAGCAAAGGCAGAAAAACTCTGTAATCCACAGTTTAAAAAATTTTTCATAGTCTTTATCAGGGGAATATACCATTCAAAGGAAAATGCTGAACTCTGCAAGTAAAAAGGAAGCTCAACCTATGTTCAGCTGTCTACCAAAAACAAAAGAAAGGGGGTAATTTTGGCTATCAATCTTCTCCGGAAGCTGTGCTGACATCAGGCTTGTGCTTCTGCATGTTGCGAGGAAACAAGAACACTGCCAGCAAACCACTAACAGGTCCTCTGCAGGGAACAGTTCTGCAGCGTGGGAAGGAACACGCAATTGTATTGGTAGGCATTTGTATTCTCCGTTACTGATGTTTATGACTGTCCCCCACAGTGTATGGGTTCAGTCATAAACAGTTTCACAAGAGAAAATCGTACACATATATATGAATATATGCACTTAAAACTGTGTTTTCTAGTAAGGGTGAAAGCATTACAGAAGAAATTCCCCTTCTTGCAGAGATGAAAATGACAGGTCACATCTACACTTCAATTCCTCTTCCCTCTACCCCATTAATATTTTAATATTAATTTACAGCAATAAAGAAGCATATCATAAACCACTCTATGATGCACACTTGCTTTCATGCATTAACTTCTGCTGTTTTATTCAAAGACTTATTAGCAAAAGGCATAACATTCCTTACTCTTTGCTGCTGTGAGAATTGCTGCTTACTTGCTTAGAGCCAAACTTTAAACCTCCCTCTCCCAGGAAATAAATTGCTCATCTACATGATTGTTTGACTAGACTGGCTTTTCTGCCTCACATTCCCTTGAACAATTAATTGCATAAAGTAACCTGCTTGCACGTTCACTTCTCTAATGTGCATTTTCCAGTTCCCACTACAAAGGATCATTTCACCGAATGATGTAAGAGAATGCCATATAATAAAAGAATAAGGACAGACAAAACAAACAAAGCTTTTCTTTTAAAAAAAGTGTCATTAATACTTGTGCAAGTTCTATCTCACTTCCCAAGCCTTTAATATAATTCCTCTGAATTATGCACTGGAGGTTGTCCCCTAGGATTTAAATTTTGCAGAAGATGAATGGAAATGTCATCAGGGCACTGGATAATTTTTACCTTTTTAAGGCTTTTGCTTACTCACCTTGCCTTCAGTCTGACTCTTTCATGTGTTTCCCCCTCCCCCCGAAAAAAAATAAAAATAAGGTGATGTAACTGAAGGCACCAGCTCTCAGGTGGATGCAGAGTAAGGCCTTATTCCCCTTATTATAGATCACGAATGAAATTCACTTAAATGCAGTAATCTATAATGCAGCACCAAAGCTGCCATTATAATCAGATCATGTGAGTGAGCAGAATCACAGAATCAACGAATCACATGGAGTTGGAAGGGACCTCTGGAGACCATCTAGTCCAACCCCCCTGCCAAAGCAGGTCCACCTATAGCAGGTTGCACAGGATCTTGTCCAGGCGGGTTTTGAATGTATCCAGAGAAGGAGACTCCACCACCTCCCTGGGCAGCCTATGCCAGTGCTCTGCAACCCTCAAAGTAAAGAAGTTCCTCCTCATGTTCACGTGGAACTTCCTATGTTCAAGTTTGTGCCCATTTCCTCTTGTCCTATCCCTGGGCACCACTGAAAAAAGACCGGCCCCATCCTCTTGACACCCACCCTTTAAGTATTTATAAGCGTTGATCAGATCCCTCCTCAGCCTTCTCTTCTCTAGACTAAAAAGACCCAAGCCCCTCAGCCTCTCCTCGTAAGGGAGATGCTCCAGGCCCCTAATCATCTTGGTAACCCTCTGCTGTACCCTCTCCAGCAGTTCCCTGACCTTCTTGAACTGGGGAGCCCAGAACTGGACTCCCCAGATGGGGCCTCACCAGGGCAGAGTAGAGAGGCAGGATAACCTCTCTCAACCTGCTGGTCACACTCTTCCTGATGCACCCCAGGAGACCATTGGCCTTCTTGGCCACAAGGGCACATTGTCGGCTCATGGTCATCCTATTGTCCACCAGGACTCCTAGGTCTTTCTCCTCAGAGGTGCTCTCCAGCAAGTCAGCCCCCAACCTGTACTGGTGCATGGGGTTACTTCTCCCCAGGTGCAGCACCCTACACTTGCCTTTACTGAAGTACATCAGGTTCCTCTCTGCCCAGCTCTCCAGCCTGTCCAGGTCTCGCTGTATGGCAGCAGGGCCATATTATAGCAGGGCTATTATAGTTTAGTGAGCTACTTAATCAGTTATAAGTCAATTTATCATTTCAGGGTTTGTACTCTCTGAACTATATGTATTGAAATCGTTGACTTGATCTCTGATGGCTACAGTGTAAACTTTTATACTGCACTGTAGATGCCTACTGCAAAATGTCAAACTGCAAAGCAAATTCTGATCCATTCCTCAAATATGAACCATCATCATTTAGTGCCTTTACTCTGTTGCAATGCAGTGAACAGCACCAACACTACCTACAATTATATTGTATAACTACAACTACAATTATATTTTCTTCTGAAGGTATACTAAAAATCAGAAAGCTATGTAAGACTGCATTTTCAGGTGTTTTGGTTTTCTTCCCCTCCATACAACTGTAAAGATTTTACAAAAAGATATTTGTGAAACAGAGGTCCAATAAGAGAACTGAAAAAAATTAAGAATTGCAATAAATACATATCATGCCCCTTCCATTGCTAAAGATCATAATTAAAAAAAATAATTAAAAAAGAAAGCACATAAAATTATGTAAGTGTACCCAATTAATAGGATGACAATGGTTCCCACAATGGGAAACTGCAAAGCAGTGCATTCTAAATGCACAGCCTGATGTTGGAAATATCAAAGCATCCATTTGAGTAATAACCTAAGAACAGAATGTATGTTATCAGTTGATGGCATGCATACTGCCATCATTCAAATCAAAATGTGAAACTGGGAATCAACACAGAAGGTACAAAAATCCTCAGGAACCAATATGAAATTCATGATTATCTGTTATCCGTGTTGGTGCAGAACTGTTGTAACACGTAAAGGAGAGATTGTCTCCTACTAGAGAAACAATTTTTTTCAGACACACACACACACAGAGAAAATATGATGCAGTCTAAAATCCACAGTTTAATGATATAGTGCCAGTGGAAATTATTTTTCTAACCACAGGATTCCAGACGAAGTAAGGATTCCAGGCAGATATTGGCCTACTATTCATGAATAACTCATTTTGATAGTGCTTGTTGATGTATGGGTTCAAGCGCACCATGCCAACCCATCACTATGCACATTCAATGGGTTAGCAGGACAAACAACCCTCCTTTAATAATTTACAACACGGCATGTTTTGACTCTGGATTCTGTAGCTGCTAATGTGTTTCTTGCAGTTCTCAGTTTGCTGAACTGTAAATTTTAATAGATTATGATACGAGTGTATGAAAAATTAGAGCTATCAAAATTTGGATTTTTATGTGTGTATTGCACACATAACTGTGCAATTTAAGTAGACTTAAATAATAGATTGCACTATTATATCTAAATACTAAAGTTGTTAAAGATTTTTTTCTGAATGCTGCAAAATTTGGAATTCTTTACCACAACATTTTTCTTAAAACAAAACCAAATAAACAAACAAAACCCAACAATCTCCCCCTCCCAACACACACATTCTTTTTAAAGTTCTGGTTTTGGAAAAAACATTTCACAGCTGTTTGAAATATAGTGAATTGAAAGTACTTTGGTAGGAGAAAAGGAGGTGGGGCAGGAAAGATCCCTTAATGCCCCTCTCTCTCCCAGTAAAAGTCTCAATTCCTTTCAAATCTTACAACAACATATACACCCCCTATAATTCCATTTCCAGAAGAGTTGAAAAAATTGCAGTTTCCATAAGACTTCATAATCTAAGCAGAACTATAATTTTATTGTCAAAGTAGCTGTAGAGTACACAGCACATCAAGAATAAAATATAAGGTTAAAGACAGTATTTCCTCAGGCTGTTAAAAAAAGAGAAAATAGATTAGGTGCCTCAGCTATTCCTACAAGGTAAGGGAGGACACATGACCAGTTTGTCTTATCTTAGCCTTATTTTAAGCTTTTAGAAGATCAACATCTTCCTCAAATATTGGTTTTAGTTGTGGTCAGGATTTCCTCAATGTCACTGATTAGTTTATCGAAATTATTACCAGAAAGCTTAGTGTTCCATAAAACTAGTGCTAGATTGCAACATGAATAGAAAAACTGTGTGTTATTTACAAAACAGCTGAACATTCACGGAGGATTCTGACCACCAGTATCCTCTCCTCCACGTTTTACAACCCTGTTTTCATGTGACTGAATAGTTCTATTGTGGTCTTTTCATGTATTATTTACAGATTTTATGTTACCACTGGGAAAAAAACACAACAACAAAACAAACGAATTAAAAAAAGATAGTCCCATTTAAATATAATTCTACAGCATACTGTAGATTGTAAATACTAAACAGCTAGTTTAGTAATAACAAAATGTGTTTGTCTGACTTCTTTGGATATCAGAGGCTTTGGTTTATTCCTAGAAGTAAATAGCCCAAACAGCAGAAGAGACCTGAAATCACTTTTTACCATGGAATAATACTGAAGACACCTGGAAGTGATGGACACCCTTTATCTACGTCTTGACTTGTATCTAGCTTAAAATAGTGGAATAACGTATGTGCTTTTATATTTTAATCAAAGCATAAAAGACAAAGGCTACTCAGTTTGACATAAGAAATTGACACTAACTCATGTTTCGGACTCTTCTTAGAATGAGCTACTCTGCTAACAAAAACAATTTAAAAATATCATTGTTAGTGTAGTGCAAAAGCCTTCAAGAAGAAACAAATGGAGACAAATGAAAGATTTAAATACCCACAGATGACTGCAACTTCAGTCATGTCTGATCTTTGGTAATTTTTGGTACTTCAATCACCTATGTGCTCTAATCCCTCTATTCCACTAAACAGCACTAAATAGTCCATCTCATAATATGCCTGAAAAAGCTCCCTTGAGTACAGTGAAATAGAAGAAAGTCCATCTTCCTTGGAGTATGCAGTAAGACTTGTGTTTGTATAGCGCTCCCCAGTGAATACAGAATACCATGTATAAAAGGATTACAAAGAGATATAAACTGGAACAGTGAAAATCTGCACAGAAGTCCACTGGTCATCCCCCTCTACCCCTCATGCCTCTGATACAAAGCAGCTTTAAAATAGTTATTTGGAAGTGCCAAGCAACACATAGAGTTTGAGAAGAAAACCTTAAAAACTCAGCAGAGGTGGATACATCAGTAGCAGGTCCAATAGAGTAACAGATGTGATGTTTCTATCATTGGCAGAATCACAGAAAGATACAGGCTTCTGCCTGGAGGTCAAAACACAATTCATACTGATGCTGCGCAAACACGTATATAGGCAGTCTGTGGTTTGTTAGAATGCCTTGTAAACAGCTAACTTGTATGAGCATACAAGATACTCCTTCTATTTTCTGTTACTGATGTGTGATATCTGCATTAGGCATGTCTGTATAACCTGGCAGTCAGACACCAATATACATCCAGACAGAGGAATAATCCAAGAAACAAGGAATTTTCTCCACCTGAAGTTTTTGGTCTTAACTTCCCCGAAGAAAGATACAAGTGGTGGGAAATGACAGTAATGGAAGTTTCTTAAGAGCAATGCTCAAAACTAGTGACTTATTCTACTTCCTGGTGTACTAGTCTGAGCGATTTCTGTGATCTTACTGCTTTCTGGTCCTCCAGTCTGTAGGCAGTTGACATAACTCCCTTTGCTGTGTCACTGTGTCTGATCAATACTGAAACAGATTAATAAAAGTTATCCAGCCTTTGATTACTAATGTGCTTTCCTCTGTGCAGTTTGCATAGTTTAAAGATGCTGTCCTTGAGGGAGAGAGCAGCTGCTGAGAGACATCAGATACAGTGAACTGGCTGAACTTCAGTTTAGATGAAAGCTTCGGTCTGCAAAGCATATTACCTTTAAATGACACCTTCTAAGAATAACTTGAGAAAAATCCCCAATAGCAGCCTGTAGATTTGTACAGATTAAGAAATTTAAAATTTGTGCCATGCAGTTGTGAGAAGTCCCACTGTGGCATGCAGACAACCCACTGTATTACTGCAGTGTTGAGATTACAGAGCGTGTACTCGTGAAATGCTAACTCCTGTCACATTCAAACCTCAACAACCAGTCTGCTGCATTTTGATAATCACATCTGAAATGTCACAGTGTGGGCAACTGCCCTGTAATACATCACTTTTCTGTTTAGTCAGAAAGTGATAAAAAGGGCACAGGAAAATAATAGATTATATGCTTCATTTTTAACACTTCTTTATGGAGGAAAAAAAACCTGTAAGGTCTTCCAAGCCATCTGTTACCTGCATACATCAGATTGTTACAGATGAGAGACAGTTTACTTTTTAATACCAGGAGAAATTTATAGGAATTCCCAGTAAAACTCAGTTCAAAGCATGTGGTACTATCCATAATGCACCTGTTGTAATGTTCACCACTCAATACTTTGTGGATTTATTAGTTTGTCCATTATTAGTTATTTTAGCCACAAGATAATCATCAGATGTATTTTAATGGAAGCTGTGCACGTCAAAATGATTTAATTTTGAATGAAAACAAATTACACATTTTACTTAGCAAATGAATGAAATTTGAATATTTAGGCTTTTAGATAATATTTTATAATAGTACAATTTTCTTCAAATGGCATACAATTCATACTGAAAAAGGAAAATACTGGTTTTTTGCATGTAAATAATACAGCTATATTATATATTCAGCAAAGCTAACACATGCAGTTTTTCTAATCCATTAACAAAAGCACATTATTGCATACTTGCATTCAGAGTAGAATACAAACATGTTTAGAAACTATAAAACTCGAATTTAAGAAATACTGTCAAGTTGAAATTCACATAACTAACTTTCAGACTGTCTTGCTTTTAATTAATAGATTATTGAGTTTGCTTTCATTCAGTTTCTACTCATTGCCTTGTTTTTATGTCTGGCTTCCAAGGGACAAGATACAATTGCCACGGAAGAGTTTTTGTGTATCACCAAAACGCCCACAAACCTATCAGTCTTTGCTGTGGGTAGACGTATCTGATAGGCTTTGGGACTCAGGAGAGGAGTCGTTCCCAGGCTGGCAGAGCCAGACTGGTGCACCCTGAGAGCCAGGGGATTCCTCCAATCCCCATCTGGTGGATGGGGCTCCTGTGGTTTGCATTTTCAGGTCTAGTCAGCAAAACTGACCACATGCTCTAAAGATGCAAACACTCACGCATAAAATACGCGTGGCCAACGACACAGATTAACATAGGCCTGGAACAGTGCTTTTACTGGCAGTCACATTACCACAAGGCACTGTCACACACGTGAGCAACACAGCCTGACCTTGTCCTTCCTTCCAGCCGATCAAGACTGCAGCTTACTAGCAGCGCATACACACGGATGCCGAGAATACCAGCACTAACTTTTAAATCTAGCCAGAATCCCATGGACCAAGGAGGTATGGATACAGGCTCCCTACCCAGTTACCATCTCAGACCTCAGGTCTTTCCAGTGAGTTCTCCTCACTGGCTAGACCAGCTTGAATTTTGGTATCAGAACATAAACACAAACCCCATCCCCCAGGTCTCTCCAGCAGTCACTCTCATGTATGATCTATGCCGCAGAACTCAGACCAGGGTGCACTCAGTTGCTGAGCATCCAGATCTCATCCTACTCCCTGTTTAGTTCACTCTGAAGTTGATTTAGCACAGCAGGCACATAAAACACACACACACACAAAATAAAAAGCATACTTGCACAAAAAAATACTTAAAAATAATTATTACTTTAATAAGCAGATAGGGCAGACACTGGTGATTAGGCATAGGTCTCAACCAGAAAAGCAGTGACCAGCAGCTTGCTTACAAGCAACCAACCCCTTCCATCCTGCCTGCTCTCCATTTTTCTATGCCTGTACTTCTATCTGGCCTTCTTTGTCCCCTGTCCTCCCAAAATAGCAATGCTGCCATTATCAGTTATCTCCCATTGCTCCTAGTTTTGCTGCATCTGTACCCAAATTTCTGATGTACCTACCTAGGTGATCTTGGCATTAAATGGCATTACAGATATAGTTATCTTGGTACTAGTCCCTTATAATACCCATTTAATCATCTGAAGTTTGGCTGTTTCTCTCAAAACTCTCCCTTAATCGACTAAGAGACCCATCCATCCCTCATGGCACTATCTGTAACTTTGATTCGCTTCTCACACTTCATAGAACTTATAAAGCAAACAAGAGCCATTTGTGGAAGAAAGAGGAGTCAGTGCTTGATGGTAAGGTTTAGCTTCAGTTCCTTTCTGATGAGGTCATTGGAAAAAAAGGTTAAAGCTTCCATTGAGATGTAGCTCATACAACAACAGCTATAAAAAAACCTTTTTTGATTGGAGAATATTTTTAGCTCACAGCAAAATTTTTACTCTAAGACAGAAATGGGAAGGAAAAGGATAGTCATTAACCCTATGCTATCAGATTCAGGTGCTACGCTAAGGAGCCAGGTAAAAGCCTGAACTGACCACCACCAACAACTGAAACTGGTTCTCACACAAGCACAGCTGCTCCCCTAGTCACCATCTGACCATGAAAACATGAACAGTAATGGTTTCACTGAAATGCGGAAGTTTTGAATCCTTAACACATTTTTCATAGAACTAAAATATTACTTTCACCCTAAATATTGCTATATCCCTCCTTGGAGATACTCAAAAGTCTTCTGCGCAGAGTCTTGGGCAACTGGCTCCGGGAGGCCCTGCTCGAGCAGAGGATTTGGACCAGATGACCAAACCTCAACTGCTTCCAACCTCAACTGCTCTGTGATTCTGTGATTTATTTTACATAACGTACTACTGTACTTGAATTTCTCATCTCTTCCCAGTAGATGCGCCATTCCTGGAAACATTCAAAGTCAGGCTGGACGGAGCTCTGAGCAACCTGATCTAGCTGAAGATGTCCCTGCTCATTGCAGGGGAGGTTGGACTAAATGAACTTTCAAGGTCCCTTTCAACTCAAAGTATTCTATGATTCTGTATCAACTGAACAAGAAAAAAAACTAAGAAATGTTAAACCTGCTTATCCATTAGAATTCTTCCAAAGGTTTCCAGCTTTAAATCTGTCATTAAATGATAAGTTGTTTCTACCTTAGATTAATGTGACTCTTAAATGCATTTAAACTGAAATCAGGTTAACATTATAAAATATTTTAAATTAAATGCAACACTTGGCATGGATATCACCATAAAGAAAAAGTTTGTAATTGAAAATATTACTGTGATGCTAACAAATCTTATTATCAGTGACTATCACAACTTACCCCTGTTTTAACACAGGACAAGTTGTCCTCTAAAATATTAGCTGTCCATTGACTGAAGAGGGAGTCCAGAAAACTAACTTAGTATTTTAACCTTTAGACAGTTACTCTATTGCGTGGCGAGATTACTTATGTTCTCAGAGTAGAAAGTTGCCTTGTACCTATGCATTATCTATTCATACCTTCTTCTCCTTCAAGGACTTTCCTGCATCTCACCCGTAATTATTTTTTCAAGTGACAGAAACTACTTTCAAGTGACAGAAATTTTTTCTGACAGAAACTACTATCAAACTTGTTTCTCACCAGTAAACCCCCTCCACATTGTCTCACATAAGGTACTGGAGATGTTATCTCCTTCTGTATACTCCCGCCACTTGCTCTTTACTTGTAAAATCTCTGAGTATTTTATGCATACACATGTGCTTAGAAATCACAAAAGCTTAAAAAAAAGCATTGGCTGAAAGGGACCTCTGGTCCAACTCCTGATTTAAATGAGGGCAAATTTTGAAGAGTCATAATTAGAGAGAATTTAAGAAGTGATAATTCATAAGAAAGAACTTCCATAGACTAACAGAACACCTTTGTAACACTATGTTTTAAGGTTCTGAATCTCTCCAGCAGATAGTCATTCTTCCGGCAAAGTGGTGTTAGCATCTACAATAATTTCTGCTACCAGACGTAAACCATGCATTCAATAGTTGCACAGGTGAAACCCTTCCAG
Source organism: Limosa lapponica baueri (assembly GCA_002844005.1). Taxonomy (NCBI): domain Eukaryota; kingdom Metazoa; phylum Chordata; class Aves; order Charadriiformes; family Scolopacidae; genus Limosa; species Limosa lapponica. Next base: position 3,055,774 of record KZ505648.1, on the reverse strand, counting down.
ACTTTATGGTATTCTAGAAATACATAAAATCTTCCTTTTACCTGCCCTAGACAATGATTAATTCTCTGACCTTACTTCGTGCATTCATATAACATCCCTACATACAGGAGTGTGGACTGGAACCAAGCAAGCAGGTACACATTTTCATGAATATTTAAGGTCAAAAATTGCAATTTGACATCAGCAGGCCAACTTTATGTCTTTATTTTATGTTATGGAAGGAAATGGTACATCCTATTTACCTTTTGCATTAGATGAAAATTAAAATTAAGAAAATTTTGCACGCCAACCAGGAATGCTAACATTGTTAGAGCTGTGTAAAACACAGCTGTGGAGAGGCACACAGTAGGTGGTTACAATACCACAATAATGTCTCTAAACCATTATGTTCCTGCACAAGAATTCTCACTATCTATCCTTGGAAAAGAATAATAATAAACCAAATAATTTTGTCCTTCTGTTAGCAAGGAAAAAGACATTCATTCCATCACCTTGAGCAATTTTGAAGGCGCAGTAAGGAACAGTTAGCAGTCCATTTTCAGCATCATACCTGGTGGTTTCCATTACTTATACCATTATTGCTCTCAGGAGATGCGTAACTGGTTGTCTAATTGGTTAGGCAATGACTTGAAGAGTTACTTATTAAGCAGAAAATATGCCAATAGTAATTCTATGCTTACAAAAACCAATGTGAAAATACTTTAAAAAAACCTATTACATAACTGTCTCCAAATTGCCATCATTAGTTATTCTCATCAGAAAGCTATTTCTTTCAGGAAAATGTTCTGAAAAGAAAAAATGTTTGCACCTCAAATTACTGTCTTTTAAGTGACAGCAGAATGTCTGGTGGAAGAGGAAGGAGAGCTTAGGGCTGGGGGGATTTCTCATGCAGTAGCGGTATCCACTGGTATCTCTTGACAAGTCATATGATGAATGCCAACATGGCCCTCTGCAGCATTTTGCAAAAATATTGAACTAGCTCAAATATGATAAAAGATATTGCTGTACACTGACAATTCAAACCCTGTATCATAGCCAAGTAGTGACAGACTGGAGTACCATATTAATGAGGTTATACTGCTTGTAACACCTGAACAGGCTCAGGTATATCCCACACATGTGGGCATAGATACTCTGTGCCTGACATGCTAGTCTGTAAAAAGATTTTTTTTTTTCTTCAGATTAATGATACTGCAAGGACAAATAAAAAAAGAAAGAACTCTAAGGTATTCAGCGAGTAATAGCGGGGACATAAGTATACATAAACTGTATAACCATTATATTTAAGAGGACCTATTTACAAAGACCACTGATGACTGATTTTGTAAAAATGTCCTTTCTTATTTAATCTATGACTTTCAACACAAGCCACAGGAACTCAACGATACAATCGTTACATAAAGCTGTATCATCTGTGGTTAAATGAGAGCATGCATTTTGTGGAAACAAACTAGACACTTCTGATAACCTTGCGAAAAGCAAGTGTCAAGAATTCAATATTCTGACTAGGTTCTTTTAGATATTCCACACATGGAAGATGTAACATTTAATATAAAATTTACTTATTTGAAGACTGCTCATGTTACATGAGATTTCTGATTTAGCATATAGATACAAAATATACCAAAACCACAATAACAACGTAAGTTGCAATTTCTACATATTTCTAAGTGTAATACACAGTTCAATTATAATACCAAGGTGTTTCCTATTACTGAGAACACCCCATACCAATGACAAAACAATAGAAGATTTACCCTTCAATGAAACCAGGCATATAACTACAGCCAGAACCGCAACCAACCCTGCCACCTGCATGGGACATTGACTTAGAACAATCAAGATTAACGCACCACTGGCAATACATCCATACCAACTGCAAGGGACAAGCATGTTCTGATCCTGCATAGGACAAGTACACACCGATTACGTGAGTAACTGATTAGCCCACCCCTAAACATGAATAATTTAATTAGTCTACACAACTGTACTGGAACATACATAAACCTTGCTTTCCTCTGTACTGGGGTCCCCCACGCATTAGGCTGTGACACCACTATGCGCATAGCTAAAATACAAAATAATAAATTCCCTTGGTAATTCCATGCAAAGTGTCCTTGCCTCTCTCTTCGGCCAGTGAAGAACTCACTTTTACAAGGGTCAGGAAAGGGAACAGAGAGCACCTGTGTGCAATCTGGCTTGCCTCTTACTACTTTAGCTTAACTTCGTAAGAGAACACCACCTAGCACCTTCATATGCAGTGTGGCTTACCTTCGTGAGTTGAACATTTGCTCCCCTCAGATTAGACAACGGCGTATGAAGAATTTAAGCCCTACAGAATTCAACTGTTTTCTTGAAACACTTTTACAAAACTTTTCCCAAGTATTTTTAATATTGTACAGACAGATCATTTTAGCCAAGGAACATTTTAGTCTAGCTTTTTGAAGATATGAGAAATTCAGAAACTTATGAAATATTCTACTGAAAGGCAGGCCAGCCATCTACTTTCTGAAGTGTTACAACATTTGGTACTCAAATACTTTTCCTGTCACGTAACTTTACAGATTACATCTGTATTCAATACAACATCAGGGTACCTTCTGCTGAGTTTGCAAAACATTGACATACTTCCTCAAGACATTACTTTTTACAGTGTTCACAATGAAGTCGTCAGTCCTAATTATTCTGGCCAGCAATAAAAGACTGTTCTTGCTAATCACTGCAGTACAGAGATGTGATTGTCAACTTTGATCCTAAATGAAACAGCGCATTCTATTACACTACACTATGAAGCACAATGCAGTCTGTTAGAAAATAAGGCAGTGATCATGCAGTGAGCATGTATTGTAACTATTGTATGAACTATGACTATGATCTGGCATTGATTATCCTATGGGATAAATATACTCCTAAAGATAATACATTATATTAATGAAATAAGCATGCTTTCCAAATACCAGATTAATTATATAGTACATTATATAATGTACTATATAATATATATGATATAATTATATTATATATATTTATATAATTAATTATATATAGTAATGCCATTGTCATCCCAGTCTTCAAAAAGGGCAAGAAGGAGAACCCGGGAAACTACAGGTCGGTCAGCCTCATCTCCATCCTTGGAAAGATGATGGAATGACTCATTCTGGGCGTCATCTGAAAGCATATGGAGGAAAAGAAAGCTACCAGAAGTAGTCAACACAGATTCACCAAGGGGAAGTCATGTCTGACTAACGTGATAGCCTTCTATGATGGCATGACTGATTGGATAGATGAGGGGAGGGCGGTGGATGCTGTCTTCAGCAAGGCTTTTGACAGTCTCCCACAGCATCCTCATAGGTAAGCTTAGGAAGTGTGGATTAGAGGAATGGACAGTGGGGTGGATTGGAAACTGGCTGAAAGGCAGAGCTCAGAGGGTTGTTATTAGGGGCACAGAATCTAGTTGGAGGTCTCTAACAAGTGGAGTCCCCCAGGGGTCAGTACTGGGTCCAGTCCTCTTCAATATATTCATCAATGACCTGGATGAGGGGATGTAATGTACCCTCAGCAAGTTTGCTGATGACACAAAACTGGGAAGGGTCGTTGACACGATGGAGGGCTGTGCTGCCATACAGCAAGACCTGGACAGGCTGGAGAGCTGGGCAGAGAGGAACCTGATGTACTTCAGTAAAGGCAAGTGTAGGGTGCTGCACCTGGGGAGAAGTAACCCCATGCACCAGTACAGGTTGGGGGCTGACTTGCTGGAGAGCACCTCTGAGGAGAAAGACCTAGGAGTCCTGGTGGACAATAGAATGACCACGAGCTGACAATGTGCCCTTGTGGCCAAGAAGGCCAATGGTCTCCTGGGGTGCATCAGGAAGAGTGTGACCAGCAGGTTGAGAGAGGTTATCCTGCCCCTCTACTCTGCCCTGGTGAGGCCCCATCTGGAGTACTGTGTCCAGTTCTGGGCTCCCCAGTTCAAGAAGGTCAGGGAACTGCTGGAGAGGGTACAGCAGAGGGCTACCAAGATGATTAGGGGCCTGGAGCATCTCCCTTACGAGGAGAGGCTGAGGGGCTTGGGTCTTTTTAGTCTAGAGAAGAGAAGGCTGAGGGGGGATCTGATCAACGCTTATAAATACTTAAAGGGTGGGTGTCAAGAGGACGGGGCCGGTCTTTTTTCAGTGGTGCCCAGGGATAGGACAAGAGGAAATGGGCACAAACTTGAACATAGGAAGTTCCACGTGAACATGAGGAGGAACTTCTTTACTTTGAGGGTTGCAGAGCACTGGCATAGGCTGCCCAGGGAGGTGGTGGAGTTTCCTTCTCTGGATACATTCAAAACCCGCCTGGACAAGATCCTGTGCAACCTGCTCTAGATGGACCTGCTTTGGCAGGGGTGTTGGACTAGATGATCTCCAAAGTTCCCTTCCAACCCCATGTGATTCTGGAATGTTATTATATAGTATATAACACATACATATAAATGTATGAACACTACAAAGTTTTCCAAAGGCAGTATTACTTTTTGCTTAAGAATTCCCTCTGACGTCGTCCCACATGACATCCTGGCCTCAAAACTGGAAAGTCATGGATTTGATGAATGGACCACTTGGTGGATAAGGAACGGGCTGGACAGCCGCACTCAGAGGTTTGTGGTCATTGACTCAATGTCCAAATGGAAGCCAGTGACAAGTGGCGTTCCTCAGGGGTAAGTACTGAGACCAGTGCTGTTTAACATCTTTGTCGGAGACACAGACAGTGGGATAGAGTGTACCCTCAGCAAGTTTGCCAACAACACCAAGCTGCATGACATGGTCGACACACTGGAGGGAAGGGATGCCATCCAGAGGGACCTGGACAGGCTCGAGAGGTGGGCCCATGCAAACTTCCAAGTGCAGGGTCCTGCACCTGGCACGTGGCAATCCCAAGCACAAATACAGGTTGGGCAGAGAATGGCTAGAGAGCAGCCCTAAGGAGAACAACTTAGGAGTGCTTGTGGATGAGAAGCTCGACAGCTTTGGAGTCCTCAACACAGGAAGGACTTGGACCTGTTGGAATGAGTCCAGAGGAGGGCCACAAAAACCATCAGAGAGCTGGAGTACCTCTCCTATGAAGACAGGCTGAGAGAGATAGCATTGTTCAGCCTGGAGAAAAGAAGGCTCTGGGGAGACCTTCTAACCGCCTTCCAGTACCTGAAGGGGGCCTACAGGAAAGATGGGGAGGGACTCTTTATCAAGGAGTGTAGCGACAGGATGAGGGGTAATGGTTTTAAACTGAAAGAGGGGAGATTTAGATTAGATACTAGGAAGAAATTCTTTACTGTGAGGGTGGTGAGGCACTGGAACAGGTTGTCCAGAGAAGCTGTGGATGCCCCATCCCTGGAAGTGTTTAAGACCAGGCTGGATGGGGCTTTGAGTAACCTGGGCTAGCAGGAGGTGTCCCTGCCCATGGCAGGGGGATTGGAACTTGATTATCTTTAAGGTCCCTTCCAACTCTAACTGTTCTATGACTCTATGATTCTAATACGTAGTGGTAGAACGAGGAGGACATGTTATATTTGGTACATGAGTACATTTTTTTCAAAACTTTGCATACATAGGTGGATCAAGCATGAGACATCTAAATATTTGCAAGTAGTATAGAGAAATGCACACAACAGTGACATTTTGTTTGGTGGAGGAGGTGTTTTGGTTTGTGGGGTTTTGTTCATTTGAGGATTTTTTATTGTTTGGGTGTGGGTTTGGGTTTTTGTTGGTTGGGGTTCTGTTGTTTTTGTTTGGGTTTTTTTGTTTGTTTTGTTGTTTTGGTTTTTTTTTTTGTTAAGATCACAGATCCATCAGTAGATGTTTTGCGACAAACTGAGCAACCCTGGTATTCTTCTAGTCTTTGCTGATATTGTCCATAGTAGGCAAGATTCACACTCACAAAATTTCAAATAAATGCAAGCAAATGATAAAGCATGATTTAGGACAGATGTAAAACATGACATGAGAAAAGTGAAGGTGGCTACATCCGTACCTGTTCCACACAGCCAAATTCAGTAGAACAAGTGATTTTCCAACAGTGAGACAATCTTTTGACCTGCATCTTTATGATGAGACCCCCTAGGGGTCACAGTAGGCCCACTTTAATTGACTGAGAAAATAACCAAACTATACGCAGTAAGCCAACTTTTAGCACAGGTAACAAAAGCTTTTGTCTCAGCTTTCATGTGAATTAGAGCAGGCCCTATGTGAATATTTCTATGTTTATTTCCTCTGCAGGTTTTATAATAAGATCTCTGCCTTCCAAAAGGTAAAATATTATTTAATCTTTTGGGGGTATTAAAATTCAAAGCAAACACCAAATTCACATTTGCACAGTTAAGAACCTACAGAACTGATCTGAAGTATTCTCCTGCTGACACTCGTATGCTGTGAGATTCTGTAATGTACTAAAGTGTATACTTTTGTACTCTAATTCTTAACACAGGTGGGTACCACTGATCCATCTTCAACCTTACTTACTGTTTGCCTTTGGTTCACCTGAAATGAAAGCACAGGTAGAAAAGAAATTCTCAGGAAAAGGGAGATAACTTTAATTTGGGTTCTTTTTAAATATTTAATCTGTATGTGATGCACATTTTGGAAGAAAATGGGAATTTATGAGCAGAGTCTTACTACCTGTATTACTCCAATATAAGAGAGAAAGATAATGCAGAACTTAACACTCCTTTTTACATTTCAAAGAGAACAGAAAGACATTATGTATCAGCTAGTTATAACACTTCACATTTGACTGTAAAATTGCTTGGCCCCGAACACTTCTCATCCTGAGACTAAGACTAATCAACACAGTTTGGGATCAACTCCACATTTTGGAAAAATTCAGCTATCGATTTTGGTGTCAAAAGGGGAACTGAGCTCTTTGCCAATACTATTGCCAACTGGCATGCTGACCAGAGACAGATTTGACAAGAGTCATCACCCAGTTGCCTCACAGAAAATCCCCTAAATTGAGGTTTTGATTACACTAGGATCTGTTCTCTCTGAGACTGAGGGCAAGATTCATCACAGATTGATGGGATTTAAGGGACTCAAGAAATCTTGCTGTTTATCCTCCTGCAAAGCAGGATGAACTATACATATAATTCTTCATGACAACTGAGAAAAGGTTAGAAAAATAGCTAAGTCACCGCTTTGCAACCAACACTTCACAAGCAGGGAAAACATTCTTCCATATAGGCACATTAGAATATACTATACTTAACTCACTCTACCCCACTATCTCTTTTTTGAGCATAGAAACATCTACATAACCAGACTCCCATCAGACCAAACAGCCAAATACCATAATATTTTCTTTGCAAAAGCAGTGACATGAGTAATAAAAATCCTGTATTAACTGAATATGGAAAGAGTGACCTCCCTCATTATTCCCCAAAATTTTAGTAATGGCAGTCCAGAGCTTCCTGACATAACTTTCATTATTTTTTTTTTAAACCTTCTAATGCCTTTGCCTTGCATAACATCCTGTGGAAGTGCTGCAGTTTAGTTATTCATAATATATATATAATATATATAAAATAATATATATATTATTAGACTAGTTGCATCCCTATGAGTAAGAAATCAGGCAAAGGAGGCAGGAGACCTGCATGGATGAACAAGAAGCTTCTGAAAAAACTCAAATGGAAGAAGGAAGTTTACAGAACGTGGAAAAAGGGACTGGCCACTTGGGAGGAACATAGGAACACTGTCAGAGTACGCAGAGATACAACAAGGAAGGCTAAGGCCGACTTGGAATCAAATCTGACAAGGGATGTCAAGGACAATAAGAAGGGCTTCTTCAAGTAAATCAGCAGTAAAAGGAAGACTAGAGAACATGTACGTCCACTGCTAAATGAAGTGGGTGCCCTGGTGACAGAGGACGCAGAGAAGGCGGCGTTACTGAATGCCTTCTTTGCTTCAGTCTTTACTGCTAAGGCCGGCTCTCAGGAACCCCAGGACCCTGGAGGTAAGAGAGAGAAAACAGGAGGTTAAGAGAGAAAGGAAGACTTTCCCTTGGTTGAGGAGAATCAGATTAGAGATCATTTACGCAAACTCAACATCCAAACATCCATGGACTCTGGTGAGATACACCCACAAGTGCTGAGGGAACGGGCAGATGTTATTGTAAGCCACATCTCCATCTTTGAAAGATCACAGAGAACAGGAGAGGTGTCTGAGGACTGGAGGAAAACTAATGCCACACCAGTCTTCAAAAAAGGCAAGAAAGAGAACCTGGGAAACTACAGGCAAGGCAGCCTCACCTCCATCCCTGGAAAGGTGATGGAACAGCTCATCCTGGAAGGCAGCTCTGCAGAGAGGGATCTGGGAGTCCTGGTGGAAAGCAAGTCGATCATGAGCCAACAATGTGCCCTTGTGGCCAAGAAGGCCAATGGCATCCTGGGGTGCATTAGAGTGTGGTCAGCAGGTCGAGGGAGGTCATCCTCCCCCCTCTACTCTGCCCTGGTGAGGCCAGATCCGGAGTACTGTGTCCACTTCTGGGCTCCCCAGTTCAAAAACAGGCAACTGCTGGAGACAGTCCAGTGGAGGGCTACAAAGATGATCAAGGGAATGAAGCACCACTCTTGTGAGGAAAGGCTCAGAGAACTGGGTCTATCTAGCCCGGAGAAGAAAAGACCGAGAGAGGATCTTACCAACGCTTATAAATACTTAAAGGGTGGGTGTCAAGAGGATGAGGCCAGACTCTTCTAAGTGGTGCCTGGTGACAGGACAAGGGACAATGGACACAAGTTGAAACACAGGAAATTCCATTTCAACAGGAGGCAAAACTTTACTTTGAGTGCGACAGAGCACTGGAATAGGCTGCCCAGAGAGGTTGTACAGTCTTCTTCTCTGGAGATACTCAAAATCTGCTTGGAGGCACTCCTGACAACCTGCTCCAGGTGAACCTGCTTTGGCATGGGGGTTGCACTAGATGGTCTCTAAAGGACCCTTCCAACCCCTACCATCCTGTGATTACATGAAAAGAGAAAGTTGAATGATCATCCCATAATCACCTCTTCTGTACTATTGACGATTTTATATTCTTTATCACATTTTAATTACAACAGCCTCAGGTCACTCTGTCCCTTCTCATAGTTAATGGTTTCCAGACTCAAATTCCTCCTCAGACTCAAGTGTTCTATGCTCTTCTAAAAATACAACACCCCAAAACAGAATACCGCAACACAGGATGAAGTCCTATCGTTTTTCTGGCTGTTCCCCTCTCAGATTTTTTTCACTCATTATTTGTGTGTCAAAGTAAAACCTTACAATTGTTTTGTAATGAATGGCGTCCTTTAAACATTTTCAGACTGTATCCTAAAATAGGCAAAAAAAATAATAATCATTTGGTCTTATGTTCTTTCAATATACCTACAGCCATAGCTATGATCTATCTTCTAAAAAACTCACTACAGTATTGACTGATATCAAATCAAAGAACTCCAGGAAACTTCTCTTAACATAGATTTGTCTGTTCTGACAATAAATATCTCTCATATTTTTCAAGGCAGTTCTGTATCCATCTTGGCATATTTCAGATTCTATTTAGGGTATGGATCCCTGGGCTGCTTATGAGAATTGTCAGGTAAAAAGATTTACTAAAAACATAATAATTGCTTACTAAAAGGTGAAAATTGCTGCTAATATAACTGCTATTTCAGACACTTTCCTTTGTCTGTAGTACTTGTTAGTGTGCTGTAGAAGGAAACTGGATCAATTGACCTAAATCCATAACTGTTATTCATCTCTTTGTTTTCTTGTTAGTGATACAAATAGCTTATTTTTCTACTGGTTTTTGTTTGGGTTCTGGGTTGTTTTTTTTTTTTTGTTTGGTTGGTTTGGTTTTTTTTGAAAAGTGACCTGAAGGTGTTCAATGTGCAACTCCTTCTCTTTTTAATTATCAACACCAGATTCTCCCTTTACCAGTCCCTTGCTACCTCATATTCCCCAAACTTTAACTGGTTTAGAGATCACTATCACCTCTTAAGTACCTAGAATGAAGTCACAGATGTTTAAAAGTCTCTAAATTACAATTAGAAAGTGTTAATGTACTCTGTTAGTGGTTAGCTATGTATAATGTGTGTTAAGGTTTTTTTTGCCCCTAGACTTAAGATGGATGAGAAAAGAAGGAGAAATGGTTCAGCCATACCAGCATATCAATCAGTTATTTTACCCCTCTTCTGTAAATTAGGTAAGTACTGTATTGGCTTTTATATTAGCATTAATTTACTCGTTACTCTTTATGACCCTTGGTGACTGTGTCTCTTTTGGTGCTTTGGCTTTTCTCATTGGGTATTGAGCAAAATTTTATGCTTTCTCCTGTCACTTCTCCAAAGTGACTGTGCATGTATACATGCAATATACAGGCACAGCTGTAACATTTCTTTGTGGCCCATTTCTTTGTGGCCCATTCCACAGACTAAGATCATCTACCTGTCCAGAAATAGCTTTGCAAATTTAAAAAAAAAATAAATCAGAATAAAAACACATTCTGAATATTTCAGTTTTAAAATAAAAGCTAAAATGTATTTTTTTTTATTCTAATACCTTGGGTTGGGGGAAATAATTTTCGGATCTTACTGTTTAAAACCACTTTGACTCTACTCCCAACTTTCTGCTACAGAATGAGATATAACTTAGCCATTTAATATTATATTAGAAGCTTTAACAAAATATTTTGACATCATCCCAACAACTGGTTTATTTAGGGGTTTTAAGCCACAATTACTACATTGGTAGTAAATGTACCTTTGGAGACCAAAAATATCCCCCATCCTCTCCCCCCTCCTGTAGCTTCAAATAGAATTGAAAAAAAAGTAACTTAACTTTGATACAAAAATATTTTTTCTAGATGAAGAAAGAAATCTTGGACTTAAGCTTAATGCCTGCAGAAAATTAAGTATAGAATCATCAGAAAAGGAGTAGGAAACAGCATTATGCCATTATATAAATCTAGAACTTACTTCTATCTCAAAAACCACATGTGTACGGTCTGCCATCTCAGGAACAATACCAGATGATTGGGAAATGGGCAAAAAATAACAGTGAGGTTGTAGCAGAGTGTCGTTTTTATACCATCTTGTATCAGAAATACCGGAGCTAACAGTAAGCAGGAAAAACAACACAGAAGGATGCCTTTTGTGCATTTACCTGAGCTGGGGAATCCCTTCTAAAGAAGGCTATAGATGTCAAAATCTCAAAAAGACTCCAACAGAGATCGTACAAGGTTTTGCACAAAATATTTGTTAAGGATTGCTACAAACACAGAAACCATTATGTTTTTCTGGAAGAACTTGACTTAAAAAATGGCTATAAGCAGGGACAACATTTGGAAGCGCTGTATACAATAGCTTCATTCCTCTACTTTTCCCAAAACACGATGCTGGGGTGCATATCCAAATACCACACACTTTCCAAGCTTCTCTTTTCCTCTGAAAACACAGCTTTCTTAAGCACCTATACTATAACATTTAATCTGATGCATATCACTTCTTGGCTCCGTGTGATAACCCTCCTTTTAAGCCACCAATGTTGACACTGTTTTCAGTACTCTTCCCATTCTTTCAAATATGTTAATACCAAAGAGTTTTTGTGAACCTTGTTTCCCTAATTTTGTATTCCAGCATTAGATTTTTATATGATTAATAATATGTAAGACTTAATTTAAGCTTCTTTCATGATTGGGACAGTAATAACTTCTTTTTTCACCAGCATATTTCCTGATTTCTAATAAAGTGAGGATCATATGACCTTTCTTGCAGTGAAGTGGAGGCCATGAATATGGTCTCTGTCTGTTACATGGTTGCCTACTTACATAAAGCCTGTAGGAATATCTTGCCTTTAACACCTCTACTAAATTTGGTTGAAATAGGTAGAATCCATAAGTTATTACTGCAAAGGAAGCATATAGGTATGTCGTGTTCCTTCAGGAAATCAAACCAAAAAAACCTACGTTAATTAGCTGCAGTAAATAGCAAATATCTATCTACAATGTTGGGTAACAGGTTAAACATAAGATGGAAAGACTTTACACTTATTTCATAAAAATACTCAGCAGTACACTCTGTGTGCTAAGTGAAAGTTTTGCAATGGAATTATTTTATTTATTATTTAATAATTATTTTTTCATGACTGAATTATATATACTTTTGTTTCAATAAGCAGTTTCTGCATAAATTCCTTTTCCTCCAAATTCTCATTCTTGTCCTGATAAAACAGGAACACCAAACCCAATAAAAATAATTTTATTTCCATGCCTCAAGCATTTTCAGAAGCTTTCCATCTCAAGTCGGACTGATGCAATGAAAAAAATCACTACATTGCTAAAATACATTGCAAATACAAATTTTCTATCCAATAGCCTCCTAACTTTTACAGGAAGATGTTTATGATGAGAATAATTAAAACATCCCATGCACTTTTTGTGTCCCTTCATATCCACAAAAAGAAGAAAAAGAATCCTTGTTCTTTTAAACACTTCCCCCCCCCCCGCCAAATCCATGTAGCAAGCTTTTCTATTAATTTGCTGCAGTGCAAACAAATAGATTAAGAGGTGTCAATTTTTGTGTGTATGTGGTAGCTGCAGTGGAGCAGATTATTGTGGATAGGGCTCCAAAATACTCATGAGGTGGCACAGATTTGCTTGCACATCAAGAAAGCCATGGCCCATCTTCAACAGCAGGGTTTTATTCTGCCTATATTGCCACAGCCTTAAATTCTTGTCTTTGCAATCAATAGACATTTCCTACTTATGTAGTCAGCAGATAAAAAACAGTAAGGATAAACTGAACATCTTCTCTAAAAAGACTCTCTACTCTCTCTCTAAGACATCTCCTCATTTATTGCTCATTAAGAATTAGAATTTATGCCATACGCGCAGCTACATTGCAATGACACACATGAAAATCATTGGGAAGATACATCATTAATTACTGCCCAGCATGAATCAAAGTGGCAGGTAAGTCCCAAATGAACAATGGGAAAATATTTTAAGACATACACTCCTTGAACTGAACCCGAGGAGAAATGCTTTGTAGAAGCTCAAATTCTCAAATGATTCAGACTAACTTAAGTGTAGGGTACAGAAATGAGGGAAGATGCCTTCTGAAGGTACAGCATTTCCACCTCATGTTACCACAGAAGAAAGTTTCACAAGATGTGAAAGGATTAAACTTTTCTTCCTTTGCTTGTGCATGAGTCACTAGTGAATTATTCCCATGCAAAACCCAATGGAAATTCTGCGTGCTTTCAGTACGCTCACCGTATCTCTGTCCAAATCCTTTCCTCCCTCCCCTTCCCTCTCCAGTGTAGGTTTTTTTACTAACACAAAGGGAAAAGTGTCAGGTACTGTAATATAGATATTGAGCGACCCCCACTATCCAGCAATTTAAAAAAAAATTTCTTAAGAGAATGTGGTTTTATATTTATTTTTTTTAATTCTAACTCTCCCAGCATTGACAGAAAACAAGCCAACAAGTTCAGAAGTTACGCACAAGGAGAAGGAAGCTGGACATGCAGGAAGACTGTACATTCACATACACAATATTCAAAAGCGGTACTAACATTCTAATGTGAAATGCAAGCCAGCATCTTTGGAACATGTCAAAACATTAAGTTATTGTCCAAGCAATCTTTTCTGTTTTAAAAAACACTGAATTAGAAAGTAACATATCTACATTCACTTAGCAATACATCAATAGGGATTTCTTTTGCCCTCCCTTTTTCCCTGACTAATCCAGTCAAACTTAATTGGATTTAGAATGATTTAAAAAACAGCTTTGATTTAGTTGTCTACTGATCTTCTATATTAAAGTGTTTTGATCTGGAAGACATACGTTAATATTTACTTCTTATCATATCATTAAGGGTCTGATTTTACTGGATTTCAAATAAATAACACAGCAAGTATGAAAGTACTTTTAATTTAGTCCCCGCTGGTTTTAGATTGTATTTTTTTTTCTATCCTACAAAAACTAGTACTTTTACGGTCTAATCTATCCAATTAATAATTCTAATCCATCCTGCACCTCTTTTGTCAGTAATTTGACTAAATCAATTACTACAACTGAAATATGGCTCTTACTCCCCTCTCCAAATTCCAAAAAAAAAAAAACATTTTGATGGAGATGCTTACAAAGCACATTCATAAATGAAGTTTTTCAGCACTATTCTATGTTTTATGTATTAAATTCTGACATCTTGAAGTAAAGTTCTGGAACCTAAACTAGTCCTTCTTTAGGTTACCATTTGGATGCCTCTCACCGGAAAGAATTCCAGTAGCTGTAACATGCCTGGAGAAGATCTAAGGATTTCAGATCTTCTTAAATACATATTTATTATACAGTTGGTTTTGATTTTTAGTGCTTAAGACTTTCAGCATTAAATTTGTATAGCTTAACACCTACCAAGAGATTAATGGGACTGTGCTGAACATCTTTCACCCTTACTCCTGAAATACAGGATATATAAAAGGAAAGCTTTGATTTTCCTGTTTGTATTTAAAACTGATAATGTTACAATACATAACCTGACTATACAGGACAGGGAAAAATAGAGTTTCTTTCAGGCTAGGGTTTATTACTACAAATTGTTTGAATAGGACATGTGTTGCAACAGCTTAATAAATGGTATTTCTTTCCATGCCCATTACCCTAAAAATTCTCAGCAAAACTGAAATTGTTGGATGCCAGTACTGTCTAATTCATTTAAGAAATGGACTAAAAAAAATACCCAAACTTGCTGAATATTTTCCATTTTAGCTGTTTTTAAAGAGGGATGAAAAGGAAGGATTTTCAGTTTGCAGTAAGTTTCTGTTTTGAAGTAATTCTAACAAATTCAGACCAACACTAAATGTTTTTTGAAACTTTTTGTGGGAAAGGTTAACCTGAAATACTTTTTATTTTAATTTGCTGACTTGAAAAGGTGTCAAACATGGATTTTTTTTTTTTCCCCCCCTCTGAAAAATATACTAAACCAACAAGCATGGAATGGGAACACTGTTTCGTATCCCTTGCTGGTTTAGAAAGCTACTGAGCCAAGAGTGATCCTGCTTCAGAGCTGGCACTTTCATATTTTAGTTCGATTAGCATCAATGCTACTCTTGCATAATTTTGGGGAAGTAATTCAATCCCTGTCTCATTTCCCATGTGTAAAATCAAAACAAATTTGTTTGCAAGACTTAGTTTTTCAACTTCCTTAATATTATTTTTGGCACAAGAAACATTCTCATTATGCCTTGAACAATCTGACTGGCTATTACACAGTACTCTACTACATGCATGAACAAATAAGTTTCTTTAAATATTTATTTAAACATATATCAGCTTGATATTTTGCAGATTTAATCAGGTTCTTAAAAATATTTCTGTATCTTCACATATTATTATATATGACTATATTTACACAACTATTTTGGATTCCAATTTTCTCTGATTCATTTAGCTTGGACAAGTTTATAATCTTTGGAATTTATCTATCCTTGCACTTAACCCTTGGCAAATCTACATCTGCTGAATGCCATTAACAATTGTGCAATGGGTTGTTCTAGTATTAATCTAGAACAAGAGGTCATCTAGGAAGGCTTCCATCAAAACCAGAACATCTCTTTGGAAAGTCCCAGCTGTCCAGTACCACAAGCTGTTTAACAACATGAGTGTCAGAAAATGCCACACAGCTTTAGCGAATGTTCCGTAGCAGCCAAAATTTTTTCTTCTCCTAGTTAACGGAGCCTTTGCCTACTTGCTATAATTAAAAGAATCAAAATCCTTGCCAGTCTTTAACAAACTGATTCTCCCTTAAAAAATTTGGATTATCATCCTTCTGACATTTTACCATGTGAGTAAATGCAGCCATTAGACACAGACATGGAGAAAGAAGATCTGGTTACTAAAACTGAACCTCACTTGATGGAACAGTCAGGATGCTTCCTTCTGTCCTGGATTACTTCTTTGCTCTAATCTGGGAACACCATGTATACAGTTTCTTATCTGTAACATGCTTTTACCTGGAGCTTTGAGCTAAGATAGCTTTCACCTGTGTTTTTTTTCTTGGCCTCCCCTTCTGCTAATGACAACATTTAAAACTGGTTAATGGAAGCTAGAGAAAGCCTGCCACTTGACATATTCAGCGCTGAAGAAGAAAAATAAATTCTGCAGTAGCAGCTATTTGCTGCTACTTGCTATTTGGTTGTCTACTTCTTGCTAAACTAAAAATCCTTTCCTGTTTTGATCCTACCTCTGGAAAATTTCTCTTATGAAAGGGTATAAAGTCAACAGTAAGTAAGTGTTATTTCTAGCACAAGAGCTCACCCCCTTGAATTTTTGTGTTCTAGGTTCACTTACGAGAAGCAAGATGGCACCTGTGGCACTAACCGTAGTCAACTGAATCTATACTGTTAACACAGTAAATTCAAAAGGGTCAGGGTTAGTTGGACTCCTGCCAAGACAAAGAGTAGTAAGTTCCTAAAATGAAAGGTTAAGGCATTTGTATTTGCCTTGCTCATGATGCTTGGAAACTCCAAACCACAGCAACTATTTAGATCATATTTTTCTAGTCAAAATGGCAAGGAAGACTGTTCAGATGTCTAGTCAGTTGATGAATTACTTTCCTAGGCCATGAACTTTTTCTTAGTCTGCAGAGAGATAAATTTAAGGTCTTTTAAGTTTGAAATAAATGCCTATTTCAGAAGAGGCACTTAAAGCATTTACCACAATGTGGGGTCATATTAATGTCCATTCTTGGCCTCATTTACTGTAAAGGCTTGAGCCAGTCTCTCCTATCCCAGGTGAGTGCTGTAACTACTGGGAGACCAGCAAATCTTTCATGGCGTGTACAGAACACTCTTAATAGAGAGTGTTCAGAGACAGGGAGTATTTGATAGTGAAATTTCTTGTCAAAACAGGAAGAAAGGCATTCAATTCAGCTCTTAATCTGAAGCTGTCTGAAGGAACATTTACACTAGTTTTGTTTATGGTTTGTATTTCAGAGCACTGAACACCTTAGTGATAAGGACACTCGTTGGATTTTCAAAACTGAATATATAGTCTCTGGTCCAAATCCACTATAGAAGTGCCTTCAGCCTAAGCAAATATCTTTTTACTCCAATACTTAATATCCCTCTTTTCCTTCATCTGAATAATCTTGCAGTTTGCCTCACTTCTCCACCCCCCTCACCATCCACCCCCATTTTTGGAAAAAATGCAATTCACTGAAAGATTTTCAATTATGTGTAGGTATATAAAGACACCTACAGATACAACACCTATAGCCAAGGATATGGCAACCTCCGTTGACAGCTGATGAGTAGAGAAATCTGCCTCAGCAATCTGAAGAGACAGTACTGGTGCATTTCTTTGATTTCCAGATATTAAATATGTTTCTCCACACCAAATCAGCTTGACAGTGTGTATAAAAAGCCTCATAGCTATAATACTTGAATTACACAACTCCTCCACGGTTTCTTGCTCATAATTGTGCTCACAAGAGCATACACCAGCTAGCAACATTTGAACTGCTAGGTACTACATAGTAATAAGAGTGACAAGAATCTACCTTATGATATCTTTAGGTTGGGATATGGAAAATCCCCATAAGGTAACCTTGGCTAAGAGAGACTCAAGAGTGGTTCATCACTCACCTATTGCAGTACTATGACAAAAGCATGATCTAATTTCCTTGCCAAAAAAAAGACAAAAAGGTAATAGTTAATTTACACATTTCTCACAATAACTACAGCTAAAATACTTACAGCGCATTGGAAAAAATGCAACAAACGTATAGGCTTTTTTTTAATTAATAACAAAAAAATGACAAAAGCATTTCTGGCTCAGTAAGTAACTGCCTTAAGTCTTCAAGAATCACAAATTTATACTGGAGAGTTGACTTTTATACCGTGAGTATCTAAAAATTAAAACTTACTTTTATTTTCCATGCCACCCCCTTTTTAGTCCATCACTACTTTCAAATAGCTTTGTTTTATTTCTTCAATATTTTAGTCCCCTCTCTTTTGCTTATTCTCACAGACAGCCTTTTTTCTATTATTTATCTTTATCTCCTCTCTTTGGAATTTACCCAGAGAAAAATTCTCCTCTTTATGCAGAGGAATCCCAATATCATGTATATATTTGTTACTGAAACATGTAGAATAGTCTCCAACAGAGCTCTCTAAAACTTGGACTAAGTATAAGCCCTTGTAGTCTTTGCACTCAAATGATAATTTCTTAGTATAAGCAAGCCCTGTATTATTTCCGAGACAAGCTGATGGTAGAAACCACCCCTCCCCCCGCAGCCCTCTTGAACAGTGCTAATGCTCAGTGCTGGAGCTGCTGAACCTTCTCTGTTCCATATTCTGCTTTTGTTTCATAGGAGGAACCTTGATTGCAATTTATAGGGATCTTCACTCACAACACGCAGATTAATTGTGTGGTAATTCCATTATTCTGCTCAACTTAAAGCATTTGGCAAACCAGTTATATGACAACATCGGAATTCACCCACTTCCGCAACAGAGATAAGACAGTAGAGGGTCAGACCCTTAAGAAACCAAGTACTTTGAGGAAACCCTCATTTTTATATAGAGAAGGGTCACCGAGATACTATTATCTAGATGGAGAAGGAACCTTGTTTTTCTTACTTCACTGTTTCCAAAGACTTCAGAGCAGTTAACATTTTGGTGCTTGACTCATTCCAACAGGAGGAAGAAACTATTTATATCCAAATCTGGCCATTTTGGTATCTGTGCTTTAAGTTTAATTCTGAGGTTACAATGATACTCAATTCCAAAAAAGTATATATTGGACTTAAAAGGGATCAAAAAATATTACAGAGAAATAGAATGGTTTTTAAGTGTTGAATGTATTAACTGATAGATTTCCTTTTTACCTTCTCTGTTTCAGGTACCAAATGGACTGAGTTGGTATGTTAAGAAGGTAGAGGCCAAGAAGAGGCACACAACTTCATCCAGACCTGAGAACCATAGCATTAGTTCTTTGACCTACATTTATTATTGTCAAATTCCATTCTTCCGCAGTCACTTCCATAGGAGCTTTCTGAATCCTTTCAAGTGTAAGTACAATAACTAGTAGCGTATCACCAGACTAAGATACACAACAGTAAACTGAACTCCCCGAGACTCTTTCCCTGCTAGTGTCCAATACCAGAAGGAAAGTAAGATTATTTAAAAAAAAAAACAAAAACAAAATACAAACACGTGAGAAAGGAAAAGAAATTACTAAAGCAAGTATTCCCTTTCTAAATCAAGTCAGAGGTTAGTAATGACTTCATTCCTATCTCAGAAACAGTAAACAGTGGAACATTCAGTTACAGAGCCCCACAGGTAAATGAACAGTACGACTGTCAAAGAAAAAGTGAAGATTGTAATGTAACAAATGTGCAGCCGAGAAGACAGTGCTTGTAAGTGGACTTATCTTGAAGTCAAGAGCCAAAAACATTTCTTACAGCTGGTGATGACAGAAAGTGAACATATGGAGCAAGTGAGGAGAAAAATGCTGGTGGAGTGAAGAACATTTGGAAAGCTAACTCATATTACAAGAAGTAATTTATCAAATTTTCAATCAGCATGCCCTTCCTGCAATGACTTATGGACAGGAATCCTAAAAACTTGCTAGAGAAGAGGAAGAAAGAAAACCCCAAACAGATAAATGTTACTAGGGACTGAGAAGTAAAAGAAAATAGCAATAGTACTTGCTGTCCAACCTAGGAGAAAATGGTCCTGACCATCATTACATTTTAAGACTTAAAAGGCAAAAGCCACAATCTGTTGCTTCCATAGTCTCTGACTTGTGCTGACAGAGATTCTCATTACTGGACAAAGCCACAACCCTTTATTAGTGGGCACACAGATTTAAACAATTCAGGACACAATTCATAAGAGTGGTATGTATTAAAATTTTAAGATCTAGATGTTACTATAACTGAATTTCACAGTAAAGTTAAATGAATGTTATGTCCTCATCTTATACCAGACACAACAAGTAGACCATCTTTAAGGAACAAATAAATAAAAAGGTCAACAAAACAAAAGATAAAACCTAATTCATCAGGCCTGGATTAAAAAAAAAAAAAATCAAACACAAAACACATAGATCATAGAATGGTCCAGGCCGGAAGGGACCTCCAAAGGTCATCTAGTCCGAACTCCCTGCAGTCAGCAGGGACACCCCCAACTAGACCAGGTTGCCCAGGGCCTCGTCAAGCCTCACCTTGAATATCTCCAGGGAAGGGGCCTCAAATACCTCCCTGGGCAACCTGTTCCAGTGTTCCACCACCCTCATAGTAAAGAACTTTTTCCTGATATCCAATCTAAATCTGCTTTTCTCCAGCTTGAAGCCATTTCCCCTCATCCTGTCACTGCAGGCCTTTGTAAACAGAATCTCCCCATCCTTCCTGTAGGCCCCCCTCAGGTACTGGAGGGCCGCTAGTAGGTCTCCCCGGAGCCTCCTCTTCTCCGGGCTGAACAACCCCAGCTCCCTCAGCCTGTCCTTGTAGCAGAGGTGCTCCAACCCCCTGATCATTGTAGTGGCCCTCCTCTGGACCCGCTCCATCAGGTCCATGTCCTTCCTATATTGAGGGCTCCAGACCTGCACACAGTACTCCAGGTGAGGTCTTGCCAGAGCAGAGTAAAGTGGCAGAATCACCTCTCTATATATCATATACAGGCAAAGAACAGTTCAGTGTTTAATCACTTTTGCTAGTGACTGAACAGGAAGAATTGGTATCTGACAGAGTGGCTCCCTAAGCTTCTTGTACTAATCAAATGTAAAGCGAGGTCAGTACTCTGTATAATAGCACACCAGGGAAGTGGAAGGTCCTAAATTATACACAGCAGGTTAAGAATGTGCAAGCATCAGTTACCACAAATCAGCTGGTGAAAGTTAATTTCTTGGAGAAGAAAGCTGTTTTCAACAGGAACCCCAGGAGCAAGAGGACCCAAGCAATCATTTGTCTTGCCTGGCTACATTTATTTTTACCTCTGGCTGGTCCCAGAACTTCAAGGACATGGCTCTATAACTAATGTGATTTTGAAATGAGCTAAACATTCACTGTTCACACACATCTTGGTGAGAGTTACTGACTACAGAGGGAGGCTAAATAACCAACAAAGAAACTGATAATAATCTTCTAGACAGGTTACTCCATGAGATGTGCTCCACAACTCATGCTCAGATGACTTTCTACAAAGTAATGGTACATTTAGGTGCAAGACTGTGGAGTGACCTGCAGCAGGTCTAGAGACAGGCAAATCACAGAAGCAGAAGGAACCAAGAGGAGTCTGTAGCAGACACTGCATTCTGAATAACCATCCTAAGAACCAGAAGCCAAGAGGTCAGTCTTCTTGCTACTACACTGAATATCTTACTAATTAGAAGCACACAATTTACATAAATGACACAAACTTTTCCAGTATCTTTTCTAGATAGAGTTAAATGTTCTAGATTCATGCCTGCCAAAGACCATGAAAAAAATATTATATAGTATAGTGATAAAGCACCTGCAATTTATCCCTTCTGTCAATCACTGCAATTCATGAATCACCATGGCATGCAGCAAAATACTGACTGCAAAGAAGGGAACACCTCAAGTCCACAACACCATCTTTTCTGAAGTTTGTTGTTGCTGAACTTTTATGGACTGGGATTCCAGGTAAAAAAAACCCAAAACAAAAGTATTAATTACTTTAATGAGTTTAACATTTACTGATATGTCACTGCAATAATTCATAAATAAATAAAAATATATAAACGATATAACAGTTTCAGTTAAATGGAAAGCAGGCCTAGCAGCAGAATTAACCCATTCAAGCAATGAGAAAATTTGCAAGCCATTTTATTGATATGTAATTTAGTATCTTTCAGAGTACCTAAAACTTTCAGGCCAAATGGTCTAAAGAAAAAAAGGTGGTGGTATGTATATTGGAATTCTCATAATGAGGGGAATATATATATCCATATGGCACTGGAATGCCTGGAGTCCAATAAGTCTTGGAAGGAAATCATAACTGCTCTAAAGGGCACCATTAACAATGATATTCCCTTAACCCTAGAGCTACGTATTTCTGTTTGCAGAATGTATAAAGACATTTACAGATCTATTGGGAAACTCCAGGATATAGATTTAAAGGCAGCACCAGATAGATGGCAGCTGGATTTGAAGGCAGCAAAGATTTGCTCTTTATAGCTTGCTAATTCTTTTTAGTTCTGCAGATGTAGAATATGCATTAGAAGTTAGCATTTCACAGTCATGCTTTGATACTTAGAAATTGATCATTAAGTATTATCTTCCTCCTCCACCAAAAAATACACATATTTAGAAGCCAATAAAAGGAAAAAATAGGACTCAGGGTATTCATTACATATACAAGTATATTAAGGACAGCAAATTGTTAGATAACAGCATAAAAATCAATTTCTGCTTGTTATGAGACGAATCCCTAAAATTATTGGAAAAAGCTTTCGTGTAACTTTATGACATTTGTTGACTAGGGTACCTTCAAGACAAAAATAGTTTTATTAGGGGGTAATATGACATCATCGTTTTGTTACATAGCAGCATAACCTGTTTGTTCATCATATCGAGATCTTTATAGTGAAGTGTAGTCAGAGTTATCGCTATGGTAACACAGATGCAACAAGTCAAACTTGCTTAGGCTTCTCCTCTCAGTCCTCCTCTTTCATTGAGTTAAGTTCAGTGAGTTTACAGTCAAAGGAAACCAACAAAAGAGGACATCCCAAAGGAGAATGTGACCTAAGAATGCAGGTAAAGAACAAAAGTAGAAGTAGTTATCCTGGAGTAATGGAAAAGAAAATCAGAGGCATTTCTCAGAAGTGCTGCTCATTTAAATTCAATCATTAATATTAAATAATAGCCACGGAATGTACCCTCTATGACCAAAGTGACAAATTTAAACATATCAACAGAGGATGGCTATTTTCTTAATGTGTTTACTGGCTAATGCTATTCATGCAATGAAGTATATAAAAGAAGAAAGCAAACTGTATAAACAGATGTTATAGGCCAGGTTTTGCTTGCTTCAATCCTGGGCAGTCCCATTAAACCTCTTGAATGAGTAAAGTGGAAAGCACTAGCTCTGAATCAGTACAAGACACACACAATTATTCAATTATTTAATCCCACCTTGAAGGATCATATATGGCAATGATGCTACGGCCCTTGTGAAATACTGGAGAATTTCTTCACTACTTCAAAAGAAAAAAAAAATGCTGCATTGTAATCTACATTTATAGAAGATTTATTAGAAATGTGAACTGAAGTCAAGCCTTTTAGTGGTCCTCATTTTCTGGTTGGTAAATTTAATGGCAGGATACCTTTCCAAATGGAATAATATTGATCTGGGCAATGCAGCATCAGTCAGCTTTTAAAACATTTCTTCATGCCATAGGAGGCATATCCAACAAAAGACTGCAGAACAGATATTCAAAGCTACACTTAGAAGAAAGTACAATAAAACACAGCAAAGACTCAAAAGCTTAGAAATGTTATTTGTTTCAAGAAATACAATTTCTCAAAGTCCAAGACCAAGCACTCCACCCTTATATTTTTCACTAGTCAACAGAAAGTTATTAGGTGGTGTTGCAGGCCCAAGGTCAACATCACTAACTGTACGTAGGTTATGAGGTTTTACTGCAAAACCAGCTAGCAAACACACAAGGTTGTTATTTATTTACGTTGCAGTGTTTCATGATAAAAAACTCTGCAGTTCTGCATCAGTTCTGTGTTCCCCCTTTCGGCATTCTAGGCAAGATAAGCAATCAATAGGTTAAGGGGAAGAGAGCCATCCATATCACAGTGAAATTCTTTCATATTCCTGTGCAACAGAAGTCTCCCTTTAGAAGTCCACACATCCCCCCTCTCCTATACTGAAGGGAAAAAGAGCTTCTTGTATTCCATCTCAGAAGGGTTATTGTTATCTGGCTGACAGCAAGGCAATATTAACTTCAAATGCTATTTTCTAGGCCTGAAAAACTGTGGAGGGAAGAGTGGAGAGGTGCTGACGAGGGACAAATCCACCTATTCCCAACTACAGATCCAATGGAAATTTTCCATTTGTATAAGAAACAGGAAAACACACAGATATGTATAACCTAGAGTCTCCAAAATACATCCCTAGACACAGTGAAGAAAGTGAAACATCTGCAAGTAATAAATGCTTTGGGATTCAAACTTGCCCTGCAATTTCACAAAAAGCCTAGAAGTAACTGTTAAACCCAAAGGCAGGCACAGACACTCCTTATACATTTGTTACAAGTTTTACTTAATGCAATCTATTTCCAGTCAACACAGACTTTTGGTAACAGAGTCTGGTATCGAGTAAACAAAACAAACCCCAAACCTACAATTAAACAGACACATAAGAAAAGACCTTCTCCCCAGACTCCACTACAACACCTCTACTCTGCCCTTCTCAGTCTCCACCTCATTGTTTTTGCCATGTGTAACACTCAGTCCTGCCCTAATCCTGTCAGTGCAGCAATGGGCTGTTCAGGAGGTTGGAGTTAGTGCATAATGATTGCTTTCTGCCACTCCTGACTTGTTTTATTCCACTGCTCTAGTGTAAGTCACCCACAGGCCCTTAGGGCTGTTCCTGCTACAGCATGGCTCCTCCATAGCCCACAGTTAACATTCAAGGTATCTCTGATCCAGAATGAAGTGCCTCCTTCCAAGAATGTATCTCCAGTTGTATACCCCACAACGTCTCCTTCCATGTGTCTTCTCCAAAAATTTTTGTCACCAATAATTCCCTCTCCTTAACAAATTCTTATCATGCTGCTCATTTTAACCTGTATTTATCAGAAGAGTTAATTATAAAAAAAAAAAAGGTTTTACAAGTTTCTTGAAGAGACAGTATAAGAAAGAGACCTTATTAATGCTCTCATAGAAAAGGAGGTATGAGCGCATGCCTTTATAGAGCCCAAAGGCAAAGTCTTCATGAACAACTGAGTATAAAAAAGGTTCACTTCATTCTGCTTTTGATGGATACAATGCAGCTGAGGATAATCCTTTGAAGATTTGCATCTGGGAACAAGTCAGCTATGAAACATTTAAATCTGCATTAAAATGCAAACAGCCATTGAAAATAGCCCCGCAGGTATTTAGATTTGATCCTGGAAATCAATGAGCAAACTTTAATACTAACCCTGAGTTCTGAAAACACCTGGATAAGAGCAGAACCCCTTGCCCTTTACAGTATTTAACAAACAGATTGTGCCATAACCAGCAATAGAATATAATCAAATAACTTCCAGAACTTAGAGGTACTAACTTGAAATTCCTTCCACCTTTTCCTCTTATAACACAACCTAGCTACCCTACTTTTCAGTTTGCCCACCACAATCTAACATATTCTGCTTAATTTACAGTTAAGTAAACATATCTCGGAAAGGCTTAAGGACAACTATTTCTATGCTACTCTGCTGTTTCCTAACCTGAATTCGTTCATGGGTACACGACTACTATTATTTCACTGTTTATTTACACAGATAACAGTAGAGTGGAGAAAACACAGGATTAAAAAAAAAACAAACTACATGCTTTTTCTTTTGATTTTATATTCTTTCAATAGTCGTAACACAAAAATGCAAAACTATGTCATCATAAACAGATCCATAAAATGGAGTAGTGTCTATTAAAAAAAAAAAATTTAAATAGGATAAATGCCCCAGGGAAGAGGCAATCCATAAAAAGCAGATATGAAAGTGCTACACCATACTAGAGTATGCTTGAATGTTGTTTGAGAAAAAGAGTTAATTAGTGACAGGATGAAAATAGTAAGAATTAATATCTGGTTTGCCAAGGAAAGACAGAAGCAAAATAAAATACTAGGCCTTCGAAGGATGAAGCTAATCAAGTCAGTACAGAGGGATCAATGAAAGATTTGTAAAAACGCAAGAACACTGAACAAATGTGAGGTTGCAGGGAATTAGATAAGTGATTCTTCCCAGCCTGGGAAATGGTTTGTACAAAGTGCACCAGGTGTGAAGGATTGGAAGTCTTTGTGCTTCATTGTTAATGTCACTTGTTCAAAATTCACACAGGGACATTCTCTGATAATTTGTTATTTCTGTGTAAGTGGCTGTAGTCTGTATAGGATTTTTTATCTCCATCCATTTTGCATTACTTAAGGGAAATCATTCACACTGGTTTGCCTATTTTGATTGACAGATTATTTTTTTTATTTGTCACCTGTAGATGCTGTTCCACCTATTTTGCAAGGCCAAAGCACCTTACAATTACTAGCTAGTGCTCCTAGGACCATTTCCCAGGTAAACTTAAATCAACACTCTGCGTTATCCCAAACCAGCCTGCAGACATCGTATAATCACTTGGTTCTCACCACCTTCTGCTCCAGGTACAGGTGTCTATCATTAAAACAGAATACTTGAAACTATACCAAAACATGATACTCTATTTCAAGCATTTTTCTCTGTAAGAGAAGAGGAGATAATAGGTATACAATGTCAATTATGCTGCTTAAGCTATGATAAGGCACTTTGACACAAGAGGTATCAATACAGTATGCAAACTTATGCAAAAGAAAGCTCAAGCTTAAAACTCATGATTTATAGCCATAACTGTTACTTATGTGGCAGAAAATGTCTTCAAAGTTTCTATTATCCTCTGATACAGGATGAACTAGACTTTATACAATCATCCAGTAACTATGTCATGACTGCATTTCAAATAGGGATGGTATTATAGCATACCTAAAAAAATAAAAAAAAATAAATCACACTGCTCATACATACACATATTATTTTATATACCTACCTATACACATACACACCCATCCATCCCTCTGTGACACCCTTCCTCCAAGCCAGACCTATATATATCAGAGCATCTTGATCAGAATCTCAGTCAAACAAACAAGCTCAATTAACTCCACATACAGGGAATATATTCTATGAACATTAAAGTTATCTGAAGAGTGTCCTAGTTCCGGCATGGATAGGGTTAATTTTCCCCAGGCTCTGGCAGGGTACATAAGTATTCTATACCACCTGAAGCCATGCCCAGTCTATAGCCAGGAGCTGGCCAGAAGAGGGTGGGAAGTCACTGCTTGGGAGCGAGGGTGAGCAGGGGTACAGTAATCATGCTTGTACACTCTTCTATCAGTGTTATTGCTGTTGTTTTCTCTTCTCTTCACTGTTCTGTTAAACTGCCTTTGCCTCAATCCATGAGTGTTGCCTTTTTCTTCCGCTTCTCCCCCACAACTGGGAAGGGTGAGAGAGCAGCTGTGTGGTTCTTTGTTGCCAGCTGAGGCTAACCCACAAGTCAACCAAAATGTGGACTCTAAGAAGCACGGATACACGGAATTATAGGTAGAGACTTAGCTTTACATTTGAAAATTAAGTATTTGTGTTCAAACACAAGCATGCAATGATGTAGTACGAGCAAGAAAGGTATCACAATCAGTATATCTGAAGACAGAATGCGTTTTTACAGTAGTGCAATCACTTCAGCTTTAAATTGCGTTCTTCACATTCTATAAATCTTAAAAGAATATTTGGTATTAATGTAACTCTAACTTTGAAGTAGGCATAACGCTGACCTAAGGAAAATGGTGCACACTCCCATCTCCACCCCAATGATCTGTTTTGACAGTGCTGCTCTTCTGCAGAATTATGCTCCAATACTGTAACAAAACAGGATGCACTGCCTCTACAGCTCTCACTCCCTTCTGCAGTCCTATACAAGACTTAATGGAACAAGGTAGTCTCTTCCCAAAGAGTTCCTGACACTACTGCTTCTTCTGCAGCTTCTTTCATACTCTTTAGTTAGAGTTTAGCCATTACTACAGTTACCTATTGGTTTTGTAGCTCAGAGGTAAGAGCACTATAAGATAACAACACCTGGAGGAACAGGACAAGTATAAACAGACAAAATAAGGCATCTTCTTCTGTCTGACCTTCTCTTTTCATAGCAAAAAAAATGGCTGGATGCCTTGTAACCTCTCTTCCCTCTTACCCATTTTTAAGTTCCCTTCTAGTATTCCCCCTCCTGCCTTCTTTTTTGACCTTGGAAGATTTTTCTTGGTGATGAATGAGCTAAGACACACTGAAAACATCAGCTGAAATAAGCATTCAGAAAGATCGAATGTTTATGAAAAAAAGAGTAGCCACAGCATTCCAGATCTTGATTCAGAACTCAACTTGCTCATTTTTTTCTGATGTCAGGCTTTGCTCCAGGTTCATCTTTAATCCAAAACCTTTGCAGACAGGAAAAAAAAAAACCTCTCACATGGGCTATTTTAGAATTGATTAAAAGTGAATAGTTTTTAAGAGAATACTCAGTTGTGGATCTCTTTGCCACATAATATTGTTAGGTTTAACCGGATTAAAGTATGCCTGAGTATTCCTGTTATCCATTTAAATGCCCAGAGTTATAAATATTAACAAGAGATAACAGGAATTCTGAGAAGATTATAAACTGACATGCTTTTGGGCTTAAGCTAATTTTAATGGGGATTTAGCAGAAAACCCCTCCACGAACAGGTAATTTCACAGTATCTTTCCAACAGTTTTCTTGGGCCTCTTTGTGAAAGCAGCTTATACTCAACCATCTCAGGGGCAGCGATGTCATAGGAGACTTGCTGATTTTATTACCAAATGGCAAGTTTTGTGTATCAAAAAGCGTAATGCCCATGGCTATACCAGGTGTCACTTAACAGCAGACCATAAGCAAGGGATGTCTGTACAGACAGAAAGTGAAGATCCTGGGTAATATCCACCTAGAATTTTTCTACACAAGTAGACGTTGTTAGAAAATACCTGCAGGAACCAACATGGGAGAAATAGCATGGGCAGTGAAAGATGCAGTTAACAACAGAGATTGTAATATTTCTGTTTAACCTACAATGAGATGCTGTGTTTTGTCAGTGAGCCAGAAAGGGTGAGGCCTGAGTCACAAAAAATTATCAGGAAATTAATGTAGTCTAGGCAGGGTAAACAAACTAATTCCATTTGTTCAGGAATCCTGGTAATGGCAGGATTGAATACCTAAATATAACCACAAATAGCTAAAACAGGATTGAACTGCAGGGATAGATGCAGAGGAGATGACTGCAAGGAACACAGAAAGCCCACGTCAGCTTCATATTTTCCTTTCTACCTCAGTCCTGCTGATTTTGATTCTGCTGCTTCATGCACACTCCTTCAGAAGGGAGGGCATCCCAGCAGGCAGCCTGACAGTAAGAGCGCTTCAGAGGCCCAGCCACACATCTCGGAACTCTCTCGGTCAGCTCATTCCCCCGCCCCTCCCTCCCCGGGGCTTTGTCCTCAGGCAAGCACATTGGCAACTGCAAGGAAGCCAAGTCAGCCACCAGTGAAGATAACAAGATAACCTCAGAGGAAGGATGACAGCACAAACAATAGATGGGCACAGAAATGCAACAAACAGTTTCAAAAAAAAAAAAAAAGCTAGGAGAGGAAGCTGTCAGTTACTTTGATTAAGGGTCCTTGCATTCTGGCTACATTAACAGGTAGACACTTTTCCTGGGAAATTTCCTGGTCATTTAAATGTTCTTGTTTCAACACAGAGTGGGGTTTCCATTTAAATATAACGGATCAAGATCATGATTTAATTAGCAGAAATTCACCAGCTATACCCTACATACAGACTCTCAATACAGTTACAGTACCTGTGAAGTTGTGCTTCAGTAACAACCAAGAAATAGCTTTTAAATAACTGCTTCAGGAGATGGTGATAATCTAGATGCAAAACCAGACAACCTATCACAAAAGCATCCCCTGCTTATGGCCTGCTGTTAAGTGACTCCTGACATCCAATATAAGCATAGACATTCTGCTTTTTGATACACAAAACCTATGGGACAGGACGTTAAACCATAGTGAGAACAACATAGCAGTGCCAGGACTAAAATAATTAAATTTATCCCCTGAGAGCTGAACTGTCTCTAATGATTTTCCCATGATACTAATATTTGCTGCTGATGTTATAAAGCGTGGATTTAGATACAGATCTCATTGTGTGATCGCAGGACAATGAAGATGTATAAAGTGTGCAGCAGCCACTAAAACTTCTTTTGAATCAACTAGTCAGGCACAAAATTCACATCACATTTGTGTTTCTGGGCTTTTCCTGTGAAATACAATGCCTCTGCATAACATAAATAGAGAACCAGACTCCTCCTTTATTTCTGTGCAAAGTGAGGTCTATTATGAGGCACTTCAACTAAGACCCCTTACATAACTTCAGTGCCAAGGGTAAGCACCAGCTATTTACTCATAATGACCACAGTCATCTGGGGAAGCAATAATACAAGTCTAGAAACATAAGAGATTTTACTTTTCTTGTAGCTGCATTTAATCAACTTGTCTTCCAAGCCGTGGTCCCAAAGCCTTTCACACTTTTGTTTTATTCACAAGAAAACTGTCACTATTTCTGAAGGCCTGATTAACTCTGTAGTTACTGCTGAGTGCCCCAACTTCCTCATCTTTAGCTCTGGCTGTAATCTTGGCAGATACCTACAAAATATTTAAATAAGCAAAACCATTTTTGTACAGAACTTCTTAACATCCCTACTACCTGAAATTATTATTTACTCATTAGATAGCAACATTCAGTGAAGGCCACACTTCGTTGAGTTTTTGTTTTTTTTTTTTTTGGATGTCACTACAGAGCTTTCCATCATCCTACCAAAGACCACTGTTAGACCATCAGATCTTTGGTGCAACAAGCTCTGTTCTCCTTTTATTTTTGAGTGAAGCGTGTCTAGCGTAACAGAGTCCATTCCATGACCAGGGAAAAACAGACTGGCCAACGATACTGATATTTTTGACAAATTGATCAATCACTTCTTCAAACTGATCAGTATTATAACAGGACTTCAAGGGAAATAAGACAGATCTTTTACAATGAAAGTAAAGAATAGTTCATAGAGTTGCAAATATACCTGATTTTTTCATTGTGCTAGTATTTACTAGAAATTTGAAGACGAAAAGAGAGGCTTTATATCATTAAAAATTTAGATTAATAAAGCTGAAAATCTTGCAGCTAAAATGAGATTAAATACTTCAATTTATCTCAGATTTTCTTAAGGTCATATTTTCTAAATGAAATTACTTGTCAGCACTGACATGGAAGTTGTGTTATTTCTTCATCAATTTGAATTTGCAGTTTTCTGCATAGCATTTTTTGGCTGTAAAGTTCAGCCCAGATGTAACAATTGATTAATTTAGCAATGAGAAAGGCCTGACTCATTTTTTGACTAATTGCTCAGTTTGCATTAGTCACTGTAACAAGTAGACAATCTTACTGATATATCCACAGTACAGTTGGCTCCTCTCTGTGTATACCATGATGAACAAAAGGCAGGAAGAGACAATTATGAATATTGTCACAAGGAAACTTTTGGTTTTTAAGGTCAATGCAAAATAAAGTTTCTGTATGCATCACTGGAAAACTTAGTTGGTTGAGAGTTCAAACATGAGGACAAAAAAACCACTTTCTACTGTGAGGACAACTGAACACTGGAAAATATTTGCCCAGAAACTCTGTGGAGTCGCTATCCCTTGAGATAATCGAAGTTCAGCTTGACATGGCCCTGAGCAACTTGCTCTAGGTGACCTTCCGCTGAGCAGGAGGGTCGGACCACACAATCTCAAAAGATGTCTACCAATGTCAGCAGTTCTGTGCTTCTCTTTGGTTCATACATTTCCCTTCTAAGAAAATATAACAGGTTTCAAATCTCAGGTTTTCCTCACCCAGGGAATTTAATGGTTTATGTTAGACAGCCTTTAAATTACACTGGAACAGATGCTAGATAGCACACTGTCACACTCACAAGTGAACAGTTTACAGCACAGAATCATTATCCTACTCTTTGGTACTTTTATGGCACCCTGATCCTTGCACTGTTGGCTGCACAGTGATACAGTTTTACTAAAAAGTATGGAGGGTATTGCCAACCAATGAGTTCTCTAACCTGCTACCCTCCCACCTCCCTGTCAGCTATTTAAATAGCCAATTAACATTCAAGAGTTGTCAAGCAGGACAACTAATATTTTCTGCTTACATGGGAATCTCAAAGAGATGTACCAGTCGGGTACACCCAACAGGATTATCTGAATTTCTAGCTTTGGGAAGCACCTAAGTCTATTTAGTTTGTTTTTTTAAAAAACATATACAAACCTCATGTACAATTTCATGCTTTCTCACAGTTTCAATATTTAACACAGTCTTCTATCTCTCACTGAACAAATTGTATTGCTCTATCTCCATTTCTACTAATTTTGCTGTGGTGTTGTGAAGCTTATTTTAGATACGCAAGTATTTCCCGCTCAACTGAACAGGGATTTATACACATTCTAAATCTCACTTTAGAGACAAGTTAATAAAAGATAGGTATAGCAGTGTTCGGTATTGCTTTACTGGATCTCACGTAAATAAATGAGGATATCTAATGCTGAAAGTTAGTGGTCAACTTTTCAACAGGCCAAAAGTAACACCTTTTTTGTAAGCATATGGGCATCTTTAATATTTAATATAATTGTCTCAGCTGCTTAAATTCCTAATAACGGTATTCACATGTTCTGGTGCACGTGAAAAATATGTTCAAGAACACAGTCTGGGTTATTCCTGCCATGGGCAAAGGCAAACTCATCTGTGGGATTGCTTTGGCTCAAGGACCTGGGTGTACTTGGTGGGTGATGCAAAAGGATGGGGAAGTCAAATGTGTACCTCAAGTGGATTTGATTTTGGATTAAAACAGCCAATTAATTAAACTGTATGATGTTAATTACTAATTTATTACTATATATCATCGTTACTACAGTTGCTATGTGTTATATCAGTAGTATTACAGTGAATCACCCAAATTAATGAAGAATGGATTTTGGTGAAACTGAGCAAAGTGCAATGGTGATGGAACCAGAACTGGCTTCAGCAAATGGCACCCAGCAACTTTCTCGAAATCGACAACTTCAACCCACAGACCATGGCAGATATACCAGCTGCAAGCTCCAGATGCAACATGCCACAGTTCAACACCACACACCATCTCTCCTGCCCTGAAAGACTGTTACAATGAATGGAGCCCAAAGTTATGGGCTAAATGAACTCAACGGACATTTTAGAGAGATAACCCATACCCTAAGGGAATGATATGTGTGTGTGTATATATATACACGTCAAAGACAGGAAAATTGGTGGTGACAATGAAAAGTGTAAGGCCTGGGCATGATGTTAACTGCTATAGAATAAGGGGTGGGTACTGTCCTCGTTTCAGCTGGGAAAGAGTTAATTCTCTTTCTAGTGATTGTTAGAAAAGGAATGTCAATAACGCACATTATTTTAGTTGTTGTTAGACTATGTTTATACTTTTCAAGGACTTTTTTCAGCTTCCCATAGAAGCTGAGAAGGAATATAGGCAGAACAATGGAATGGCCAATGGAATATTCTGTACTATAGACATCATGCTCAGTATACATGGGGGTAGGCCAGGGGGAAAATCAGCTCGGGAACGTACCATTTCACACAGTGGTGAGAGTGACTTGTGTCATTATTATTATCATCATTTTTCCTTTCTGCTAATATTCTATTAAACCTGTCTTTATTTCAACCCATAAGGGTTTTTTCCTCTCCCTTCCCCCTCCTTTTTTTCCCCTCTCTTTTCCCTGACTTTTTGGGGGAAAGGTGGAGAACTGTGCAAGCAAGTGCGTGTTCCTACCTGCCATCTGGGGTTAAACCATGAAAACAGAGTCATAGAATGGTTAGAGTTGGAAGGGACCTTAAAGATCATCAAGTTCCAACCACGCCTGCCATGGGCAGGGACACCTCCCACTAGACCAAGTTGTTCAAAGCTCCACCCAACCTAGCCTTGAACACCTCCAGGGAGGGGACATTCACAACCTCACTGGGCAACCTGTTCCAGTGTCTCACCACCCTCACAGTAAAGAATTTCTTCCTAATATCTAATCTAAATTTTCCCTCTTTCAATTTAAAACCATTACCCCTTGTCCTTTTGCTATGCTCCCTGATAAAGAGTCCCTTCCCATCTTTCCTGGAGACCCCTTTTAGGTACTGGAAGGCTGTTACAAAATCTCCCTGAAGCATTCTCTTCTCCAGGCTGAACAACCCCAACTCTCTCAGCCTATCTTCATAGGAGAGGTGTTCCAGC
This sequence comes from Limosa lapponica baueri, assembly GCA_002844005.1. NCBI lineage: Eukaryota > Metazoa > Chordata > Aves > Charadriiformes > Scolopacidae > Limosa > Limosa lapponica. Next base: position 3,021,580 of record KZ505648.1, on the reverse strand, counting down.
CCACTGATCATCTTCATGGCCCTACTCTGGACTCACTCCAACAGGTCCACGTCTTTCTTGTGGTGAGGGCTCCAGAGCTGGACACAGTACTCCAGGTGGGGTCTCATGAGGTTGGAATAGAGGGGGTGACCTGCTGTCCATGCTTCTGTTGATGCAGCCCAGGATGTGGTTGGCTTTCTCAGCTGCAAGCACACATTGCTGGCTCATGTTGAGCTTCTCATCAACTAATTGAGCATGAACATGTAAATATATTTCATAAAGCTCGAGCTGCCATTTAAATAATTCTACAAATTGCACATAGTCACAGCCAAGGCTTCTTTTCTTTAACAAAAGGAAAGTCAGAAGTCATCTAAAGTTTTCTGTTTTGGAAGCTGTAGAGCCATGTAATCTGGATGGATTTCCTTTCTATTCTGATCTCCCTCTACTGAAAAAAAAAAAAACCACACAACCCACAAACAAAAAAACCTCACCATAACCCAAGTTACTTCAGCAGACAGCATTTATGAGCAAGGTTCACAAGTTAGTAGCTGTAACTATTTTGGTAACAGCTCATGACTCTTACATTCACTTGAATGCAAGCTCTTGGGACAGTCCTGGCCTTGTTCTGTTTCACTTATATATCTTCCACCACATTACAGTTGAAATACAGCCATCAGTTGTTATCCAAGTTTGCATATATTCTGTAAACTCTCTAAATGGATATTTAGACTTGATCCAACATCAATAAATTTCCATATAAAGCTGATTAAGAAAAAAAAAAAACACAAAAAGGTAAGTAAACCACTTTTGTCACAAACAAAGCTCTGAAAAACATGGACTTTGCAAATCGGTGCCAATTTCAGCAAAAGTTTGTTTTAAAATAACACACAGTAACATTTAAATGCATTGGAGCAGACCATTAAAAATTCCCAGAAGTGAAACACTTCAATTTTTGTTTTGAATGTATTTTTTTTTATTTCTGATTGTTAGCATTATGGTATGAGGAGGGACACTCAGATTTCCTCTCACCTACCCCTGCCATAATGTTTCAATCAATCCCAAATAATTTCTTTTTATCCTCTGAAAGAAAGCACTATCATAATGACTTCATGCAGGCAGATTACTTCTAATAGGAATGCAGACAAGCTTTCAGACTACAAGATGTGTCACAACATGAAATTCTTTCCACTACACAACTAAGGGAGCTCCTGGGAAATTGCTTAGGCTTCAAATACAGGGCTGCCTTTCAGTCAACTATGCATGCTACTCTTTCCCTCCTTTTTAACTCAGCTCATGGCCTTTTCACATACACTCTCCACTGCAAATTCATTACTAACCTACTTCATAACTGAACCAATGCCAGAAACACAACATTGATGCTGAATACCCATAATACAGGGTTGTGTTCCAAAGATCTGAGCACCTGAAAAAACAAAAACAACCCAAAAGTTACTTTTAAATGAAAACTTCTTAAGTGGAAGGGGTGGGGAAGAAAAGAAACATGGTGGGAAATACTAGGCTTTTAAGCTCCAAAACATAGATTTCCTCCCTGAGCAAATGCATTCCTGTCACTTGTAAAGAGTCAGTGGTAGCATTTTGTGTCGGAAGAAGCTATTTGGCCCTGGAGACAGATCTAGATGAATCAAAGGTCAAAGAGGTAAATATGCTATACTGCACTTCCTTATCTTTCTTATCACACTTACCATTCCTTGAACTTTTTTGTATCTTGTAGACTGTATGTGCTCAAATGAAGTCTTTTGCAGGCCCTTACATAAAAAAAACCAACAAACCAACACAAAAAACCAAACCACAACCCTTTAATGTTTCCAGAAGACATGTACACACAGCACTGTAAAACTTTCTGCATTCAGAGAATGCAATAAGAGAGGAGTAAACCCCTTGATGATAGCTGCATTAGCAAAAGCCTACTCCTTGAGTGCCTTTGTCATTTCATGAATAAAACATGGTATAAAAATTATTGGTGCTAAAAATCCACTAAGAAAACTACACTCTTTAGAACTACTGACTGACACCCTGTGCATTCACATACATGCAAGTATCCCTCAGTTACAAAGCCTTTTTAAAAAAAAAAAAACCAACAAAAGAAAACCCGAAACAAAACAAACTAGCTCTCACAGGCAGTTTTCAACTACTTTATCCTTTTACAAAGAGGCCAGTAATCGTACTATTTCAGTTCTATTCTCACTCCAGTCACTTCTGCGTTGAGCATCCATGTCTCATCTTGTCTGTTTAGATTTCACACTCTTAAGTGCATTGTCTATACCTCACTTTATATCAAGTTTCAAGAGATTAAGATGCTGGCATTCTCTCGGTAACTTGATAACTCGGTCTGTGCTTGTTCTGAACCACAAATTCCGTATTAAAAGATATTCCAGCCAGACAAGGCAAAACCCAAGTGAAGCCAGTATAACTACTATTATGAGCTCAAGACAATTATGAAAACTGCACATAACAAAAGGCGCATTCTATTAATAGCACCAGAGAGGAAGATACAGTAACCAGGAAAAAGACTAAAGTTTAAATATCCAAATAAAGTTTGACACAGCAGCAAAGTATCAGCCAAATAAGCAATGAGCAACTAATTTTTAGCCATGCTTAGACCATCAAAAGGATGACTGATGACAGGCAGCAATGCTTATGCTGAGTATCAGGAAGAGTAAAACCTTGCGGCTAGACATCCTTAGGTTTTTATTTTTTATCATTTTATATATATAGTTATTAAAGTGACACTTCAAACATTTAGCTGAATTCAGTATTTTTTCTGCTCACTTTGCTGTGAGCATCATAGAAATTCTTCATAGGTATTGGTATCATCTTTCCTCTTTTACTTGCTTAAGAGCTATGACTGAACCTCAAGCACCCAGACAGGCCCCTAGATACACAGAAAAAACATTGCTTCATTACTGTGGTTTTGTCTTATACCATCCATTTTTGGGTTAACTGTCACCAACTGGTGACAGAAAGCATTTTAAGGGAAGAAGGAATATTAAGAACTATTTAATACAATAATATTCACTTTAAGAATGGAAACGTACCTTCAAACTCTAAGACTTCAAATAAGTTTATTCTAGGGAATTCATGCTTTCCTTTCTATTCTTATAATTTGAGTATGTGGAAGTAAACCAGGTTAGTGTAATCCTTTTTAGGCCTCTGTCCAAAAATCTTCAAAAAATCTGAACTCCTAACATGTCTATGAACTGCAATGACATACATGCTCTGAATACTCCACAAGCTATTGTGTCAGGTCAAGGTATCTCTCTTCAGATGGCATAATTCCACTGGCTTTTGACACCTCCATCTGTCATTTAGTTCATCTTCCTCCACTTTGGTTATAAATGCCTTATTTGTAACACTAAGATTAGTGCTCTTCTATCTCTTAGCCAGCCAGTTCCTATGTCTGGATGCCATTCCTCTCCAGGTAGAGCAAAGACCACTGTAGCCACTTTCAAATCCCTTCAGTAGGTCCACTTTATAAGTCGTATTTTGCAGGCCCTTGCAGGAAGAAAAACACAACCAAACACAAAAAAAAACCCAAACCACAAGCCTTTAATGTATCCAGAAGACAGGTACACACAGCACTGTAAAACTTTCTGCAGTCAGAGAATGCGAGAGGAGTAAACGCCTTGCGGAAATCTGTATTAGCAATTGGGCAAAAATTTGCATGCCTTTAAGATGCTGGGGTTTTTTTCAGCAAGTAGCATCTTCTCAGTGGAGGAACACTGACAGCCAGGTGTACTTGATGCTGTTCTATGCAGCTACTTCCCTACTGAACCATGGCCAGAATCCTGGTCTGATTTTCAGAAATTTTAAGGAAACAATTCTGCCTACTTTGCTGGGAAGCTGGGCTTCCCTGAAATTATGGTATTGCTACCTGGTGCAGGGCAGATTACGATGGTGGGAGTGAGAACTTCTAGTAAATGGATCAAACAAAAATTTCTGAGCCAGAAGGAGTAAAAGCAATCTCCGAGCTCACATCATTAAGAGCCAAATGAAAAGCCTAACCAAGATTTCCTGCAAGTTCAGCAGTTCCCTTAAATCCTTTCATTTAGAAAGAGCAGAGTAAAACCCCAGTCTGCTTCTTTGGATACAGTAGGGAGTTAGGGAGAGATAACATGGACATTGTTTACTTAATGGACTAGGCACAGATACTCTAGGGATAAGGGCATAAAGGTGGATAGATTGTTTGAGAGCCTGTCAGTCCTAATCCATCAGCCATGACAGAGCTATTGTTAAGAAAATAAATTATTACAACAAACACTGGTAAGGTGAAGTCATGACTTCAGCTTTTCTGTCTCTCCTTCCCAGAGCTCAGCATTGGCCTTTATCTGCTTGCTTATACTGTACTGGATTGCAGGCATCTTGGAGCTGGCACTTCAGGCTGGCCAGAATTACTGCCAGTGTTTCACTATTCTATAAAGATGATTCTTGAATCTCTAGGTCAGTGTAAATGTTTGCCTGTCATCATCACAGCAACAGGGTAAGTTAAATACATGCTATATACAGAATTGGAGGTCTGAGTACCTTTACATTCATTCACAAGTTAAATAAACTCTCTAGTTACAGATCCACTGATGCTCCTGATGGACCAGTCAGTAGTCTTGGCCACACAGCTCTCATTCCAGCAAGAACTTCCTGTTTATGATTCCCTGGAGAGCAAACTAGTAGAGCTAATGAAAATCCTAGGCTCCAAAAATCAGGTGAGAAATAACAAGTCAATAATTGAGGTGACATCATGAAGCATTTAATAGAGCTCACCATAGTTGAAGGCTCCTTAGAGCGCCCATGCTGATCCATGCACTCTTTGAAAAACAAAATAATTCTAAAGCTTGAACTGTCACCAAGCTTTTAACTAGTTTTCACTGAAACCTGCCATCAGCAGAGCAAAACACTTCAGTGGTGGACTATGCTGTACTTTTATGTGAAAATCAGCATTATTACTGAGACAAGAATTCATATTTTAGTAGAAACCATATTTTACAAAAACCACAGCAATAAGTGTAAAATCTGATTACATTAATGTTTTCTATAAACAAACATCCAAGAAGTAAAACATACGCTAATGCAGAAAAAGATTTTACACCCATACCTGTCAAAAACAGATGGAAAGAACCTGAAGAATTCTGAAAAAAACCCAAGGCCTTTATGGAAAGCACATGCCTTCTAAAAAACCCAGGAGATCAGCTGGGATCCAGGATTTCATTTGAGATTTTAGTCCAGTTCTGTTAGGTTATCAGAGCAGAAATGTCTCTACCATTTTATGTGTGCAATTGATATATCTAGAAGGTGGAAGACCAAGTTTTTCCCCAAGGAAAAAATACATAAAAATAGTACTGAATAACATAGTGTCTAATAAAGTCAGACAGTGGGACAGTCCCCCTACCACAAACAGGAATAGATACAAGGCCTGAACTTTATGAATGTCACAAATAAGCATTTTAAGAACAATACAACAATTTAAGACTATTCCCTTCTTGTATTTTTATTTTAAAAGGTAGAACACATACATGCATTTTTTGCTTTGTCACTTCTAGAAAGACGACAGAAGTATTGTAAGGGAAAATTACATTCTGTCTTGCCTAAAAGCTCCAGTAACTGCTTGCCTAAAGCTGCTTTCCCATCTCCTGCTTCAAATCTGCCTTGTACAAACAAGATGGAGTCTTGAATTGAAAAAGAAATTAAAAAAAAAACTATCAAAAAAAAAGTAAAAGATTTAACATTTAGAAAAAAGTAGTGCTGAGCCGCTCCTTACTAGAAAGGCAAGAATTTCTAGACTTCATGACCCTAGCATTATAGCAACATCAGTAAAACAAAAATCTGAAATCTGTACAGAAATACAGTCTTCTGCAGGATTAAAAAAAAAAGTCAATAAGTAGATGAAATGCAATGACCAATGTTTAAGAAACTGACCTATGCCATATATGAATCACTGCTTTCCACCAAACAGAACTGCAACTTACCTCTGCTAAACTTGGCCCATAACACACTGATGCGTAACATCAATATTAAATTTGCTTTCACATGTGAAAGTATACATCAGTAATTCAGTACCCACTCATGAAGACAATATTTCTCCATTAACTTAAATGGATATTGGATTAAAGTCCAAATTCTTATTGTATTTAGGTTTCCTCACTAAAATCTTCAGCTCCAATTTTTTCCCCTTGAGAGATTTTTATCAGTCAGAAGCATAGAGGACAAATTATGAACCCTTCCACATACACATTTTGAGCATAGGCAATTCAACAATACCGCATTACCTTGTATAAAAGCCTAAAGCAGAAACTTTAGCTCATAGAGCATGTAGCTGAATCTGAACCTCAAACATCCAACTCGTAACTGCTGCTCTTCAACTTTATGTTAATGGTTTTTCCAGTTAGCACTCTATTACATTTCATGCCCGTAGAAACATTATATTCATATCATTGCACTGTAGCTTTCAGTCACTCTAGTAACTATGCTGACAATATATCATGTCTGAAAGTAAAGAATGCCTCAAACCACAACATACAAGCTTTGAAAATAGGATTTGAATATCCAAATATATGGCAGATTTTGACTGCTTATGAAATGCAGTAGTTTTGAAGGAATAAGGTTGTATCTTAAAAACAAAACAAACCAAAAACCACTACCTTGACAGTGTGACAGATGAATCAGAACTACCCAGCTCCTCAACTCCAACAGAAGCAAAAGACTGAACAGAGCAAGCTGTGAACAACAACAAAAAATGTCATCCTGCTTGTTAGCTCACAATAAGGCTTAAATGTAATTTTTCTTCTTGAATCTAAATCGCTGTTAAGGAATACAAGTATAATCTTAGTATTTCTGTGTTTTGCAGGTGCTCACAGAAATAGCATAGGACTGATATGAATGAGAACAGCTGAGACTTCCTCTTGCTCCGTCATAGAGGCAATCTTAGGGACTGAACATGCATGTCAAGTCACATGCCATCGAACATATTAGATTAGATGACAGGGTAGGACCTCTGAACTACCTGAGCAAACCTTTTATTTTCTTATCACCTCCTACCCCCCTGCTTCTGCCACACCACCAGCTGCCTCCCCTATTCACAGTACAGTAGGACATAAGTCAGCAACCCAAATCTGGCATAGGGAGTTGCGGTAACTGCAGAGTTCCTGTGGGGTTGAGTTTAAGACTATGCAGGTGGCAGCACCACAGCAAGACAGCAGGAGCTGCTGCAGGTCAGAGCAAAAAAACCCTCCTCCAGGAATACCTACTTTGTACCCTTGCGTGAATGCACACACAGACAAAAAAAAAAAACACCCAACCCCAACTCTGCAGCTAAACACTTCAGAATGAGCAAAATGCCAGCATCTCCTACACCATTTAGGAAGAATATTTGCTTGAATCTTCAACGATATGTCCTGACCATATTCAGGATTTTAAAAAGCCCAAAACTTCTCTAATAAATCCGCAATAAATTTTATATGAACATAGAGCAAAGGTGAAGGATATGTAAAATTGTACAGCTGTTTGACATAATGCAGAGAATAGATCTGTTGCAGGATTTAATCTTCTGCAACAAAAATGTTCGTTGAATAAACACACCTGCTGTGTATCACTTTTGCTGATGAAGAGGACTTCCATGCAAAGTGTATGCAAAGATGCCAGTCTATTAAGTTATCTTAAAACATCAGGTTCCAAGTATCCATAAAAACTAAATTGAGGCAGTTGTAGGAATCAGAGATCTCCTTACAACTTTTGTCCCATATAGATAATAACAGTAAGTATTGGAACCTTTGTGTTATGTATAGTTATCGCACATATTTATGGTTACAGATGGATAGTACATACTTCATAAACTTAAGTTAAATATATTTAAAATATCTTTCTTCAGGGAAAACTACATGTACCCTTTCTTTTCCATAGATTTCCACAAGCAAAAGGCTCTTTACCCTAAATAGCACCGTAATAAACATTTGTCATAACAAAGAAAATGCACTTGATCCATCCTTAGTTTTAACTACCACAGCAGAAGATTTGTCATACCTGCATTATTTTCCTCATCTTCCATAGGTTTTGGAAGTCAGCTCAAGAATCTGCCCTTTCTGTTGCGTTTTTCTCAAAAATCAGATTACTGGTTGATCAGTCAGCTAACACACCCTTCATTGCTTTTGGAAGCATAAAGGTAAATACTAGCTAGTGACTGTTATGAAACTCTAACAAGGCACACAAGGAAATACAGATTTTTTTTGAAATAACACACAGAGTTTTACTTCCATATTTTATATTCAGAAGTAGGAAATGAAAAAAGATGAATCAATTTTTTCCCCTTGCTATCATCCAACTCTACATACCAAGAAACAGATTTTATCACTTTCTTGGTAGAAAATGACTTTCTTATAATGATAAAAAGATAACGCCATACAAAACTTTGCAAATGCACAAATTGCTACCTGACCCAGCACTGATACAGTCCCTAAGTACAGAACCTCAAGGGCCAAGTTGTTTCAAGTATTACAGAGAAAGGGAAAAGGATTTAACATGACATATAGCAAGTTCCAATGTATTACTACTAACCTCTTTGAACCTCTTCTATCTAGTGTAAATTATAAATGACTTTTTGACTGATCAGAATGACAATCTGGGAGCTTTATTATATCCCACACAGTTTAGTTTCCCACCTGGAAAATAATTCACTCAATAAGGTATGAAAGGACTTGAAGGAAAAAATAGTAATTTCATGTGGGATACCCAATAAGAAAGCTTTAAGCATAAGGCTATCCATATGTTAAATTTAATAGTCTAGCAGTGTTTCTCCCCAGTTTTAAAACCCCAACACTAATTCAGTATTTAATCTCAAATAACCATATCAGACTGTATAATCAAATCATGTTAATACAGCGTCACATCGCAAATGACCACATCAGACTTCATAAGCAAAATTACAGACCTTTTTTCCCCTTTTGTGTAACAGGAAAGGTCCTAAATAAGAAGGGAACACACAGATCAGCCCGTGTGACATCTACCAATTTGCAGGATACCACTACTCAGTCGAAAAATTATCTAATTTAAACCACTGCTGAAGAAGCACAGGGATAGTGAGTCACCTGTTCACTTCTACAATAAAGGCTGCTCCCAAATCGTGGCCGCAACTACATCTACTGGATTTAAAAAAAAAAAAAAAAAATCCACAAAACCCCACCAAACAAACAAACACCCACAGAACACAACACACTAGACATACTAAGCCTCACCTTCAAATGAATAAACGACACCACACTCCACAGATACATCTCAGAAACTAGGTTTTATGGTCAGCCCAGACCGTGGTACCTCATATAAAGAGAATTCGGCTACCTCTCTACACCATCCTGCTGTGTCTTGTAGCACCCAGTGGGGGGATTGCTAGAGGTGTCTGTGACCAGCACAAGGCAGTTCATGGCCTTCTCCCACACAGGTCACCCTCCCTCCCCCTGCTACTGATACCCTGCAATTTACGCCAAATACATTCCTCCCTTTGCCTCTGTGAAACGCATATTTAAGAACTGTTTGAACATACAACCATTTCAAGCTCTACTTCCGGTATCATCACAACCTTAACATAAACACAGAAAAACTGTTTACAGTCAGCTGTTTACACACTATTCGCACCTGTGTTTGCTAGCAAACCAGCAAACTCCAGCCCCAGGCCATGCCTCGCCCTGGGGCTGCCCACACACTCCATCAGTGGGCAGCACAGTCTCAACTAAGGGCATTTCACTTAACTTACTACCAATTAATATTAACTTTTAATTAATTATTTGGGCATCGAGGGGAAAAAAAATAAAATAAACGAACACTTAAGGAAACACCCTTCCTCAGGCTCAACCCCAGTCCAGCACCTTTCCTATTCCCTTCTAGTCTTACCTTGCCTTGTTTTCACTGGGAGTTACGCTCAGCCCATGTCCATCCCTTCTGTGAGGCAACCGGCACCGCAGGGCGTTTGAGTCCACAAATAACCGTTTCCACCTCCTGCTCCTGGCTCCTTACTCCTTTCCATCACGTTCCTTGCTCCAGCACAGGCCATAGCACCTCAGAGCGTCCCATACCCAGTCTGGCTCAGTCCCCTGCAGGCCCTCAGTGACACCCCTGCCTCCGAGGCTGGAGGTCCTACAGGGCCGCAGTCCCCCACAGTGTCCCTGCCCTGAGGTGAGTCACCCACAGGCCAAAGTCCCCTCAGAGGGAGGCCCCTCCTCTAGCATGGAGCATACCACCTGCCCTCAAAAAAAAAGCAAACACCCAACCACCTGAAACCATGCCTTTTCACACATCTACTTGTGAGTATGAAGGCACGGACCCTGGTCGCAGGTGCAACCAGAATCGTTTATTACGACAAACACGCAGCTTATATAGTAGTATCTTCTTTCCCGACCGACACGCCCTTGCAACCGCCAACTGCCAGGCGGGCGGAATTCCCCTCCATCAGTAGGATCGTTAGGCGCTGTTTATGGGTCGTCACCTGCCAGTGTTCCTGCTTCTCCTATTCCTTCCTCTGGTCTTGCTTCTTCCACGAGCCTGTTCACCCACATCTACTCCCTGTAGCAGTTAGCTGCCCTTTTTTACACACACCTGAGCAGCAGCACCACGCGCTCCTGTGAAGTTTTGGAGTGAGAGGAGGTGTTCGAGGAGAGGAGTACGCCGAGGAGTTCAACGGCGAGAGGAGCCCTTTCAGAGGCGCTGGAAGCAGCTGTGACTGGCACAGCAGCACTTCATGGCCTCCTCCCACGCTCTTGCAGCTCCCTGCTACCGAAACACTGGCATTTATGCCCAAGACACTTCCCTACAATCCAGTGTGACGTTTTCCCATGTAACATAATGCTCTTTGGGACACTCAATAAAATGAATAAATGTGTGTTATCACTTAGCAGGCAGGGAACAAGAAATGCTGGAAATAGAGGCTACTCCAAAATAGCTTCTTTAGAGCTGCCAGGGTCCCAAATGCTCTCCCAAACTAATAAATAATAAATTAAATACAAGTGTTGGAGGCAGCAGCAAACAGCGTGATTATGCTGAAACCTCTGAAATGACACTGCAGAACTTCTGCAGGTGAATCCCCTTTCAGTGATTGTGCTGGGGTGGTCACCAGCTGTGTGAAGCAACCTCCCACCCACAAAGCATGTGGTCTACCAAGGTAGGAAATGGTGAAGCACAAGGAGAAGTGAAACAGTTCATCCTGCTATACCAAAATACTGTTGGATGTGACTACATTGCTATAAAGAGGCTGAGGTAGATGTAACAAGTTGTGCAGCCATTATTATTTAAATGACAGTGACAGATAGTTGGGTGTCTGTATTGAGTGGCTGTGGCAGGGTTTTGGTGGCGGTGGGAGCTGCAAGGAAGTCTGTGAAAAGAGCTCAGGGACTGCCTGATGCTGGACACAGCTGGTTCCACAATGGTCCCACCATAGGACACTGCTGAATCTGTCAGCGATGCTGGTGGTGCCTTTGGGGAAAAACACAGAACATTTTGGATGGGTGGAGAAAAAAGGAAAAGAGTGAGGAACAACAGAAGGAACACCAAGGTCAGAGAAGGTGGAAGAGGGTACACCATCTCAGAATAGATATTCCCCTGCAGCCTGCGGAAGAGCGCACAGCAGAGCCGATGGATATTTCCTGAAGGAACTGTTGCCCACGTAAAGTCTCTGCTGGAGCAGATCTTTTCCCGCAAGACTGCAGCTGGGGGATAGTCCATTCTGGAGCAGGAGAAAAGTGTGAGAGAGCAAGAGGAGCTGCTACTGACTGACCGTTCTGCTCCTTTTCCCTCTTTTCTGCCTATGTGGGGACTGGAGTGAAGTTGAGCTTGGAAGAGGGTAGAGGAAAGGTGGTGGTTTAATATTTGGTTTTGTTTCTCACTACCCAAATCTAGTTTAACTGGCAACAAATTAAATTATGTTTCCCCAAGTTGGGCCTGTTTTGCCTATCACTGTAGGTGGTAAGTGATGTCCCTCTATCTATCGCAACCCATGAGCATTCTCATCTAATTTTCTCCCCTATTCTGCTGAGGAGAGGAGCATAAGTGAGCAGCTGGGTAGGAGTTTGGCCCTTAACCTCAGTTAACTCACCACAAGTGGACTTGAGATCTCATGTGCAACAAGAGGAGTCCATAACAGGACAACTAGTTAAAAAAGAAAAAAAAAAAGGCTTTTAAGAACACAAAGCACAGTGCTAAGCTGATGATATGTTGTCCAGTCAACAGGCAGAGAAAATGTTCCTTGCATGAATTAAATAGCTATTTGTATTTAAATCTATAAAGCACATCTATTTTATGCAATTCTAACTATAACAAAACATTACAGCTAATCTGTTCAATTTATAGCACCTAGATAGCTTTTTGTGCTTCTGTTGTCTGGACTATTAAAATATATAACTGCAATAAAATAATATCTATGAGGGTTAGTATTCACAACAGAGATAGCATTGCATCACAACTTGAGAGCAGAAAAAATATTGAAATTACATGATATTTAAACGCCACCTCCTCAGAAATTAAATTTTATCTTATTAATAAATAAAAGAAGCAAAATCAAACAGAGCAAAAATGTTTGCTTAGACATCTCTTCAGGGAGCAGATGTATAATGCGAGAGAAAATATGGTCCAGTGGATGGGACTAATACTGAACTTAGAAAACGTGAGTTTAAGTCTCTTATGAGCCCATTCAGTGGTTTTGTGGAAGTCCTATAGGTCTGAGTTATTCCCGTAACTGAGGATCATAAGAGAGGGACCTATTCAATCAGGGCATCTCTGCTCTCAGCCAATATGGAAAAGCGCCAAGTGACATGTCACTGCCATGGGCACAAGTGACAAGGTTAATGTTGTGGGGGCTGCAGTGGTGCTCTGTGTGGGAGGAAGCCATGAGCTGCCTTGTGATGGTCACAACTGCTGGGGCAGGATCACCCCTGATGGACAGCAGCCATGGGTGATCCATGCAGCGACATCCCCTGCAGGTCTGTGGACATCAGTGTCATGGCATGGACACAAAGCAACAGTGCAACAGGAAAACCAGTAAGTGGCAAAGAGTGCCTCAAAGAAAGGGTCATACATGTCCTCTGCCTTTTGTGTCATACCTCAATGGAAGAATTTGTGTGGACTGACTGTAACTTGCAGCAAAACTAAGGAAATCTAAAACTCAGGAGTTGCAAGGATATGTGTCTGTCTTAGTTTTCCTTTAAAAGTGTGTCCTTCTTCTCAGTGCTGGAATCAGCAATCGGATGTTTGTGTCGATCAGCAATAAATTAAGTTAAATTCTATTACTTGAGACTGTTCAGCCTGCAGCAGTAACCCCCCAAAGAGGCCTGGGTTAATTCATTATCTGCCAGTACTGCACAGTAAAAGCAATAGGGAAAACATGAAAAGTGAGGCATATTTGAAGTCTCCCAGTAAAAAACTTCTAAATCAAATCACCAGTGTTCCTGTTTAAGGAAGGGCAGTGAGAATCCAATTCGGCTGTCTCAGCCTCTCTCCATAGAACAGAACAGAGCAATTTAATGTCTTTCACCACTTTTCTAGAAAATTACTGGATCCAGGTGTTTTTGTCCTGTAATGAACATGTGAATGTGCCCAAAACTATTGGTTTTTTCCCAGCACCCAAGACTGCCAATTGTCTCAGCATCTTTTTTTTGGGGTGGGGAGAAGAGTATGGAAGCTAGGACAGAGAGAGCAATGAATCAGGAAACAAGACTCAAATCATCAGGTGGCAGGGACTCATCTACTGGAAGGAGTCCTGATGTTTTATTGATATAAAGAAAACTACTGGTTTACTGGCCTTTCTCACAAACCTTACAGACAAAGAAAAAGCCTGTCTCAATCCACCCATAAAGAAGAGCATGCTGTGCTCAGCAGTCTGTGGTCATCTAAAAGTCTTTATAGAAAGGACTCTTGTCCCCCGCTGCTTTGCAGAATACTTAGCAAGGAGCCACAGCAGGCTGCCAGCATCCTGAGACAAAATACTGTCTGAAAGACAGGCAGTGCTGAAAGAAATCTTTTTCTTGTCTTCCAAATCACTGTGCCTCTGTCAGCACTTGTCCATAGCCAAGAAAGAATCCTACCCAATTTTTTGTTCAGTTTTGGCATTGCCTAGGGATGAGGGCTATCTCCCCAAGAAATGAGGCAGCTGGCCCGGTGAAAGCAGTAAAGGGCACTGACCATGAGCACAGTCCTTAGCTGTTTGTCCCCGGACCCCATGCTTTCCTAAAAATTGTCTCCAAGCCACAAGCTCTGGGCTCTGTCAGACCTTGATCTCTGCTGGAGCTAGCTTTAGAGAATGTTCAAAACTGGTTTGAAAAAGTTCTCAGACATATACCTTTGCTGACTACATAAACCATGCCAAAAGACTGCATCTCCTTGAACTCCTCTGTTTCCAGACAGGAGGGATGGAACCCTGATTCTTCTGAGACTAGAAGACAGCTCTCATTTTATAAAAGCTTGAAGTAATTTGTTTTGGAGGTTTAAGAAAAGTCACTCAGCTTCTCTCCCTTATAGCTGCTCAAAAGAATTTACAGTGTTTGTGAGAGGGTAGATTATAATTATCCAATCTTCATTTATTTGCTTACCCAACCCAGTTTTGTGAGGAAGGCAAGGAAAGAGCAGAGCAAACCTTGGCTTCAATCAAATCTAATGGTCTTTCATGTAACATAGTTTTATATATTATATATTCCTGAAACCTCGACACAAATTTTCATATCTTATTTCTGAGACTGCCTAAGAGGAAATGAAACTTCAAGCAAGCCAATTTGTACTTTGTTCTTTCTACTTAGTTAGCAGTGTTAGAAGTGGGGTACTAAGCTGAGGCCAGGGCTTAAAGGTGAGGGAAGCACTCTCACTGGAAGTCAGAGCAGTTTAGAAGTCCTATGGCTCAGCTATTTGTTGGATATACATTCCTATTCTTACCAAATTAATTGTGTTAGGAAGACTTTTCCGTCCCATCTGGATGTGCCCTTGTCTTTAGAAAAATGACCCCACGTTGCTCCGGTCACGGATGAAAATCATACATTACTAATTACAACAATCTGATTTCAGATTTTCATATCAGTGAAGAGATACCTGAATCGCTCCTCTCTTTCCTATTTGATAACACATCATTCCTTCTTTCAACTTCTGCTCACTTGGAATAGATTCTGGGCAGTCTGAAAATCATAATTTTTTTGGCTTTGAATCTCTTTGAATCTCTGTTTTTGTTTTGGTTTTTTTTTTTTTTCTTTGAAACTGGTTGTTTTTATAAGATAGTCTGAAAAACAAATAAAAAGAAAGTGCAATACAGGACAGAATAAGAACAAAGCACTCTAATAATCTTTCATTGTCATTTTATTTTGTACTAAACTAAGATGAGAGGATAGCAGAAGACCCTGAAATACAAAGATACATAGGATATGACTCTCTGTGTGCAAGTATGTATCACAGAGTTAGAAGAGTCATTTAAAAATACATTTGAGAAAGTTCTCCGAATCTGGACTAGATTCAGAAGCATTATAATATTCAATATTAATATTTCTAGGTACACATGGGCGGCAAGATGCTAAGAAATCTGCAGGTTTTGTTCTTTATCCTGTTTTCAAGAGAATACTAAAGCCAAATTTTCAATTTTGAGAATTTAGGTCAGTATAAAAGTGTATTAATTTCTGTTTCTGCTTGCGTGAAATAATGCAAAATCTCAGTCTTTCTGCCCTTTATCTGTGTGTAAAACACAGAGGTGGTGTTACTGCACTGTAAAGACGCTGTAAGCTATGAAACAAAGCAGGTGATTATAGAATCATAGAATCATGGAATCGTCCAGGTTGGAAGAGATCTTTTAAGATCATTGAGTCCAGCCATTAACCTAACACTGCCAAAACCACCACTAAGCTATGTTCCTAAGCACCACATCTACATGTCTTTTAAGTACCTCTAGGGATGGTGACTCAACCACTTCTCTGGGCAGCCTGTTCCAATGGTTAATAACCCTTTCTGTAAAGAAATTTTTCCTAATATCCATCCCTGGATGATGTTTTTCCTAATATCCACCACTTGTGACGAGTGGCCAACTGGATTTAACTCCATTCATCACCACTCTTTGTGCCCAGCCACCCAGACAGTTTTTTACGCGGCGAAGAGTACTCCCATCCAAGCCATGGGCAGCCAGTTTCTCCAGGACAATGATGTGAAACCATGTCAAAGACTTTACTAAAGTCTAGGTAAACAACATCCACACCCTTTCCCTCATCCACTAAGCAGGTCACCTAATCATACAAGGAGATTAGGTTTGTCAAAGGGGACCTGCCTTTCATAAACCCATGTCAACTAGGCCTGATCACCTGGTTGTCCTCCATGTGCCACTTAATGGCTCTAGTTTTGAGAAAACATATACATAGAACAATTTTTAATTATTCAGTATGGACACTGATGGTGATCTCATCTGTTTTATTCAAGGCACTGAACTCAGAATTTTGTTAGCGTCTTGGTACAGGAATGTTTTCCTCCTGTGGTCTGGTACAGACGTAATCTAGGCTCTTTTGATTGTTGCCTGCTGATATTCTGTGCCTTCTGTTCATAAGTTTTATTCACTTTCCTATTAGATCCTCATTGTCTTAGACAGGAAGTTAGTTGAGGCAAAAACTTCCAGGCCTGGGATGAGCCACGTGAATGGCTCAGTGAGCCAGTGAGCCATGGCTGGAAACTTTCATTGTAATTGAAATACAAATGGAAATTAGTCATACTAACAAAACCAGAATAATTTGTTATTAACAACAAATTATTTATTAATTTATTGTTAATTAATAATTTGTTATTAATAACAAAGTAATAATCAATTTCTTATTTATTGATTATTTATAAATTGAAAATTAGTTTGTTAACATCATTGTGGTCTTCTCACAATCTCTTCCCATAACATAAAATTCCAGTATTAGCGGTCTTTACAATTCTATTTTTGTTTTTCCTCTCATCACATATTATGTGCCAGCTTTTCTTTTTTTTCTTTGGAGAATGGCAAAATTGCAGGGGCTGTGGGCTATTTAGTTGAATTGCTCTAGGTAATATAACAGACAGTCAGAATTCTGTTTAAACACTGACAATTTTTGAAACAACAAAAGAAATAAACTTTGTGACAAATACAGATCCAATAAATAGAACTGAAGTTCCATTAAAATTTCATTAGTCTATTCAGCCATACTCTTCACACTCCATTCCTTCCCTTCATGGGCTAAATCAGATGTTAATGCACATATATTTTTGACAGATTTTTATAACTTTGCTGCTTTTTAGAGATTAAATCTGACAAGCCAGCAGACCCATTCTATGGTTGGGAATATGGAGATGGCAATAACAGGAATTATTTTAGTCAGGGGAAGCTGAGTTAATAATGAAGAGCAGTTTTCAAGTAAAGCAGAAATTAGTGAAGTGCATTAAGAAATTCTTTAAAGTCTCAAAGCATTGCCTCTTTACCGTTTCAATGAAATCATAGTAAATTTCTATGAAGAGCCTAATGACAGAACCATTTGCTGTTGCAGTAGCTGTAAAGAAAAATGACTTAATGAACATGAAGACATAACTAAAAGTTGCAACACTAGCTGTTAATATAAAAACCTGTTTTTCCCAGGCCAGGGAACGTAAGTTTTGTTTACTAACATTAGAATTTATAAACTCTTACACAACCTTATTACAAATAAATAATTACATTGAAGAACAATTCCATTAATTTCCTGAAGTAAAGTTGCAAAGCTGAGTGCAGGAAAGCTAGGGAATATTAGAATTAACATAGACTTGAGTTTTGTTCCTATATTTTTTTCTAGAGCAGTTTTCCACTAAGTAAACTGAAAATAAAAATTTCATTGTGTGGAGAAACACTAATTCCCTCAGGAGTGGTCAGTAGGGCTAGAAGCTTTACCTCCACTGTCCAGATCCACATGCCTAGCTCCATCATTTAGCCGTGAAGGAGTGTTCTCTAGACCATGCTGTATCCTATGTCAAGCCTGAGCTTTCAGACTAGTCCCTGATACAGGGTTGCCTCTTTCTCATGAGCAACTGCTCATTTTAGACTCCCTCTTTACACTGAATAACCAAGTCTTTGCTATTCCTTTGACCACTTATTAATTGTTTATCTCAAAAAGTCCCAGCTTCTCCTTTCCTTCAGGTTCCCTACCCAGGGTCTCAAACACTCTAAAGATATCATTCTCCTTTCTCCTTTACACATCCTACAATCTAGTTTCCAGTTGCTTTGCTCATCTGGCTTCATTGCTGCTTCTAACTCTCTTTTTTACCTTGGCCTTTAAGTGCTTATTCTTCATACACCTTTAATTCATAATCAGCCTCTACTGTTTCTTTCTGTCCATGAACTCCTTGACTTAACAGAATCACAGAATCACACTCAGAATCACAGAATTGTAGGGGTTGGAAGGGACTTTTGGAGATCATCTAATCCAACCCCCCCTGCCAAGGCAGGTTCACCTAGAGCAGGTTGGACAAGAACACATCCAGGTGGGTTTTGAGTATCTCTAGAGAAGGAGACTCCACAGCCTCTCTGGACAGTCTGTTCCAATGCTCTGTCACCCTCAAAGTTTTGCCTCATGTTGAGACGGAACTTCCTGTGTTCCAACTTGTGTCCGTTGCCCCTCGTCATGTCACCAGGCACCACTGAAAAGAGTTTGGCCCCATCCTCTTGACATTTGCTCTTTAGATATTTATAAGCATTGATAAGGCTCCCTCTCAGTCTTCCTTTCTCCAGGATGAACAGACCCAGGTCTCTCAACCTTTCCTCATAAGAGAGATGCTCCATTCCCTTGATTATCTTTGTAGCTCTCCACTGGACTCTTTCCAGTAGTTTCCTGTCCTTTTTGAACTGGGTAGCCCAGAACTGGACACAGTGCTCCGGATGCGGCCTCTCCAGGGCAGAGTAGAGGGGGAGGATGACCTCCCTCGACCTGCTGTCCACGTTCTTTTTAATGGATCCCAGGAGACCATTGGCTTTCTTGGCCACAGGGGCACATTGCTGCTTCATGGTCAATGTGTTGTCCAGCAGGACTCCCAGGTCTTTCTCTACAAAGCTGTTTTCCAGCAGGTCAGCCCCTAACCTGCATGGGATGTGGTGCATGGGATTATTCCTCCCCAGGTGCAGCACTCTACATTTGCCCTTGTTGAACTTCATTAGGTTCCTCTCCACCCAGCTCTCCAGCCTGTCCAGGTCTTGTTGAACGGCGGCACAGCCTTCTGGTGTATGGGATTATTTCTCCCTAGGAAGAATAATACTTACCTAAGTATTGCTTTTGCCCAGCGCCTGTCTCAACTTCTGGAATCTTTGGCAGGGAAAAGAAAAATCTTTTCCCTTCCCACTCCGAAACATTTAACTCACTGACTTCCAATCTTACTGAGCTACAAGAACAGAAAAATCCAAGACTATCTTTTTCACCTAATCAGTTCGATTTTTTTATTTTCTCCAAGCCCCTTTTTTTTCTGAAGAAGTCTTTCTGAGAGTCCCCCAATTCTCAAACAGTATAGGATCCATCTTACCTAGCTGTAGCTATGTTAAATTTAAGAGTCTGTTGATCTCCATCCACTGTAATTTTCCAAAGAGTTAGTTATCCTCCCCCAGTATCCTCAGGATGAAATATGCTTTGGTAGTGTTTCCCTCTCTCCATAGAGCTAAGAAGCCTTAAAAAAATTAGACCAAATATTTAGCTTTTAAATGATTAGTGGTAAGATGAGATAATTTCTCAATTTTTCTGCACCCAGTTATCTCTTACAATCCTCTCTTACAGTTCTACTACCTAAGTAGGATTTAAAGGAAATCCCTTGTTGTGATTTAGAACTCCCAAAGTATGATTTCTTTCTTAATAAAGGAAACTTATTTTCTCCTTATATTGTCTTTAGAAACACAGGACCATTTTAGCTGAAATCTTCCAAAATGTTTTTAGCCCAATGTGGACATTTAGCATGCAAACTCATCAATTTGAATTATTTAGGTTTGTCAACCAAAGTTCCCTGTGGCCAAAATTAAGATCTTGGTTTTAGAAGATAACCTTGGAAATACCACGTTAATGATAGTGAGGAACAAGTCAGATAGGTGGCACAAATTAGTTATGGACATGGAAAAATCTCATTTCCCTACCCAGTCATTAAAATTGCAGCCTGTTATAACATTCATTTGTTAATGGTAGAAATTATTAATTACTGGCTAAGAGCTCTATTATGCACTTTTTAAAAGGTCTAACTGAAAGCACATCAAATTCAACAGAAATGCTTGAAATTACTTTGTTGCATATTTTTAGAGAAAGAAAAGAGGCATGTCACTGTACAGCCTGGAGAGAACACTGAAATCCTTAACATAGATTAGCAATTAGGGGAGAAATAACTTTGTATTTCCAGTAAAATATCTATTCCTGACCAATCCCATTTAGTAACATATCCATTTAGCAAGCAAAGCTGGTTGTTTCCTGAAGGGTATCAGTGATGTGAGTTGCAGTTTCCTAAAATCCCAGTTTTGAATCTGCACTAGGGAAGGATCTAAACCCATAGCTATAGACCATAGCCAGAGAAGATTATGTTCCATTTCTCCCTCATTTCTTCTTCTCCATAGCACACTACTGTATTCCATAGAAGGTATATGCAAAATTCTTTTTTCTTCATCTACCTATGCGTATTATTTAAGGAAAGGGAATAGTTCTTTAGGAGTAGATTCTATACTTTCGTTTGAGTCAAATTTGCTGTCCTCACTCCGTTGAGGGAGGTGTATCTCTCAATTTGGCTTTTCACAGCTGGCCCATATTTCAACCTAAATAAACTTATCCCCTACAAAGACAATATCTAGAGGTAGCAAAATTTTTTGCTGACTGTTGCCCCAGATGTTCAGCTTCCAGCTGCTTACGACTGCTGAATAGGTTTTGATTCACAAACAGGCGGTATTGACAGTAATCCCTGACAAAACCGTTACTTCATATCAGACATTTGCAGCACATAAATCCTGTTCTCCAAGGAAAATACATTACATTTTCCCCTTTATATACCCAGAAACACTGCATACTATGTAATATCATTCCCTCATAAAGAAATTTAATAAAACAAGAACATGTAGCCATAACCTGCTTCCATCAATGTGTCCAAATACATCTCACTTGCACATCACTGGGGATATGGACAGATAGAATGAGCAGTTGCAATAATGGCAAAAATTTCACTGACTTATCTGCTTTCTGAATGGATAGGTTTCAGTTTCCCCCCCGCAGATTTCACGTGACCAGCATTGCCTCTCCAGGAAGTTTGATGATTCTCAGTAGGAGTTTAACATACAATTTATTAAGCCACCTCTGTAAATTCTGCTGGATACTCAGTGGAAAGTTTAAGCCTTTTTTGTAAATCAGGAATTTGAGCTTCTAAATCATTGAGACTCCTCTGAATTCTGGACCAGATATCTACAGAAAGAGAAATTGCACAGTGAGTCAAAGATTCGAATAGGAAGAAGAGGTGTCACTGATCAAATTAGCTGGTCAAATTTAAAGATGGACAATGAACGAAAGACAAATGGATGTCTTTTCTATTGCACTGATGTGTTAATTTCAGACTTTTGTTATACATTTTAAAATGAAACATAGGTTGCAGGTATTATTAAAGGAACAGTATCTCTACAGATGAGTAAATGGTGCATAAAACAGATGATAAACACCTGTATTAACGTATATTGATAAAAGTACTTGGCCTGAGAGACCATAATTAATGTGCTAAAACGAAATACCATTTTGCCAGTTGATAACTACAAGTGGTGAGTGTGTGTTTTGTCTGTGTAGAGAATGAACAAAGGAAACCAGAAACAATTAAACCGGAAATTTTAAATAAAAAAAATATATTTTCCCACCAGGTACAAAGTCAAGAGGCTCATCCATTTTTGTGGTCCAAATAATTGTTACCCTCCCTTGGAGGATGGCATGAGTTCATTCCTGTATAAAGATTGACTCTCAGCCTATGGAATTCAAAAGAGAAGATTTTGATTGGCTTCAGCTAACTTTGAAAAAGATCCACAGATAAAATGATTCTATACTGTTTACCAGATATAGAGGAGAAAGAAGCCTAAATGCATAGAACAAATGTACCTTAAGCTTGGTCAAGTACTTTACCAATGGCTACTAATTTTGTAACAGAACTCCCTCATCTCTTTGAGCAGGAATGTATCTTCAAACACTAATAACTCAGACCACACAATCATAAAATGTCTAGAAAGAGATAAGTGTAGTGCAGGGATTTGCAGACAGTCCCTATACAACATGGAACAGCTTACAGAAATAAGTACGTGTGCTGCTAACAAGATTGATGTTCCCAACTAACAAACCTGTTGTGAACCTCTCTCTTATTCATCACTTGAAGACTTCCAGAAACCTTGTATGATAGACTACATATATACAAACCCACTTATCACAATTCTTTTAGTTGTTTTAAGGAAAAAGAGAAATACATTAGTTATGAGATTCAGCTATATGGACAGTTAAGCAGTATCCTTTAGATTGAATTCGTGGGTAATCTGATGCTGCATCATACACTCTTGGAGTGACTTCCTGGTAACATTTGCATTAACAATCAGAAGGATTTATAAAACAGCTCAGCAAGACATGTCTGAAAACATCACCTGTCTTAATGAAGGACATTGTATTTCATAGTTGGAGCTCCAAATAAAGCATAGTTTTAACAGGTTCTTTGGGAGCGCATGTGGCAAAAAATCATATTTTGTTCATATTTTGTATTCCCTGAAACTTTTGGAATCATAATCAAACCATTTCCTGTTGGCTTATTTTTAGAGGTTTCTTTCTGCAGTAGATATTTTTGTCTTTCCTTTCCATACTTACACTTTTATGCTACCTTCCCAATCTGCCCAGCCAGAAAAGGGGAATCTTATCTGTTCCTGATAGTGCTTACCTTGTTTTTGATTTTGCCAGTCATCCTTCATGTGTATTAGGCAGGATGTCCAGGCTATTTGCAGTACCTTGTGCTTATCTTGTTTGTTGTTTGGCACCTTTTTTATCATTTGGGTGTCTTCAGTGTTTCCACCTTTAGTCATCATGAGCCAGGAATGTGCCCTTGTGGCCAAGAAAGCCAATGGTCTCCTAGGGTGCATCAGGAAGAGTGTGACCAGCGGGTCGAGGGAGGTTATCCTGCCCCTCTACTCTGCCCTGGTGAGGCCCCATCTGGAGTACTGTGTCCAGTTCTGGGCTCCCCAGTTCAAGAAGGACAGGCAACTGCTGGAGAGGGTACAGCAAAGGGCTACAAAGATGATCAAGGGAATAGAACATCTCTCTTATGAGGAAAGGCTGAGGGGCTTGGGCCTTTTTAGTCTGGAAAACAGAAGACTGAGTGGGAGATGCTTATAAACACTTAAAGGATAGATGTCAGGAGGATGGGGCCAGTCTTTTTTCAGTGGTGTCCAGTGACAGGACAAGAGGTAACGAGCACAAACTTGAACATAGGAAGTTCCATCTAAACATGAGGAGGAACTTCTTTGCTTTGAGGGTGACAGAGCACTGGAACAGGCTGCCCAGGGAGGTGGTGGATTCTCCGTCTCTGGAGAAATTCAAAACCCACCTGGACACGTTCCTGTGCAACCTGCTCTAGGTGGACCTGTTCTAGCAGGGGGGTTGGACTAGGTGATCTCTGAAGGTCCCTTCCATCCCCTATAATTCTGTGATTCTGTGATCACATTGCTTTGATTCTGTAGCAGTGCTACAAAAAAGTTATGTGTTGTTGGTTACACTATTTAATGTGCATATATGTGGGTTCAAGGCAAGCTTACATTTGTTGTATCCTGATCAGTGCATTTTTAATTTGTAAGTGTCACAGTCCTCTGCTTTCACTACACTAGTCTTCCCTATTTACAGTCAATAAATTATATATTAGATAACATGGGAGATCTGAAGGAAAACCTCCTGAAAGGAGGCATATTCTTCAAATTTTTTCAGTTTGAAGTTTGGACATCCTCTTTTTTGTGGGGCAGAAGTTAATGACTCAACCAGATTCATTTAAAAATAGCTATTATAACTCCACATAAAGCCTCGATCTTTATTTGTGGTGTGTTTGCCTGCCCTCTATCTAATACCTGCCCTTACATTTTCATACTCTCTTGAGAGTCTTTAGATTAACAAACATCACACTTTGTCTATATTGGCTCCAGAGGTCAGTCTGCAGAACAGCATTTCCACTAAGGAGAGATGAAATAGTGTAATCCAATCACTACTGCATTAGAATAACAAGCAGGAGACCTGGATTTTATTCTTGGCTCTATCACTAACTGTTTGTATCACCTTTTTGAGCAAATAATTCTGTTTTCTGCCCTTTCTGTTTTCTTACCTATGAAAAAAGGAAAAAAAAAAAGAGACACTGTTATAGTAACACCTGTGAAATTAATTAATTGAATATAATGTGTGAAAGCTAAATATGACCAATCATTTTGAGGTTTGTTTGAACTGATTGTTTTTCCTTTTAATCCAGCAGGAAGAAAGATCTGCGGAATGAAACAGGAAAAGGATTGGGATTCAGGATTGTAGGACAGTTTTATTGCCAGGATTCGCTTTCCTGTTTTCCTAAAGTTTGGAATAGATAAAATAAGCTTCTGTGCCTAATTGCTAAATTATTCTACACTGGCTTGAAATTTTGGACCAAAAATATCCTTTCGTCATCATTTTAGCAAGAGATACAATAAAAAAATAAACATATAAATATATTTGATAGACAAATTCAAAATAGAAATGTAGTAAGTTTTTTATTAATTTATTTTTTAAATGAGGAGTTTACTTCACAAGAGAACCAAGGCCTATGTTACAATTTTACCTAATTCTGTTTAGCTTTCACTAGCTTCATAAATGATGCCCTATATTTCAAATTTCAGTGCTTGTGGTAGGTTCAGGAATCCATAAGTAGAATTCTGTGGCTGATACCATGCAAAAGGTTAGACTAGATATTTTGTATTGACATGATACAGTTGTTCTTTGAGTAGTAACTCTTTTTAGGTTTATGAATTGCAAAAATAGAGGTATTGACCTAAGTGTCCCGTGTAGTCTTTAATGTCTATACTGTGCTTTGAAAATGACAAATATTGTTTACTATCTAAATTGACTAACTGTATATGAATTTGCTATATTTAGATCCCAGAACATCATTAATTAGGATTCACCAAATTCAACTGAATGGATTAGGTTGTCAGTGAAAGCAGACCTCTCAGGTAGATATTGTAGATACCAGATCTGGGCTACGTGTGAAAAGCAGTCACAAAAATTTGAGCTTCTACACTGGATTGCTAAGTGATCTTGCAGAAATCCGCCACTGTGTTCCAGTCTTCCATATCCCAAGACTGTTCCCTGGTTTAGATTAAATATTTTCTTATTCACACAGAAATACTGTTCATTTTGACCATATGGAATAAATTTCTTATATTGTTATCAGCTTTTCTGAAAACATGTCAGTCTTGGTAATTAGATTAGATAAAGCAAATAAATATGTTTTTCTCTCTTTAGCTCCAGAACCATCACAATAAAATGGGTATTGTGATTATGTACAAAGGACCAAATTCATTTGACATCTTGCCTACGAAGACCTCATGTTACAGCAGATGAGAGCTTCAGAAAACGCCTGGCTAATCTTTTTTAAAGTAGATCAGTATTCTGAAAGCAGAGTTTACTTTTTTCTCACTTGGTGCTGGTATATTTCTTGGACCACATTGTGGTGAATTCCTAGTCAGTCTTCAGTGGAGATACATTCTTGTATCAGCTGAAGATATGCCTTCTTTTTCCTTAAAGCCATTCAAGGATGGCTTTTGAACTCTTACATGTCTTCTAAACTAACAGTTTTCTAAGCGTGAAGCAGTAATACAACTCTAACTGTGCTAGGGAGACTTTATTTTTATTAAATCCATTAAAAGTAGAGCACTCTTTCTAAAGTGTGGCTGCAGAATACTGCAAACACTGTCTGACAAGGATGACAGAAATAAGGTGAGACATCTTCTTGGGAGGCTAGCATGCTGGACAGTACTATGGGGGACTGTATGCCTGCAATAAGGAGCTGTTTGTGGTCCCACCTGCCAACCTTCTTCCCTATTCTCCATGTTTTTGCAGCAAATTTCTAGATGACTGAATTTTTCTAGGCAAGATACTATGAAGTTAGGCTTGCTGGTGTTCCTATGGATTTAATAGTACTTGACATATGCTGTGACTTTTGGATGCAGTCAGACAGCTCATGGGGAAATTAGACTTTATTATTGTTAGTGCAAAATAATATCCCACTCAATAAACTACTTTAAAAGTAAGCACTGAAAACTTTCTTTAGGAAAGGAAAGAGACCTTTTTCTATTTCAGGTCTTCAAAGTTTGATAAGATTCTTAATGATGTTTTCTTAGTGGGAAAAAGAAAAAAAAAAAGGAATGCCTGTACACCCCTTTGAGTATTGAGAATACAATATAGATATTCCTGTCAGGAACATTTGCCAGCACATTTCTGTCCTTTCTTCTACCCATTTTCTAGAGGGACATTGTAGGAGAGGGAAAGGGAAACTTTGCTTGATTCTGGAAAATGTAAAATAACTCTACTTCTAATAAATGCATTAATATCAGCAGAATGTAGTGACCATCTGGAAAACTCATTATACAATCTGAAATTTCAGTGGTGGAAAATCTCAACCTGTCTGCTCCATATTTCTTAGATAAACATGAGATGGACTTTCATTACTAATCAATTTCATTTCTCTTTCCATTGTGTTTCTCCACTATGAGAGGTAATAAGAATACCTTCTGAAGAAGAATAAGATTCTGAAAAAAAGGGATCCGGTCATAGTTTGCTTTTTTAAAGAAAAAGTAATCATTTTTCCAGTCTGTGTAAATTGAGGAGAAAAGTAAATGAGCAAAAAGAGCTGTGCAAGATGTGTGCTGCTGTCTACAGAAAGACCCGAAAGAATGGTTCTGTGAAATGTGACTGTTATTTTCCACAGGCTATAAACCTTTTAAGTCAAATAATGACTTCATTATATAAGTTTATGCTCAGATTTAACACAGTAGGGCTGTATTTGTAGACAGACTTGAGATATCTTTGAGATGACACCATAGAACTGGTATATGCTTCTCCAGACATTCTTCATTCTTAATACCAGTGTTGGAGAAAAAATTTCCATTTCTTATTTCCAAATCAAATGTAATCTGTGAGAATACCTATTTCAAGCTTTCAATGCTTTCTTAAATCCATGTTTTTTTGTAGCAGACAATGTAAAAGATTGGTAAGAAGTAATGGAAAGCTGATATTTTTCACATCTGAAAAGCCAAAATATATTCACAAAGTGCTTTTTTCAAGACAGACTCTGACGTAACAAATCAGAAATTTTCATGCTATAATCTATTTATTTGCTGATGTACGGTAAAGTTCTCACAGACTTTCTTACAAAGTTTCTTATAAACGATGCTGTCAGCTTTACAGACCTTGATACAGGAATGCATTCAAAGACTTCTACTAGCCAAGGTTTCCAATGAGAAATACCTTTCCTGACTGTATTTTAAACTTTGGGAAGAGGAAGCTACATCCAAGAAAGAAAATAACTGTCATGTTTCTAAATTTACAGAAATGGTGTTTGTGTAAGAAAAAACTTTGCTGGAGATGGCAAAAGAGTTTAGGGGAAGACCAGGGGAATCATGCTTCTTACTATCAGAAATTGTCAGTTGTGCTATGACTGTGCTGTGGATGCGTAAGACATATCCACAGATGTCTTAGAGAAACCTTCTAGATGCCCAGCTCCTCTAAAACCTCACACTTGTCAAGTTGTTGGTCTTCCTCACCAGTGTGACTGACTTGGCGAAAGGTGAAATCATGAGTAATTGCCTCCTCTGAGTTTTTCAGCATTTTCACTCCCAGCTGATACCTACAAAAAGTTCAAATTCTATGAAGTACATGAGGAAAAAATAAGTCATCTTGAGCTAGCTGATCTTCTCCTAAGGTACCCAGGATGACTGACTGTGCAGGAATCTCATGAAAAATATCTCATTCTTCTTTGGTAATCAATTCTATTTCTTAAAAAGCTGGAGAAGAAAAACACAGTAAGGAACACAAAATACAACATAAGTTGTGAAATCCATTTCTTTCTTTCATTTCTTCAGGTGTTCGGTACTATATATTGGACCATATATATGGCCAGTCACATTGGTTTTATATTACCAGACACTTATTCAAAGCATTAAATTATATCTTGGGTTACAAATGACCAGAAATCAAATGCATGAGAGTAATCCAGATGGGAAATAGAATTTATCTTTCTCAATCCCCTTGAAACAGTGACAGACAAAACAATTTGGGAAGAGAAAACCTTTATCTTCTCTTTCAATATTTGTGTCTTATAGTAATATTGGACACAGCTATCTACAGCTTCTTTTGTAGGGCCAGTGCTCTTCCTGTAGAGATAACATATGTTCTGGTGTTGGTTCTAGTCAGTCATTAGACAATAGAGATTCCTGAAGTTTAGTGACAACTCTTCCTGGCTTGAGCAAATATCTTCAATAAAGATGAAACAGATTAGACTTGCATTATACGACACAGTTTATTTTATGAGGAAGGACTTTAAAATCACAGATGTTATCCAATCATTTTTTGGTGTTGAATTGCTTACAAACGTCATTAAAGACTGCACAATGCTTCCTGAGTAGAGAAGCATTATAGCGCCCAAGGAGCATGGATTCTAGAAATGCAAATTTATGCTATGAATAACTCAGTAGTAATTCATATTAATGTGTGATGGAAGTCTCACTAACTTCAGTATGCTGCAGACACTGTCCCTCCGATAAAAATGTGTCAACATTAATCTGCATAAACCCTGGACATGTGTGTGCTTGGCAGTATAAGCCCAAGCTGGTCTGTTTAGGGTTTAACCGACTTTGAATTTTACAAATACTTAGAACCATCTCAGATGCTATAAAATCTCTTTTCTGCTAGTTTAGCTAATGGAACTCTGTCCTTCTCTTCAGCTGAATTGGGAACTACTATTTACCTTCAAAGTGTATCCTACTTCCATTTTGAAGTAGGAGCCAATAGCATTGAAGAATTCTTATTTTAGCGTGAAATTCTGTTTTGAACTGTCATGACAGCCACAGCTACTGAGGCAGAATGTTTTTCTATTATTGTTTTGTTTGGACTTGAAAATTCAAGAGGATTCTTGAGAATTGAGGGACAGGGAGCTGAGAAATACTTAAAAATCATTTATTGGTGAGTGTATAAGCCCACTCATATCACTGAAAGAAGATGTGGAGGTTTTTCATATGTTCAGGTCTAATGCATATATTAGTATTAGCTTTGAATAAATCTACTTTGAAAAGGAGCTGTCTTTTATATACAGATGATATTCTGGAAGTCAATGCCTAGTTGAATTGCCTCCAATGTTAATACTCTTATAATTTAAGCCAATGCTATTCATCCATCCATCCATCCACCTCTTCCCATTTCTTTAAATACTTTCTATATCATGAATGCCATGCCCTGCAGCCCAACAAGCTTAGCTGAGAGAGAGGACTAAGACAAAAATCCCATTGTCCAAATGCTTACTCAGAGGGTACTGGAGAAGGCTTGGGCTAGAGAACGTTAGTGCCAGTTTGCTTAGTAAGTGAAGAAAGTGAATGTGAAATCAGAAAAAATCTGAAGAATTTACCTAAAGCCCAGTAATAACTCAATTCAAGACAAAGATTCTTGGAACTGTAATTAGCAGATAATATTTATTTCTGATCCTTTTCTGCAAGTGTATGATGCAGTTATAGAGGATAACCTGATGCCAAAAGACAATAACAATTCTGAACAAGATTCATTAGATGAAAAGCATTCATGATAACTAAAAATAGAACAAATTAATTTTCCATAGAAGATCTGTGCCACTGGTAATTTCTCACTGACACTGACAGAGGTGGAATGGTCAAGTGTTGACTCTATTATTTTTGATATTTTAAAGAGAAACCTTATTCATAAAGGAGTAATTGCTTTGTGAGCCATTGTCCAGAACAATAGATTTCTTCAAGAAATGAGTGAGAAGACTGTTACAGATGTTATGAATTGCACCTCCAAGCTCATCTAAGCCTGAATGGAAAGGCCATTGATATTACTGTCAACTTCACCCTTTCTTTGACTGAGTAAGTCTCACAGTTCCAGGACAAATTCATTCATTTTCTCTGTTACCTCTGCCTGTCCTGTCATCACTCCTTCCTGAGTCCAAGGGGAAAGGTTTTTATTGGTAGGTGAGAGTATGTTATTTAAACTCATCTCTGATTGTTGTAGCTGTGGCTCAAGGATCTTCCTACAGCAACCATGGATCCTTATGGCTTGTCCTTAGCACCTGTTATTACACTCAGAGCCATGCTTGAGTTATTCTGTAACCTGTATCGCTTAGGTACATCTTAGTATTTTCTCACATAAGTTTTCTATTACTGTCATGACTTATGAGTCTTCCCATAATGTTGCAGACAAGTAGGTGCCTTTGTTCAACTTGTCTTGAGTTTCCTTGTAGCACTGCCAGCAGCTTTGTGTCACTTCTGAATCTTCTGCCTCCATGAGCTGGCTAGGCAATTAAAGACATTTCTGCACTGCTTTGTATCAGATTTTCTGAGTTTTGCTCAAATATAAAATAAAGTCTACCAGTCACATGGCTTTGTACCCTGTGTGAGTTGCCTAGCAATTGGGAATTTTAGCTGAAGAAGCTTTGAAGTTCAAGAACTGAGTCTTGCAGGGAAGAACAGGAAAATGTGTCTGGTTGGAGCTTTTTCCATTTCTGCTTTTTAGCTCTGAAAATTTATAAGTAGCTGAATCATCCTGACCTGCACAGTAGATGGACATCTAATTTTCTCCTTTACATGTTTGTGGGTTTTTTGTGTTTTTTGGTTTTTTTTAACAGATGGAAGATAGTGCTCCCAATTTGTCAGCAATTCTTAATTTGATTTGTTTTCTATTTTGTTTGTCATTTGGTAAATGACCTGTTACTGGGCATAAAAGTTCAAGATGGATGTGCTACTAAAACCACATGAAACCTGCTGTTGTGGTTTAACCCCACCCAGCAACTAAGGACACACAGCCACTTGTTCACTCTCCCTTGGTGGGATAGGGGAGAGAATTGGAAGAGTAAAAGTGAGAAAGTTCATGGGTTGAGTTTAATAGGTAGAGCAAAAGCCCCATGCACAAGCAGAGCAAAACAAGGAATTAATTCACTACTTCCCATCGGCAGGGAGGTGCTCAGCAATCTGCAGGAAAGCAGGGCTCCATCGCATGTAACAGTTACTTGGAAAGACAAACGCCATGATTCTAAATGCCCCCTGCTTCCTTCTTCTTCCTCCATCTTTATATGCTGAGCATGAAGTCATGTGGCATAGAATAGCCCTTTGGTCAGTTGTGTTCAGCTGTCCTGGCTGTGTCTACTCCCACCTTTTTATACAGTCCCAGCCTACTCACTAGTGGGGTGGTGTGAGGCAGAAAGGGCCTTAACTCTGTGTAAGCACTCCTCAGCAGTAACTAAGACATCCCTGTGTTTTCAACACTGTTTTCAGCAATAAATCCAAAACATAGTCCTCATACTAGCTACTATGAAGAAAATTAACTCTATCCCAGCCAAAACGGGCACATCTGCTAAACAATGAGAAGATTACCCCTAAAACCCTAAAAGACTGTTGACCTGGAAACTGGATTTGTGTGAACTGCTACAGAGAGTGAATGGAAAAGAGGAAACCTATGATCACCAGTACCCTCCCAAATAAATGAACCCTCTAACTAAAGGTGCTGTCAATGTTGGAAGGTACTCCTACAGGAGATATAACCGGATATCGAACTTCTTTACTTAAATATATTATTTTTGTTGACAGATGGATAGTAAGAAATGAGGTACTGCACAGAAGTGATCAAAAGCTCATTTTCTATTTTATTGCATTGAAATTAGCCATCATTTTGTAGCTTTTCCTGTTTTGGGTAAACAAAGACCTGATAACTGGATAAGGTGTTAAACGGAGAGAAGCACTAATTATTTTCGAAGTCAGTAACTTGTTTCTACATCTTCAACTTTATTAACATGTTGAGTGAGGTGTGATTAGAAATATGCTAGACTTGTTTTTTATTTGTATTGATTAGTAAAGCAGGATATCTGATTCTTATTGCCTGCATGTATTATTCGTATACCTTTCCATCAGCTAACTAGGCTATAGGACACTTGAAGTTTTGGGACTTGTAAATCCCAGTGAAGACCCCGACAAATTTATTCAACTTTTCCACAGCATGCGATTGTAAACCCCTTTTAGTGCTGAACAAAATAAAATAACATCACCAGAGTTTTATTACCCCCAAATTAATTAGTTGGCATTTGGAAACCTATCCCAAGTTCCAGGTCTCTTCCATCTCTTCTTGCCGTCTCAGAGAATAAAACTCCTGATTCTTACTAGAGGCATCTTCTCATTACCTTCTTTGCTAAGGCAGAGGAGTAGCTTTGTGGAAATGTGGACCTGGGAGGGGATAGTCACAATCTCATACTTAATGTTTGAAGATATACAGAACTATGTCAATAAGCCATCACTTATTTTTTTAATAAAGAATGAACTCAAAACAATCCCACATCACTTTAATCCACTTCTTGGATATCATTTAACCTGTACACCAGAAATGTAGCCTCATGGAAGAGTTATTTTCCTGTTATCTCAGCAGTTGCTTCAGAAATTTCAGGTTATCACATCTGAATACTCAGACATCATCGTTAGTTCAGCTGCAGTTGCTAACATAACATCAAAAGATTCAAGGAAGAGCAAAAAGAAATTAAAATGCTGTGAGTGTAAAGACACTTAGGGACAAAGGAAGTCACAGAAGCACCAGTAATTAAATCATGGGTACTGAAATAACTCTCATAGCCAATTATTTCTGTGTACCAAATATCATTGTGTAAGCTTGGGTGCAAGACTCTATTGCACAAGAAGCAAAACTAATTTCTGAAGAAAATAGCTTTCTTGAAAGCCCTGCTTTTTCGTAAGTATTTATTTTCCACTCCTTCTCAGTGAGCACAGCATTCAAATGTAAGGAATTCAGCAAACAGGTAAATAGATTGATTTGAATATTCTGATTCATACCAGGCTTACACCCCCACCCCCACAATTTAGTAGGCGTTTTATAAGCACCTTCATAACAGACTGCTGACAACAATGAATAAGTAATTGAATCAGAGAAACAATCACAAAAATTGCTCAATGTGACACTCACTCAAAGCAGGAATTTATGCAATTCCTAACTTGAGTTATGAAGATTCAGTGTCTTCATCCAACAAATTCACATTTTCTTGGTTTACTCTCTTAGTCATCTGAGTTTGCCATGCCCTGCTCCAAGAGAAAAGATATCTGTAGCCCAAACCCTGTTGAGATTTTATTATTGTGATGGGCATGGCTCATTTCTCTGGGTACAGAAACACATCATTTGTTATAAGTTACATGCCTGCCCTGATATCGAGTGTCTCAAATCTGTAAGTGTATCCGTACAAAATTCATCATGTTTGCCCATTTTAAAGCTGATTTATATATTTAATCAAGCTATTACATAATAGCTGTAAAAGTTATTAACAGGTATACTAGAAGAAAGCCCTCCAGTGTGGGCTTGCATCATTCAAACAAGAATAGAAACTGATCCTTTCACTGTATATTTAATTGGTACTGTTGCATCTTTTACCTATTTCTACTTGATCCAGGATGAATATCTGCCACATTAATAACTAGTTTTAGTTTCCCAGTGTTATAGGGGGTTCCCTCATGGCTCTGAGGACTGTTTTCATTAGGAGAGAAAGATAATAGATTAAGACATAATAACATAGAAGGTAGCATCAGAAAAATAAGAAGCTATTATTGTCCACTGCAGTGAAATTATAATGGTTTTACATGTCTTGCAGTCCATTTGATTTAGGTTCCATTCAGCTGAGACTCAGAGCTATGATATTGAGACTGGCTTATTGCAAGAGGGATAAATAAAATACCATTAACAGTTTGTGCATGGATCATGAGCTCAAACCCCAGATGATCTGAGCCAGCAGAGGAATCAGAAAGGAACTACAGAAAACCTTTAGGTTGTTAGGCATGTGAGAGGTTACCACAAGATAGAAACCAGGACATCTAAAGTCTATCCCTAATCGTCTGTCATTTAGAAAGCTATTCACCTCGTCTTTTGGCAAGAATGCAAACTCAATATTTATTAAGTACAATTTAAAAACAAATTTTTTAAAAGCATAGATTTGAAATCCGAAGACTTTGTTCCTCAATCAGTTTTTACTGAGAAGACAGCTCTTTTTTTCCTCCTTTCTCACTCTTACAGTTAAGTTAAAGGTTATCCAGAATTTTTCATGACTTTCAGCTCAGCTTCCACCATCATTTTGAGTTTATAAACCTAGGAGCAAAGTTTCCATGTGCAACCAAAGATCATTTGGTTGAACAGTCTCAGTCTCCAAGTTGGAGCACATTTTGTCAATAAAAGCATCAAATCGGGATGCTAGTATCTACCCACTGCTTACAAAGCAGACAATGAGACCAGCAAACCTCAGATTCACATTAAAGTCCAATAAACAACAATAAAAAAACGTTTCTAGGTCACAAAAGGAACTATGGATGATTTGTTGCCTCCTTCCCTGTGAACCCTCCCCTAATTCTCCAAAGCAAGCTACTGAACACAGAGTAAACCTGGAAGGAAAAACATAATACAGATTTTTGTTTACTGAGCCTTTTATTAGCTATTTTTACCTACCAGATGCTTTTGTAATTAAAAATATGCTTTACTTTGTATTATTTTAATTAACTATACCACCAAAAATTAGTGCTGTTCTGATATGTTTGAATTAAAGACTTGTTCAGGTATATTCAGCTTTAAACTTCAGCTAGCTTAATGTAACTGTAGATTATAGAATTCTAAATGGCTTCAGCACTACACTGCTTCACTCTTCAAATATGTATTTAAGCAGATGTATTTTAACTTCAGTTTAAGCATCTGTACTTTACGGTAGTAAACCAGCTTATAACCTGTAGGCCTAATGGCACTTGTGGCTCTATGGAAGTAAAAACAGAGGATCCTGAGCACCTGCCTCTTCATTTAGGAATAAGTATAGAAAAAACTATTATAACACTGAAAGTTACAATCAGAGAGCCTGAATTTATCTCTCCCAGATTCCTCATCTCAATTGTAAAAAATGAGCCAAATACCGTCAGAAGTAGAGGTTTTTCCCCCCACACACTTTTTTTTTTTTTCTATCCAGTAACGCTTGCAGGAAGTTAGCAACATAAAAAAGCTTTGCAGTGCAGCCTATCACAGTTCTGCAACAACTCAGTGGAAAAGATGCATGGCACAGAATCTGGAACACCTAAAACATCACCAGAAAAGAGATAAAACCAATGTTCTTTCTATTTATTGTGCACATCTATCCTACCAGAAGCCAAATTTACATATTGCTTGAGTACCTGAACAAGGAGGGCAGATCCACTAATAACAATAAGGGCTTGCCAACAAGCTAGTGGTCAAAAAGTAAGTAAAAGTTATGGTGTGTTTGATGCACCCCAGGATGTGATTTGCCCTCTTGGCTGCCAGGGCACACTGCTGACTCATACTGAGCCTGCTGTCAACCATCATCCTAGATCCCTTTCTGCAGTGCTGCTCTCCAGCCACTCCCTTCCCAATTTATATTGTTTCCGTTGTTACTCTGTGACAGTATATATGCCATTTTGGCCTTATAGATTCACTATAACTGATACATATATTTTGCTAAAAAATTTTTGGAAACACTGCAGCTGTGCAGAATAAATCTGACTCAGAACTTGGTCAGGTAAAATAACAGTTCATTTCATAACATCTATACTATACATACTGTTCTTCCCAGGGACAAAAATGCGCCACTTCATAGATATCACATTGTGGTTTTTTTTCCCTTTTACTAGTATGGCATTATCTTGGGCAATTGATTACCCCTCTAATTGCTAATGTCTTCTGCCCTAAGGTTATGAATGTTCTGGAATCATATTGAATACTGGAGAAAAAAAGAATCTGAAAACTTTTTTTCTCCCAGAAAGCACATGCTTATAGAGGAACTCCATCACAAGCAGATAGTTGCTTATTTTACCTTTCTTTCTAAGGAGCCTTAGGAGCTCTTTTTGCTACAGAGCTCTAGGAGCAATTAATCTGTCCTTAGCAGTAAAATCAGTGGATCAAGCTGAAGAACTAATATATCTTGTTTTCTTTTCCTGACTATTGTATCAAAGATATATAATTTAAGAAAACAACCAAACACAAACATTCACTACACTTCTCTGGATTATCAATTCATGTTGGTTGTCTTTCTGAAACTTTAAAAAATAACAGTATAAACATATGGACCATTCACAAGGCCAGTTGAGACAGTTTAGAAGGCAATAGCTGTAGCACATTTTATCAATCTGTATCTTTAAAAATCAACAAATTAAATCCAGACTAGCACAAGAATTATGCAGATGTTCTTGACATGATGATGTAGTCCATCTGATTTATGGTGTGACTAAGGATGCTAAAAGGCTTCTCAGGGTTCAGCTTCATTCTGGCTGAGGATAAAATGTGATAGCAACTCTTGTATGCTACTAATCTGTAGCATTAGAAAGAAGTAATGCTCTCAGGAAATGCTCATATGTGACCTTTTTCTCATATCAGAGTCATTCAAACACTGATACTTAAGTTATCAGCCTGAAATACCTTCAGGAAAATGCTCTTGAGCCGAACGGAGCAGCTCATGCTTCCCAGAGAATCTGATATCTACACTTGCTATACTAAATTCATGTTTCTGAGGTTTGTTACCTGAAGAAGTAGAATGGAGGCTGTTGTTTTAATTAAAAAAATGTAATTGTACACTACAGCAGAATTCTAAGACAGAAGGAATATTAGCACCAATAGTTTACTTCTGGGCCCTGATCATATGCTTTTCTTCTCTCCTTTTGTTTTGTACAATGTAAGATAACATGCATGTTCTTTCTCCCAGTGATTAGCAACTATAAACAAAATTCAGATGTTTTACTAGTATTTTGTAATATTTGCAGAAGACTGTGAGTCATTATTGGTATATTTTCCTAAAGGAATAACTATCATACCCATCTCAACTTCTAATCTTGGTGTTCGACTGTGCCCACATCAAACCTCATTAGCCATCAGCATGGCACTTCTTTCAGAAAATTGGTAAAATCTGTGGTAATTCTTTTGATTTTTCATTGTTTGAATGTTCATCTCTGTACTCTGAACATATCTAATGGCTAGTGTTAGAAATAAAATGAGTCCTTACTGTTCTTTACTAAAACTGTGAAAAGCAAGGGATGACATAGTCAATGTGGCTACAGAGGAATACTCAGGTCACCTCTCTAAAACATTTTGATCTAAAAAAATGAGAGAAGATGACAGCTCCTTCTTCCACAATAGCAAGATCTTACCACCTATTTTTTAGCAGCTTTGGGAAGGCTGGAAATGCAGTAGTCTTCCTGAAAGTAGGTTTCCCTATTCTTCCTAATATTGAAAAGAAGCTGGATGGTAGATGATATACAAGATTGGGAATCAGGATACCTGGACAACTTGAGCAAAGAAACCAGGTCACTGAAGAGTATGAAACACCTCACCTGGATCTATAAGAGAAATCACAGCACAAATGAAAAGTGATGTGGTGACTTCCAATATTTCTATTCAACTATTCATTGTCTACTCATTTAAGAGCGTTTTCATTTTAGCGAATGTATAGTGAGCATCACTGATGACGCATATTCAAGGAAATTGCAGAGTTTCCACTGTTTACACAGTCTGCTCTATGAGTTCTTTGGGAAGTGAGTGGCTTATAATTTACCATCCCAAGAATCAATATTCTACAATTTTCTGTGTCTATGAGGTGAGTTGGCATTGCACAAAGTCCTTGTCCGCTTCTTCTTTAAAGATATTTTTTGTTGCAGCTATTGTGCTTGCAGAACTTGCAATATGATTCATACACAATGTGGTTTGTCTTCCTGACTACAAAAATAGCTATATTTACTCTACATTTTCGTTTGTTTCAAATTTAAAGGAGATGAAAACCAATTGTAATCATACCGTAAGATGTATGCTAAAGTAAGATCTATAGATGTGCATTAATTTATGTTACATGTTTCACTTTCAGAAAGTGTTATTTGAACATGGAGAAACTTAAATACTGCCTAAATTAGGACAGCTATGCCACATCCTTAGAGGTTTTATCAGAATACCTTTGCTTAATCCAAGTAAAAGTGCCAGAATTAATGTTATTCTTATGAAATATGGTGCAGGGGGACTTACAATCAAACCTAATAACTCCTTAACTCCTATAGATAAAGTAAGAAAAAATATCTTTATGGATGATGATTAAATGAAAGACATAATTTTGGTTTCAAAGCAGTATAGTGTTATGCTGGTCATTAAAGTGAACTGCTGTTTTCCTCTAATTTTTATGACATAATTGAAGAGAAAAACACTGGAAGAGTACTGATCTTCTAGGATGAAAGAGTATAGTATGATCCTTTGCAAGTGGCAATTTGCAGAAATAAGTGCTGAGTTCATAGACATACAGGAAGTGGGATTTATTTCATCTGATTCTAGACATCCAGAATGAGATGTCTACAAGTAAGCTAGTAACTTCTATAGTCAATGGAGAGAAATAGATACTTTATGGAAATACGTTCAGGGTGTTTTTCTCTTCAGGAAGGTATTTCCTATATTAGAAAATCAGTCTATTTTCAAACAATTTGTCTTCTGCGCAGGCAAACGCACAACGTCAGTGTTTTGGAGTCAGTATGCCTATTCCAGTCTGGGGAGGCTAATAGAACAAATGAACTTCAAGCCCTTTTCAGAGAAGGGCTAACAAAGTTATACCAGTTTGCTCAGGGCCTTATCCAGCTAAATTCTGAAAATCTTCAAGGATAGAAATTCCACAATCTGTTGGGATAATATAATCCTTAACAACATCACAGCAAAGACTTTTTGCCCTTATGTCCAGTTAGAATTTCCCCTTTCTAACTTTTCTGTTGCCTGAGTCTTTAGATTCTGGTCTCTCCTCAGTACCAAGTCTTCACCATATTTGTCCTGTGCTGCTTCTAGCACAGGATGTCTATCAACAACCTAGGCCTCATTTCAAGAGATGTCCAGCGTTCTTATTTAGTGTAATGAGAGCTTGATAGCTTTGCTCTTACCATCATTGGGAACTGTGAAGTTTGTCTCTCTTTGTGCACATTTTTTCCAAGTGGATATCCAGCTATATGAGGACTATCTATGATGTACCAAATATGTTAGTGTCCTCAGATAAGAGTTGTATTATGAGTCCTCCTCTGAGAGTTGTATTCAGAGATATGGCTAAATCCTTTGATTTCTTGTTGCATTAGCTGACCTTTACCTCTGATCACTCCAGATAAGTTTTCGTCACATTATCCAGGACAGTGGTGTTTCTGTGTTGGCCTTAATGAAAATATGCTGTATTGCCTAGGGTGACTGAAGCAGCTGTTTACTTTTGTATTTGAAATCCTTATATAGTTAATCTAGGAATCTCCATTTTCTGCTGACAGTGGATTAAAACTTTCAGTGTTGTGAATTTATGTTATGTTATTATTCTTATAGCTAGAATCATGAGAAAATTATCACTTAGGAAGCCTGATATTGGTATTGAAACAGTTCACAGCTATAGACAATTTTTCACATCTTTCAGTTTTACAGAACCTGGGCATAATATTAATTGATAGTAAGTCTGAAGAATACTCAGATAGATGGATATTTGTTCTAGGAAGTCTTGCGAAGATCAAATGTTTATATTCTACTCCATCCATTTTCTCTAAGTATGTGATTGCTGTTTGACTACTTCTGTATTTCCCCCTATTTTTTCTACCCTTTATTATTCTGAACTAGTAATCTTAACAAAAGAAAGTGAAAAAAAATCACAGAATCATAAATGTTACATACTTGATTATAATTCAGTTGTGATGAGTTGGCCCTTAAAATCAGATGGTGCTAAAAGTTTACAAATGTCATTTCCTGTTAAAGATGAGCACCAGCTGTATAGTTTGGACATGGATTTCATGCCACAAAGATGTTCAAATGTGTGGGTTTAGTTTTCTTGTCTATCATCACTCTATATTTAGATATGTATTTTAGAGATGCCTCTCTAAAGCATGTTTTCTCTTTTGTAAATTGCATCCTATTTCTGTCCCCCTACACCTCCCTCATTCTGTACAATTAACTGTATTTTAATCTAGCTGTATGATGCATTCTGTTCTGAACAGGGACCATCATGTATTATAGTAATTTTCTGCAGTGTCTGTAAATTAGATAATTATTCTCACTAAGCTTTCCAAAAGGAAAAAGTCAAGTCAGTTTTTACTCAGCGATGTATGCATTCTGAGTAATTCAGCAGTGTCCAAATAATTATCTCTCTTTAGAGTTCTGAGGCAGTAGAACAATAGCAAAAAGCAATAGTGAGCTTCTTTTCCCAGAAAGGCATTACACATAAAGATGCAGTCTAAAATCTTACATTGTTCTCCTGCTAGGTCTAACAAGCTAAGTAGGCTCTGCGTACAACAGCAAAGAAGGAGATTGCTAACCCAGGCTCCCAACTCTTCGGAAAAACTTTGGCATCATATATTGAGACCTGACACTAACTCCTAACTAAATCAAAACATTAGTTTCTGCTTTTTGAACTGAATTGTTGCTGGAAGTCCCAGAGTCTAAATAAGATGATATCATTCATAACCAACAGTTATTTCTAAATTTGGTGTTAAAATTCAGGGTCGATCATCTGTTTCTTAACTTTCCTGTTTTGAGTGTCAGCTCCTTCATGCATGAGCAATTCTAGCCAATTGTCTTTTTAACTGACTCGCTCATAAAAATTCACACATGCCACTTTTTTCTGTAAGGAAAGAAAAATTTCTCTGTGCCTTTCATTTGTTTGTTTCATTTTTATTTCTCTGTCTTTTTAATAGGCGATATTACCATTATAGTAATTTTAATGTAGGGTTGGGATTCTGTGGCTCTCAGCTTAAACATGACTTAAGATTTCATTTCCCACTGCTTGTGGTTACAAAAGGTTTACTACACCAAAGAAGTCCATGTCCTTCAAATATCTCACTAAATGAATTAAAGATATCAGAGTCTGATTAGGACTTTGAAGGTGGATTATATGACACAGACTTAGGAATTTATTTAGAGATAGAACAGTTATTTAGAAATAGAACTCCATTCTGGAAGTATCCATGTATTCATTTTTCTTAAGCACTTTTCCTTTCCTCCCAGAATATCTTCACCATGTTTGGCTCAGCCGGGAAATGACATCTTGGCAAGAAATCTGAACTTATTATTGTTGCATACAGCTATGTCCAACAAGATAGCAGTTCAGAAATTAGTGCCATAATTTCTGATCGACCATTTTTTTCAAGTTTTTGAAAAATCAAAATAGTACTTTCTAACTCTGCTATTCCCTATCTCAGGAAACAACTTCAGTGCCCTAGAAGAATAGGTATAATCTGGCATACTTACACTCCTGAAAGAGTCTATTTGAAAAATATTGCGGCGGAGGGGATAAGTCAGTTAGACTGCTGTGTTCCAAACTGACAGAAATTTCTGTACTTTATGAAAACAAAGCTAAACTCTTCTCTTGCCTTGCTATTACACAGTTCAGAGCTGATAGCTGAAAGTAAACAAGTAAGCACCTCAGATGATAAAGACATATTTTCAAGCTTATACATACTTATATCAGTCTTTTTTTCCCTTCAAACATTAGAGAGCATATACTAGAATAATGTATTAATAGCACATTCACAATATGCTTTCAGTCACATCTGTAGTGACTGGAGGCATAATATTTTTACTGGTTTTCTGAACTCTGACTGGATTGGATAACTCCCACTTTGAATATGAGAAAAAGGTATATTCTGAAGATTTAAATTTGCTTATGACACTTGGTCCAAGAAGATCAAGTGTTTTATTAACCAGAAGGCTTTTGAAGAAATGTACTTATCTTGCATAAACCCATATGCTGCCCTGCAGACAGAAGGTAATGTAACATGGTATCAAACATATTTGTCGACTACCTTGGGGCATCAGAGCTTGGCTTGAGTCCCAATTTACTTTTAGTACTAGTATTAAACCTTTATTCCTAAAACATAGTATTTTCATGTTCCTCACCATGAGTCTTAGTGGTAGAACTTGGTGAAATTTCTAGATAGGGGGTGATTTATTATGGAGAGGTTGATAGGAATCCACTGAAGGACTCAGACTGATGCCTGGCTGTGTCGAACAAGTGTCAGTCTGCTTCTAGTACAGATGTGTACTTCACACCTGGGTTTAACAATCTGTGAGGACCCTTGATCACAGATTACAATGTTCTTTTCTGGCCTTAGTCTTTAAAAAAAGTATGAGAAAGCAACAAACCTTAACAACCCTTGATCTTTCTGCTGAATTACTTTTCCCTCTCCTATTAAATGCCATCTATTGTTTGCTAATTCAGGTGATTTAAGCTAACATGATTGCATGGAAGGTTTTATAAAGTATTTTTTTAGCCTGGAAGGACGTGACGCTATTTATGAGTCAAAGTAGGCTACATTTAATTGTCACTGAGCCTATGATTTATTTGGCAGGATTACTGGATTTTACTGATT
This sequence comes from Limosa lapponica baueri, assembly GCA_002844005.1. NCBI lineage: Eukaryota > Metazoa > Chordata > Aves > Charadriiformes > Scolopacidae > Limosa > Limosa lapponica. Next base: position 2,978,991 of record KZ505648.1, on the reverse strand, counting down.
TATCTGTTTATTTTGTTGCTGTCATACAGTGCCCTTTACTTAGTGATGGACTAATATGTTTGGTTTTGTTTGCTTGGTTTTTCTTCATTAGTAAACAGCTCCAGACTCTTTTAATTTGCTTAAGCCATATGCTTTGCAGAGGCTTTGGCCATTCATCTAAGATAAGAGCCATGATACACAATGCGCTATGCACATCTTAACTTGTGCCATCCCAGATGTATCACGTATAATGGAGACCTTTTCTTTTTTCTTCTTATTTTATAACTAGTAGTATTAATTTTTGTGTATACGTCATTGCTGAAAGGTACCAATGAATCAGAAGCTGCTTGCCAGCAATGTGGGAGTGAGGAAGCCTATGAGTTACTTTAACTCTTTCCTGATGAATTTGAATTTTATGACAGCAGATTTTTTGGTTTGTTTTTAAAATAAGCAAACAAAAAACCGAGTTCTTCCAAAATTAAATGCATTGAAAATAGGAAGCTACAGATCCTTCTGGAAAATCCTGGTGGATTTAGTAAGGATAAAACAAGAAACTTTTACAGAACTGTAAAGCAATATAAATTATAGAAACGAAAATACCAAGTTCCATAGAAATTATTCAAAAAACCCTATAGAATTTAATAGAAAATCAGAGTCTTTCGAAAATTGTTAAAATGAGGGTATCATTCTCTATTAAACTCCTTAAAGAGGCTCTCAGAGTCTCTAAATCTCTGTTCAGTTTCAGAGGGGTAATCCCAATTCTGCAGTCTTTCTCACATGGTTGGATTCATTGACATCAGTGGATTTGTTCAGGAAATGCAAAGCTGGTGCCATACATCATGCCACATTATAGGAAAGTTACGTAATATAAACCATCGTTATCTTACTTTATAGTGCAAATCATTCATACTGCAGGTTTTGATATTGCTAGGGCAGAATCTGTAGATTGGTTTGGTGAGTGGCTTCCAACACTAGCCTGGACAGTTGAGTTCGTGTCCAGAACTAAGGAAATAGGCTTAAAGCTGACCAAATTACTTCACCAGTTGAACAAAAAAAATAACCCCAGGAAGCATTATGTCATCCTATGAACACCTCCATATGTCCGCTTGTTCTCTAAACTGCTGGGTGTATTCATACTGTGGACTTCGAAATGCTACAGAGAGAGCCCTCCAGCCAAGGACTGGGATTCTCCCTGTTCATATGTAATTGTCTAAAAGGAGAATTGTTGATCTAAGCCAGTTTTCTTAGTGCCCTCTGTGATAAAGAGTAGGTGAAAGATACGAGAAAGAAAGAGAGCTCAGTGTGATGATTCGTGACATTTTTTATTCTTCCTAAAAGTAGTTGTCCATGTCAACTTTTGAAAAGTCTGTCTCTTTTTAGGAAAAGCTGACTCATCTTCTGAAGTCTTCTGACTCATCTGCTCTCTGGGACAGCAAGCCCATTTTGAGCACAGAGGTATAACTGCAGTTTACATCTATATTATAGAAAAATATTAAGAATTGCTGTCCAGACTTGTATCACAGTCATGTCTGAGTGTATCAGATGAAATCTGGACACACAATAGAAGATGTATTCCTCCATCAGGACCTTCTCTCACCCCACGCCAATGTGAATGATTGTTAGATTAGGGTGCTATCTCATGCCAATAGGTAAGGACAGGCACAGACATAATCATTCCTTTTCACAATGATGGGACTAGATGGTCCTCACTATTCAGGATCTATGATAAAATCATGAACTACGCCAAAGGAAAAACAGAGAGATTGTGCTTTTCTCCAATACTAAGTTCTATCCTATGGCCCTTCCTACTACTGACTGCTGTGAAGTTCACCATTGGCATTTTACTTTAGGGTTCTTAATGGACAACGAAATGGAGACCTTTGATTTGCTTTTCATTTTAGCTTATGCTTAATTTTGATATACGGTAGTGATCTCATTTGCTCAACTGATGACAGGTACCTCGAATGCATTTCCTGAGACCATGGTCTTCATGCTTTCTTGTTTGTACCTTTTTTGTGAAGATGTTTTTTATTCCCCCCAAAATCTGGACCCAAATCTTTTATGCTTCAGGGCTGTATTGCAGTTAGTTTGACTTCTTATTTTGAAGGGAAGCTTAACACACAGACAGTACTCATGTTTTCTTTCCAGTCAAATGACTATGCTGTAATACAGTTTTCATACACTGCACACAAGATTTTAAAACACTTGTATAGCAGCTCTGCCTCTTGCTTTCTTTTTAGTTTTTGTCAAAATGGTACTCCTGCAAGCCTTCTGTTTTACAGAAGGTGAAAAAAAATAGAACAGGTGTAACCAGTAATCTCTGTGCTCTTGCACAAAGAATAGAAATGCTTTGAGATTACAATGTAATTTCAGGCTCAGAAAATGAAATCGGTTTCATCCAGGAAGAAAGGGAGGAAAAAATGGAAAAGAAAAAGAAGTGCTACTGAAATTTTTTCTTTCTGTCTCTTTTGACTTTAGCTATTTCTCCCTCTTCGGGCCTGATTGCTTGTTAAAGTATAGTATATGTATAACATTGAAATGGTGAAAGCACAAGTTGTTTACCTGAAATAAGTTGCATTTAAAAGGGAGCTGTCATCTTTCCTTCGCCTTATCTTCCTGCCTTCATACATTATTTTGAACTCCAGGAGAAATCAGATGGAAGAAATTATACACTAGAAACAGATTTACATTAGTGGAGATTCCAATGGTGGTAACTGGTGACAAACAAAAATATTTTGAGATATTACCAAGGAATGGGTACATTTTCAAAACCAATCAAGTTGTTACTTTGATCACTGTTACTGATTCAGTGCATGCTCTTAGGCTGCCCCAACTGTAAAGGAAAACACTAACTTAAGCCACTTTAGCAAACAGACCCTGATTTTGTTTTTTTTTTTTCATTTAGGGCTGTATTCATTTAGCTAGGAATACCTAAAAAAAATGATGGAGGAACTTCACAATTGCTAGCAAGGGTCCATTTGAAATGGCATTGTGCCTGGCCATGGGATCAAATATGCATCACTGCAGTCAGTGCACTGTATTCTGCCTGTATTGCAATGATACTGTCACCCCTCAGCAGTTACTATATGTTTGTGTTTGGGCTTAACACCAATAGGCAGCTTAGCCCCACAGAGCTGCTCCCTCACTCCCCCAGAGTGGGATGGGGGAGAGAATCAGAAGAGTAAAAGCACAAAAAATCGTGGGTTGAGATAAAGGCAGTTTAATAGGTAAAACAAAAGCTGCATGCACATGCAAAGCAAAATATGGAATTAATTGACCAAATCTCATTAGTAGGCAGGGGTTCAGTTTTCTGTTCCAGGAAAGCAGGGCTTTATCCCATGTGACGGTTACTTGGGAAGATGCCATAACTCCGAACATCCCCCCATTCCTCCTTCTTCCCCTAGTTTTTATTGCTGTGCCCAATGTAATATGGTCAGTTGGGGTCAGCTGTGTTCCCTCCCAGCCTCCCGTGCATCCCCAGCCTGCTTGCTGGCAGGGCAATGTGAGAAGCAGAAAATGCCTTGACAGTGTGTAAGAGCTGCTCAGCAGTAGCTAAAACATCACCTAAGTAAACATCAACACTGTTTTGGTCAGAAACCCAAACCATAAGCACCATAGGAGCTACTGCGAAGAAGACTAACTCTGTCCCAGCCAAAACCAATGCAGTTTAAGTGTCATCAGTCTGATTTTCATATGGCTGATTTTCTTCCTCTTCCCACCTCTTGGAGATATGTAGGATTTGGTATTTAAAAATTATGATATCACTACTGAACAGCAATTTCTGAGAACTTTCAATGTGCAGCACCCAAAAAAAAAGATAAAAAAAGCCACTTTAGCCAAACTGTTGCATTCATGTGAAAGACAATACCATAGATAGAAATTTCTCCCAAATCTTTCTTCTTTATTCAAAAATGTTTGCGTGTTTGTACTTTAGATTAAGGAAAAAAAAATAAAACAAAGCTTTGCTATGAACAACTGTTCTACAGACCATCTAAACTGACTCTTTATTCTTTCAAATACAAACAGGTAAAGTATTTGAAGACTGACAAACTGTCATTAATGAAATCTGTTCTGCTGAATGGAAAAAAACCCCCACCATACAAAATATTTCAAAAACCTCAGTATTTAAGGGCAGTAAAAACATTTTAAATATATTTTCTGTCTTTTTCATGTTATTAACAAAGTCAAAATATTTGGAATTTTACTGTTAACAAGAAAGTCTCCAGTTATAAAGTGACAAACAAGATCAAATGAATACATGATAGCAATTGAAAAATATACAGAAGGGTTGCTGCAGACCAGGAAATTAAGTCTTCTCCATGGCCATAGATAAGTTAAAAATCAATAGGCTTAAATTCCATCTGTGAACATTTATATTAAACTGGAGAAAAACTGTTCTAGGAGCTCATGGTAAGGATCATGAAAAGGTTAATAGATCACCTGAAAAAATGACATAATTTCCATCACTGTAAACATTTAAGGCCAGAGTAGCTAAATATTGGTCAGAAATGGTAAATGTTTAGTTGACTTGGGTTTGAGTCAGAGACATAGTAGATGACCACTTGATGCCGCTTTCATCCTTTTTTTTTTTTGATATTTATTATGTAATGCTCTACAAGTGACCATGGATTTCATCAATGAATTAGGTTTCATTTGGCCTTGTAAACCACCTTATAAACAGGGTTTCTCTTTCAGAAAGGAACTGAAGTAGGTTCATTTTTTTTCAATGAAGGGAAGTGCGTGCCTGAAACATAAGTCAGGTGAAATGAGCACTCAAAGTTCTTACTTCTTCCCCCTGACAAAGGAAAGACCCCAGATGACTAGTTAGACATTGATGCTGTCAATGTCTAAACTTTGCTGAAATGCATCTTCCACCCCGCCTAAATCCCTGAGGCCTGACTTTGATGAACATGCTCAGAGTCTAATACAAATCAGAAATGTGAAGCTCTTCCCAATATGACATACTAGACATTTTCTTACAAGACTTAACTTCGATAGTGTGGCCATCTGTAAAAATGAATAGTAGATTTGGTTTGATTCTCACCTTTTTCTGGAAAAGGTCCAAACATAGATCAATCTTTTCTCAGAAGAGAACTCACCAGAAAGCAGAGTAAATTACTTCCATAGCAAAAATTTCAATATTTATAAAGTCTGTACATTGCAGCAATGAAGTCTGACTCTTTTTTTTTGGAAAACGGATAGAGGAGAAAATTTCAGTATGTCAGTTTTGAAGGGACAGATGTAATTGCTGGCAGCCTTGATTTTCACACACAAGTTCTGGAAAGGAATGTGTCCTCCTTGATGACAACTTTAAGTTCTTCCCTAGTTAAGAGGAGGGATTTTTCAAGCTATTCTTTGGCACATGTTGCAGAAAGCCCAGCTGCCTAGGGTCAGTGTTCCTTATTCCATCCATGGGTAAGTTTCAGGCATATAGATATTTCATGAGAATTTGAGATGTCTGAAAATCCTGCCTTATGTCTTTTAAGGTAAAAACCCAACAAAATACAAGTTAAAGAAATCACAAAAAATATTAAAAATATCTTTAATCTTCCTGAAACAGCACTAAGACAAACAACTTGTAGTTTTGCTCTACTGTTTGCCTTTAATAATGCCACATTTGTTTATTTTTAGTCTAATTTTGAGGGTTAGATTTTTTTCTCTAATTAGCTAATAACATGCATTCATAACAATTTGTGTGATTATACTTTGACTTTAATTATCTGTATAGTGCCCTGAATCACTTGGCAAAAAGAGGGCTTATAAATATAACTCATTATATATTGACATGCTTTTGTAATCTTCCATTTTCTTTTTAGAAATTCAATATTAAAATATTTGAAACAATGAGTTGTAAGGAGAATGGGGGGGTGCATCTATTTAATTAGCCTCCCAGAAAGAGAGAAATCTGCCTGAGATTTGGTCAGTTCTGATTTTTATTATGTCTAGAAAAATCAGTAGAAACTTATTGGAGATTGTACCAATATTTACCTACATATAGTTGTCTTTTAAATCCATCTGAAGAGTTTTTTCTTCAACAAAGTCCTCAAAGATATACAGCAGTAGTTAAATAGTATCTGTCATGATTTCATTGTTTTTCACTAATAAGGTTTGTTTGACTGTTTTCTTGTGTTGCTTGTCTGTTGTTTCCAATTCTCTCTTAGGTTACCTCTGCTCTGCAGCCACTTAAACTAGTTAGTTTGAATGAAGGTAACAGTGTAGGTAAGATAAGAGTAGGCCAAGATAAAAGAACACACTGCGTGTTTATGAAGTACTTGGCTGGGTTTTGAAATAAAAACTTATTTGCGTACAGCTCAAGCTAGGCTGATATCTATATCCAAGCTAGCTAATTTGCAGGGAGTCTGCTTTGAAGGCATCACTGTAACTCTATTCCAGACAATATAATTTAGTTTCTGTCTTCAGGTATAAGGAATTATCATGTTTCTCAATGGTATTAACATCTTGGAACTTAAATTAATTCCTTCAACCAATATCAGAATGCAAACACCAATGCAGTTTGTAAAACTTAAAGCTTAATCAGTGGAAGCTGATGTAAGTGGACATAGTTGTTACTTTCTTCTCTGAACTCTACCCAAACAAAGCTGGTTTTCTGACTTAATTTTGGACCTTTCATAAAACCTGTGGGAAACTGGGATGCTGCAGCAGGTAGTCAGATTTGTGATTCAGTGAGTTTTGCTTTGCCCTTCTACATTTGGTCAAAGCCAGTACTTTTGTACTTTGGAAACACAAAGTAATATTGAATAAAGGTATCTTCAAACAAGGAATATATTGAGGAAGCCCTTATTTGCAAAGTTCTAGGACATAGTTCAGTAGTGAACAAGATATACATATTAATGCTTTGGATATGTTGAATATTAAACTCTAGATTTGACTTTTAAAATACATCACATTGATGGAATACCCTTTTCTCTAGATTAGCATAAACTCCTGTGTGAAAACTGATGTTTCCTGAGTCTGGGTGTCACAAAACCATGAATTGCTCTTGGCCCAGACCAAAAACCCATCTAAACCAGAACCCTATCTGCAGTAGTGGCTAAAACTAGATGCCTAGGGACGAGTGATAGAACAGGACCAGTTTATACTAAGCTTCTTATGAATATCCTTCCAACCCCAGGTACTTGCATAGAAACCACCACTGGCTTTGCATTTAGCAATTGTCAATGTTTTCCTCTTCCATGAGCTCATCTAAATCTTCATGATCCACAGCATCCCTAGTTCACTAAAAAAAATAAAGGCATTCTTTAGATATTTTGGACTAATTTCTCTTTCAAAGTGAGTTCTGTTGCAAGTGAGGGGAAAGTTGAGTTTTTATTCAGAATTATGCATTTTGGAAAAAAGTCCTCTAAAAATATGAAAGGCTAAAAAATATATTAGGTCTGCATTTTGATGTTTCTTGCCTTCTGCAGGTGGAGCTATTTCTGCTTTTTCTGCTACTTTTTTACTTGTAAGGATCAATAGCTGTAATTGTTCTTTTGGTACTGGGTTTGCGTGGCAAAGTTTTTGAAAGTGGGGAGGCGACAGGGGTGGCTTTTGTGAGAACCTGCTAGAAGCTGCCCCTATGTCTGATAGAGCCAATGCCAGCTGGCTCCAAGACTGACCCACTGCTTGCCACGGCTGAGCCCATCAGTGACAGTGGTAGCGCCTCTGTGATAACATATTTCTGTGCAAGGGCAATTGCAGTGGGAGATAGGAGGGAGAATATGGGAGAGAACTCTGCAGACACCAAGGTGTGTGAAGAAGGAGAGGGTGGAGGGGCTCCAGGTACTGGAGCAGAGATTTCCCTGCAGCCTGTGGTGAAGACCATGGTGAGGCACGCTGTTCCCCTTGCAGCCCCTGGAGGTCCATGGTGGAGCAGATATCCACCCATGGGGATCCAACATCGGAGCAGGTGGATGCTCGAAGGAGGCTGTGACCCTGTAGGAAGCTCACACTGGAGCAGGTTCCTGGCAGGACCTGTGGAAAGAGAGGAGCCCACGCTGGAGCAGGTTTGATGGCAGGACTTGTGACCCCGTGAGGGACCCATGCTGGAGCAGTCTGTACCTGAAGGACTGTATTCCGTGGAAGGGACCCACATTTGAGAAGTTCATGGAGGATGTCTCCCCAGGGAGGGACCCCACACTGGAGCAGGGAAAGAGTGTGAAGAGTCTTCCCTGGGAGGAAGAAGGAGCGTCAGAGACAATGTGTGATGAACTGACCGCAACCTGCATTCCCCAACCCCCTGTGTGTGGGAGGAGGTGGAGAAAATTGGGAGTAGAGTTAAACCTGGGAAGAAGGGAGTGGTGGGGAAAGGTATTTTAAGATTTAATTTTTATCTTTCATATCCTACTCTGATTTGATTGGTGATAAATAAAATGAATTTTCCCCAAGGTGAGCCCGCTTTACCCATGACAGTAATTGGTGAGTGATCACCCTGTCCTTATCTTGACCCATGAGCCTTTCATTATATTTTCTCTCCCCCTGTCCTGCTGAGGGGAGGAGCAATAGAGCAGCTTTGATGGGCACCTGGTGTCCAGTCAAGGTTGAAACCACCACAGGTACCATGAGAATTGAAGATATATATCTATCTTTGTTTTAATACAAACATGTCAATGTGACACTGGGAAGAGATAAGCTAATAAAGTTATAAAATATGAGACTAAGCAATGATCATTTAATATGCCCTTTGTTTACATTAGATATCTGTTGAGGATTCAATAGAGACACTTCTATTTCATCAAAATTGTCCTTTCCCTAGTAAAAATAGCCTACACCATTTTCTTCTCTGCTGCAAGAGCTACATGTGATTCAGCAGATTTGGAGCCTGGTTACATCATTTAGCATCTGTGTCTCTATCTAGCTGGCAAGGTCAATTTGTTTCTGCAAATAGATTTCCCGCAACTACAAGGGGCAATCAGTTCATTAATTCCCAGAGGTTCGGTTCTTCTTTCTCTTCCTTCTCTCTGACATAATTCCAATTGAGGATGCTATTAAGCATTATAAAGTTAACCTTCTGGTGTATACTAGTAGCAGTACACAATTTTTATTTATACTTTAGGTCCTTTGGTACTACAGTCTTTGCTATGATCAGATTGTCTACGTGATATTAAGCCTTGGGGGGAGTTGCAACCTTTATTACTTCCAAGCATTGATAAGTGAAAGGCTGAATGATGTTTAAAACAACTTGAGAATATTAATGAGTAGCTGTTATAGTTGTGAATTAGTAATCTTCATTGCAGGTCAGTCTTGCATTCCCTTTTCTTTTGGAGGAGTTCAAAATTAATAGCTATCTCTTCTTTGTACTGATGCTTGCTTCTGCCTACTCTAAGTTCAGCTTGAACCAGACATCACTCCTGTACTCATTAATATGGTGATATTCCAGAATTGCCTATTTTTCATCTCCCCCAATTGTTATATCTCAAGGTTTACTGCTTGAACTTATGTTTTATGAAACACTAATGTGTTCAGACAGTATCTCCCTAAGAATGATGGTGCTTCAGATTAGTTATTTCATAGATCCACCATTGCTGCTCTGAACAGGAGCCTGTCACTAGTCTCTACTGTAGCAAACTGTCAGATATTTCTTCCTCTGTCTCAGCTCTATGTGTGCACAAAACATACAACTTTAAGAAATGACGGCATTGAAAGATGACCCTATCTTTGGTTTTACTTACACAGTACAACAGAATGGAAGGTGAATGTCCCCAGGCTAATATCAAATGTCTCATCCATTCGTTCCCTCTTTCCTTGCACTGTTCTCACCTACCTGCTTTGGGGATAACAAAGTAATTGCTTATTTTTTTATGTCTTTCACGCCAGTATTATGTAGAGTATGTAAATTGCTCTCTTAAACTACTGATGGGTCAGGCTTTTGTACACCACAGAGAAATTCAATGTTTTCGACAGAAAATTCTTTCTATTGTTGCATAATTACATTGACTTTTTTAAACAAGTTTTCCTTGACTGTTTTTGTTGAAGGAGAACTACCAAATTGCATGCTTCAGTATATTTCTTTTCTGGGGCTAACATTGATAATTATGAGAGGAATTTTAGAAGTCTATTTTAGATTATTGGTTCAATGTTTGTTCACTTTTCCCTCAGGTGAAGAGTTTAGTGGATCAAAATCATTTTAGTAAAAAAGTATTAATTTAGTATTGCAGCTTTAAAAAAGCAGTATAGGACAAGCATATTATGCCAAAATTATAAATGAATTATTTCCTTGGAAAACTAACAGTCTATATAAGTCAATCACATACCAAATTGAAAAATACTGTGTTTAGTATTTTGTTTATCAGGAACATTTCATTAAACAGACATCTGAGCTTTAAAAGAAATAAGGGAGAAAAACCATGTAACATTAATTGAATTTAGTGTTACTTATTTTATCCTTTGAAAAAGTTAATTCAAAATGAAATTGTATATAATAAGTGATTTTATAGATAAGAATCACTCTTTTCTTCATTTTTTGTTCCAAGAAAATAGTTGGAATACATCTTCCTAGAAAAACAAATTTAGAAATAGCATATAAAGTATTAATGACAGATCAAGAGTAATATGAAATAAGTATTTGGCATTTGATCTTCTCCCTTGTAACCTGGTTTCCTGACATAACTCCACTGACTTCAATGGAACTACATCAAATTACAACAGTTGGCTCCAGGCACGTGAACATAAAGTCTTTTCAGAGTGGGGCAATGGAAGTCCTCCCTTTCCAAAACGTCAAGCATCCCATAAAACACAAGGAATAAATCTCCCACCACTTGGGTCCCATAACTTATAGTGACAGCTTGGGTCAAGAAATAGCTCTGTCACATTAATGCAACAGTAATAAATCTTTAGAGTACCAAGAGCTGGAGTATTCAGTAGGAAGAAAAACCACTTGTGGAACTGGGCAAAGCCAGTTCAGGTCTGTCAGGGTCAGTATTAAATGAGGTTAACAAATTCCTTCCATTCCTCAGAGCACGGTACAGAGACATTCAAGTTAGGTCTGGAACTAGTACAGTCATGTCTACATCTGAGCTAATAAGCTTTGCCATTCTTAGCTGGCTTCCATGTGTTTACAGTGTTTGTTAGTGCCAGCTGGATAACCCACCTGTGGCTAACAGAAAGTTGACTGCACTTACTTCTCAGAGCATACTTTAACCTTCCTCTCTCTTGGCAATGTGCAAAACTAACATAATAAGAGAAACTAAGAGCATATGGATAGAAGGTAATGTTGTTAATTGAGAGTTTGCATATGGCTGCAAAAATTAATTAAAACTGTGCTAATTCTACAATAAAAATCCCTTCTACAAGGTAAAATGCTGGGACAAGCACATAGGAAGGTTAAGGTAGGGTGGTTACATAAGTACTTCTGTGATTCCTCCCTTTAGGATCTGGGCTTCAGTCTGATTATTATCTCTTGGGTAATTTTTATTAAATCATTTGAGCACCTGTCTGATCACAGTAATAAAAATTTTTGTTTATTCACATATCTTGACCACAAACTGAATCTTTCTTTTTAATATGCGTGGAAGGTGGATGGTGCTGTGTGTATACAGTTCTAGAAAATGAGGGAGGTAGGGAAGAAGAATTAAGGTACTATGCCAGTAATATCTTCATTCTGTTTGTATGCTTGTTCAGATAAACACTCAAAACCTCAGGACAAACTTTCACACAGTGAAAAGCCTCCACTCTAAGTCACGTTGCCAAGGGATTATTCTACTGAAAAGCCACAATTTCCCAGACTTGATCAATTTCAAGAAACTTCTGAGAAAGACAATAATATTTCATGGGCAACGTTGCCAATGGGGTCCATAGAAGATAGCTTTACAACAATGTTAAATCTTCTGTGTAAATCAACTATGTGAAGCTTCTTGCCCCTTTATATAAGGAAGGTGTGCTTGCTACTGCAGGGCTTAAAAGTCTGTCCTGTGTTAAGAGAAAAATTTCAAAAGGCTATATATATTTTTTTAAATTATTATTAATTTTGTTAACAAGTCTACAAACACAAATCCACTCCAGATTTGATGTGCTAGATCTATGGTTTATGAGGAGTCTACACAAAAAGAACAAACCTTATCAAACTGTTATTGGTTTTCTTCTTGTTTTGTCCTTGATTGTTTTTTCAGTTGTGTTCCCTGAACTGGGTAGAAGTATGGTCAGGGAAGCTCTGGGAGATCTCCCTGGAGCCTCTGAAGATATTGCCTTCCCTGGCTGTCTGCTGCCAGCAGAGATGACAGAACAACTTGCATGTGTGATTCAGCCCAAAGCCAAGCAGTTTAGCTTAAACTCACCTTCACTGGCCATTTAAACTAGGTCATCAGTCTTCACTAAAACAAATGACAGATGCACACATCTCGTTAAAACGGCTTTTCTGTGAAGGCTGAAACATCAGGCAGAATAACAAAAACCTGGAGGGGTGAGGGAGAGTGAAGACAACTCTTTATGCTTTGCATGTATTCCTGCAACCTGACTCCTCTTTGCCCATCATATCTGGCTCCATTTAATTAATTACATTTCATAGCATGTACTGTCTCCTACCTCTCTGAGGAGTAGTGAGTTCTTTTATTTCCTCCATCTTTTCCTAATGTCATGATACAAGCATTACAACATGTGGGATCTTTCCAGTCTGCCTTGCTCCTGCGCACCCCAGTCTGAACCTGAAGGTTTTGTTTAAGGAAAACTACAAACTGTTGTGGAGCTTGACCGATAAAAATCATGATGCTCTGAACCAGGCTGTGAACCACACTATTTTTCTCCACTCTTAAGCTTGATGCACTTTTAAAGCATTCCAAAAGTGAAAGTTTATCTGAGTTTCTACCCTCATCCTGTGACTAGTGGGAAATGCTTTGTTGTGCTATATAAGTATCGTGATGTGTGATTAGCCCGTATGTGATATGGACATACTGTTTATAATGTCAGGACAACTTACAAAGCTCTTCATGAACGTTACAAAAGTAGAAGAGAAGACAGTGTTGGTGCTCAAGGGGGAAGATTTATCCTAATGGCTTTATTCCTTGCAAAAGAATGTGATTTTCTATACAAGGCATATGTAAACGTGAAAGTATAGCAGCTTGTTATTTCTTCTTGAAGACTTCCAGCCTGTAAAGTTTTAGGGAATAGGAAGGTAGTCAAAATTTGGTGAGAATAGAAGAGGAAAGCATCCTCGGCCTATGCATTCTGGATGCAGCTCCTAATACAAAGATCCTGAATAATACAGAATAAATTATTTTGCCCTTTTGTGCCTCAGTTTCCTACATTTGCCAGGAAACTGTTCTGAGAGAATGAGAACACATCATACTTTGGGTTTTTAATGGAGGTGCAGGCAGCTGAAATATAGACCTCAGTCCTGATATCATCATTGGGGGGTGTCAGAGCATTATCTGAATATACAGAACTATATACCTACTGATGTACTTTATAGTGTCATCACAGGTGGTTTAGAAATTTTTAAAAACACATTGGAAAGAAGTAGCTGGGCTGACTAAAGGTATGCTCATATAAGTATAGTCCTAACTCCCATGTCATGATGAAGACTTCTAGATCACGTCTCCAGAACTTTCTGCTGTACTACCTGAAGTCCAAATTTTTCTAAGTGAACAACAGGACCAAAAAAATTAATATAATTCCTTACCAAAAGGCACTCAAGGTGTCCACAAGATCCCACATGGATGGACAAAAATCTGACTTAAAATTAACTTCTGGTCACAAAAAAAATGTTGGCCAAAAACATTGCACTTTTCTGGTGTTGATGCTGCATTTCTCATTATTATATTTCCACAGATCTGTAATACCCCTGAAATTACCTCTCATCCATCCATTTATCCTGCTTCAGAGTTCATTTGCATTTCCTTCCATTATTGACCCTGTCACTTTGCTTTCACTCAAGACTCCCATTGTTCTGCTCAAACTATTTATATTCTAGTCCTTGGTTACACTTCAGTCCATGAATTATTTCTGAATTAGTTACAATCCCAGACACATTATTCAATCTACTCTTTTCTTTTTTCAATATCTTATCTCTCTACCAGATTTCAGCCGCCCACTTAGTTTTTCATCAGCCCTGTGGGTCAAGGATGTCTGATCTTTATACACAGTTCACAACCCAAAATATGAAATAACATTTTTTATCCTACTTCCGAAGATATTAATTGTTTTAATACTTAACATACATTTTGTCTCCAACAATCTTTCTTAATAAGACACTATTAGTGTGTTCACAAATTACTCTAGATAGTCATGAAACTAGGCAGGAAATACTCCTACCAGTCAGCTGTACCTTCAGCAGTTCTGCTTGCAGCTGATCCAAAAATGCGGAGAGATGTGCTTCGTGGATACCTGTTGAGTAGTTACTACGCTGGGTTTGCACCTCACCAACAGATACTGGTTTACTATGTTATTCTGAAAAATTTTGGGGAAAGATTTTATTTTATCCATTCTCTTTTCTCTGTGCCGAGTAATGACGAGCTAGAATAAATTGTGTTCTGGTAATCCTGATGGATGTATGCATGTGTGAAAGCAATGTATCTTTCATATTTTTTAGGAACTACAGTCCTAGAACCAGCCTTGAAAGTTTAGTGCATACCTCCAGCGTCTGATCTTTAGTAAAGTGGGGAAAACTAAGCATGACATTTTGCTTTGACAATAAGCTTTGGAACAGTCCTTAAAATGACAAAACTAGGAATGATTTTAATACCACATTTTATAGCAACCTGCATGTAATCAGATTTTGTTCTGCATGTTTTCCTTTAACTGACCTTTGTGTCTGTATTTCAGGACATTGTTTACTCTAGCTGTATTATGCTGTCTGGCTTTATAAATGGATCTGTTGTGTGGTAAAGTATAATTTATTTTTTTTTTCTCAAATCTAGACAAATTATGCCCAATGCTTTCACCTTCAATGGGTTCAACAAAATCAATTCAGTTATATTGGTAATGTACTTTCCAACACTCAGCAGCCGTCTAGGCCTGAATTTTAATGAAACCAACACACTATGTACAGGCTGCTGCATGAGTTGTAATAATACCTTGCACTTATATAATAATAATTCTATTTACTAGGCAAGATACAAATGAAACACCCAGAATGTAATACCAAAAAAAAAATAAATTAGAAGTCAAGATATTTTTTTCAAGCACCATTACACCTGAAAATGCAGTGAGCTGTAATGTTTTGTTTTTCTTCTCTCCCTCCCAAGGCCCCCTCAAGTAGGAAGCTACAGTAAGTTTAGCTGCTCAGTACTGGTCTGAGCTGTTGCACAGAATGCATGATGGCGTGTAACCAAGACAATCTCTAGGTACACTCTGTACTGATTTGTGCAATGCATAGCACATGGAAGAAAGGAAATCTGGAATTATCAAGCAGCTAGCAATGAAACAGCAAAGTCTGGAACCTTTTTCTGCCACCTGTGCTAATACAAAAGAGCTAATTCCAATACGACGGTCTGGTCCTTCATCTGTATGAATGCATTACCTTGTATTGTCTGAGCCAAGAATCCTGCAATTATACACGGTTCATCCATCATTAGCTGGTCTGATATCAGATTCTTCAGGTGCTAAATCTGAACACTTGCAAGAAGCATTTCCTCAAAATATCCAACACTGCAAGCTGTTGGGTGTCTGGAAAAGATGCAGAACATCTCCTATTGTGCTAAGGCAGTATTTTACTGCTGAAAACAACAATTTAGCACCAAAAATGGAAGTATTGGCAGGACAACAAATGTTTGCCAAGTTGAACTAAATACTTCTGAGAGGATATTTATGTACCTATCCTCATTTCCTAATCTTAATGTAGTTGCTAGTCTTAAGGAAACCATTGAAAAAGGTCTGTTTATGATTTTTTGTTTTATTTCATATGGTTTCGGAAACTTATGATTAAGAGGAATTGCCACGTAGTATTGTAAAGGCTCTGGACTGAAGGCATTGTGAAATGGTACTGTCTGCATCCTCCTGCTTTCTCTTGCTGTTGCTGTTACTTTTGTGTTTATTACCCCAGATTAGTTACTCACACATGACATTGGGCACCGTGTAGTCAGGAAAAATACCCATTTTCCTTGTCCTCCTTTCTCTGCCAATGCTTTATGAACAATAACTCCTCCTCCCTTAAGTGTTCTAACTGATATTATACTACTAAGAGGAAAACTGTTATAATTTTCATCCTAACATTTCATCCTAATTTAGAACAGAGATTTTCCTTACAACAACTTTTCCCATTACACAAAAGTCCAAGTTTTACAGATTTTAATTAATATATATTTTGAAAAAAACCCACCACATTTCCAATTTATGTATCATTTCCCCTCTGCTGGTGTTCTCAGAGCTCCAATTCTGTTCCTGTTCTTCTTTCACTGTTGTGTATGCTGTGCAGAAGGAAGCTTGTGTGAATTGTCATAGTTTCAGTTGAATGAAGCTATAATAATTTGTTTCTTCTGAGAATTTCGTTGAGGGCCTCTGCTAACACTGTGGGAAAGCATCAAAAACACAAATTGAAGATGAGTGCTCAATGACTCTGCAAAGCTCTCTCATCAAATATACTTTCTTCTTTATTAGTACTGTAAATGTTCTAACTGTGGAAAAATAATTTTGAACATTGCTACAGAAGAGCATGGTTGAAAAAATGTTATGAAATATGCAAATAATTTCCCAGTTAAAATAGGAAAAAATTCAGGATCCTTGGGGTCTGAATTCAGGGAACCTGAGCACTCACAGATTCACTGGCAGCTGTAGCTGTGTGAAGCCCAGGAAATACACATTTAAGAATTGTAATCATTACATACTCAAAGACAGGGAATAATACAATTACATGAAACTTAAATTATGGAAATAATATCTGGAGCTTGGGACTAAAAAAGCCTGGTTTCATATTGCTTTGTGTCTGTGCTGCCCAGTAAGCTTCAAATTCCAGCTAAAGCTTCCTTTTGCTGGGCATAACGTCACACGTGAAAATACATTCTCTGTTGTCTAATCAGGATTGAGCTCAACTTCATCCTTACTGGAGGAATCAATGGGGTAGTTCTACTCTAAAAAAAAAAAAAAGAAAGAATTTACAGTATGTAATTTTATTTGCAAACTCTATCCTATATATTAAATTTGGGTGGAATTGGTCAACAGGTTCAAAAGTCACTGAAGGAATAATCCAGACACCCAGAAATGCATGCCTGCAATGCAATGTGTTCAGTCGCTTACAAACTGTAGTACAAACTTGGAACTGCATTCATAGCCAGTTTAAATCTATTTATCAATACTGCTTCTGTGAAATTATGCTGATTTTTGCCTGTTGGGATCTGAGATCTTTGATAATTTCTGTTAGAAATACGTCTTTTTTTGGATTTGTTGGACTGTAACCAACATTCAATTTTCCTTACATTCTCCAGGGCAAGGAGAAGGAAAAGAGAAAGGTAAATGAAGCATAGTCTCTGCAGCTCCGTTAGAGACTTCTAAGAGAGGGTTTGGGCCAATTTATTGTATATTGAGTAACATTACAGAAAATATTCATCATCCTTCAATCCAAGGTGGCAAGGTGTTCCCAAAGATCTAAAATCACAGTAAAAACTGAGGACTTGTATATACCACAAATTAATTTTTACATCTAAGGATCAAGGGGTAAAAGGGGGAAAACTGTGGTGTACAAGAGATACCAAAAAGTGGATAACATCTGTAATGTCAAATGAACATGCTGTGATAAAGGAAGTGACTCTTAGAGACTATTTAAGAAATTATTATTATTGAATACAGTTTCAAATTTCACATGTTGGATGGCATTTTGAATAGAAAGTCAGGTCAATTAAACTTTTAAATATTCACATTTAATACCATTAATCATGTAATAAATGATATAAACAGGTAGTGCTTATTAGAAAGAGATAATGTTGACAAAATTAACTAAAGGCTTAGTAAGGTGGTAGAGCAAGAAAAAATTAGAAAGAGAACATACCATTATGTAAACCCAGGCATTGCACTTCAGTGTGGATGACTGATATGTCTTTTAAGTTAAATGAAAGCAAAACAGAGCTTTAAAAATTATAGGAATGAAAAGATGTGCAGTATTGTTTGAATTTTATGTGAAGAAACAGAGGGACTATAAAGAGGGCATTGAAAGTACAAATGGGAATAATGAAACAGTACTGCTGAAGAATATTAAGGTAAACATAAGAGAGTCTTTAAATATGTTAGAAGACAAAAATAGGAAAGAAAATATTAACAAATTGAAGGAGAAAACAAAGCATGGCAGTGCGAGTAGCTGAAAATGAGTAGGCAGGTGAACCACATTTTTACTAGGAGCTTATCATTAACACAGCTGTGCAGACATTGGCTTTCCACACGCTTTCAGAAACAAACTGAAATAGAGAAGTAGAATAAGAAAAGAACACATAAGGATCATGTCTGTAAAAGATTGCATTCAAGGGTGGAGAGTGACCTCAGAGTACACTGTTTGGAGGTTTTTTTCAGATTAAGCCAGTGATGGCTCTAAATGGTCATCATCTCTGGATGCAGGAAGAGATGCTAAAGGAAGGAAACATAAATGGGATGGAAAACCCATGAGGTTTATAGCTTTTTGGGTTAGTTAGAAGTGATTTACTTGAGATCTGAGGATTTCTTACCAATGTCAGGAAAGATGCTTTGCTTGATTTAGTTCCTTCATTTTGTATTTCTTGCATTTCCTTTCGAGGCAGCTGCTGTTGACCATATTAATCCTTTACTAGATTAATTATGTTTCTTTTTTTCTTGAGTCCCATGAAAACTAAAATCAGAATTTAACTGCTGAGATATAAAAGCTCTTTTACTGCAGACAGTAGCTGTGAGGTTTTTTTTTCTCTGATTTTGTGTGGCTAATAAGAAAGACCCAGGGCATTGCTTCTTTTCTTAATGTGATGATTTTTCTGGATGATGGAAGGAGGGGGAGAAGGCATGACATTTGCAGTTTATAATTATGCATACCCGGGTCCTTTCATTCTCATAATATTAAGTGATAAAACCAAAGCATGTTCTTTCCTCTTGGTGCCTATTTTGTACGTAATGCGTCTGTATTATGTGATAATCAGCACATCTCCCACTTCATTATAATATATATAGCCAGGAATTGCAGGAGTTCATATACTCTATTATATTCAATTTATCATCTTGTGGAGACCTCAAAAGTGTTGCAAAGTTTGGCCACTAGCTGTCTTTGGACTATATATTGCCATGAGATGGAGATGTGCTGACTGTTCAGGAAAGAAAAAGTGTATTTAAAAGGAGATAATATCATCCCAGAAAACTGAAATGAAATAACTTTTAAGCATTTGATTATGAGAGTCTAAAGCCAAAGAATTTTAGAAAAAAACAGCAATAACCTTAATCCAGTAGTATGCTGGCAAAGGTTAGCAATATACTTGATACTAAGGGAAATATGGTAGAAGTTTGCTGAGTGAGCAGGCATGTTAATGGAGATACATAAACTACATTAGCTGATGGGATTGTGGAGTGTAAGCCTGGCTGAGTTTTTAATATACAAACTATTAATTACACAATTTAAGAAAAAATCATGTATTCAACAATTCTCTCACTCCCCTCCAGTCTCTAACTCTTTCCTGTCCCCTGCCCTTAGCTTTAATGGGAAGAGAGGACACCTTAGGATCTGGTGGTACGCTGGGATAGGAATCAAAGGGGCTGGTTCTTATTACATATTTGCATTGCATATTAGCAGTCCTGTGTATTGCCTGCGTTTTCACATCTTCTGAAATATTTGCAAACTGCATGAGACCAACCATTCATTCTAAGATGATTATTATTATTGTTGTAATTATTGATATATTATTACTGATAATAATACCAGTCATACTCTAGAACACACTGTGATGAGTGATGCTGATAACTTATTTTGAGTAATACTGTTCACCGCAAGTGGTCCCCCTGAGGTGGTGGCTCTATCAATGTAGCTGATTGTTGTTTATTATAAATAAAGTTATCAGCATCTGATCTACTGTGTCTATAATAAGAATAAGTTTGTTTAACTCCCAGATTAATTATATGCCTCTTAAGTCAACATTACCCTTCCAAAGAAGTTTGTAGGTTAAATGAGATACATTAAGGACAACAACAAAAACAAAAAAATCATATACATCTACAGACATCACGTCCAAAAGCATTTAGCTTTCAAACAAACACTTTAACACAAAGGTTATATAAAACTAAAGCAAAAGTGAAGTCCCCTGTAGAGAACTTATTCTTTTAACAATAAGAAGTCCGTGCATCAAAATTGCAGAGAAATGGAAGAAAAGAGTGGATATCACAGGTAGATTACAAACTCTAGTAAGCCAAAAGATTTGAAGAAAGTACATATATTCTGAAATGAGCATCTCATTGCAGAGGAACTTGGGCAGGAGACTACCCAGGAAAACTCTTCATCCTAACATGATAGACTATAAAATGTGGGAATTTGGGGAATGGGACGTCAAAGCAAAGGAAACTTGGTGGCTCATCGTGTCAGTTGCTAAAGCTGTAAGTATTATGCTTGATATAGTTAATGTCAAATCTTCCCAAGGTCTGAAAGAGGGGGAATCCGGAACTGTCGTTCAATCTACTTTCTCTACGTTATCCTAACCTCGTAAGACCCAACAGTCAGTCTGAAAAAGAGAAGCTCCTTTTCTCCTCGCCCCCACCTTCTTTGGTACTTTTATATTAGAATCCAGCCACTTCAGTTTGAAAAAAGGGGGATTTTCTTTTCACTGAACACTAAGGAAAGACCCTGGCTTGGATAAGGGCAACACAAGTGTATCTTACTACATACTTGTGTCCCATCTCTAATGTAAGGGCACAGAGTGCAGAGCACAGGGGGAAAACTAATTGTTTTTCAATTGATCATCCTGCTGATACCTCTGGCATCAGGTCTGTCATTAAAAACTGGTGTCAAAGCACAGCAGCAACTGATCAAGTTGCAAAGACATCATCAGAACCATAAACAAAGTCTCTGCCTGTTCATGCTGGCAAATAAAGCATGCAGTTTCAAATTAGCTGTGCTGTAAAACCCACTTTGATAAAGTCAGTTTATAGTCATTGTGATGACATCTGTATATATCTGGTTAAATATCACACCCAAACCTTTTCATATCATTTCCTTCTTACTAAGCAATAATGTTTCTTCAAATTCTTAAAATCCTATCCAAAATTAAATGCTGGATACTCTGTACCAGCCTTGTAGGAGATAGAACATTTTTTCTTAAAATCTGTGCTTATCAGTCACAGACATACTTCATCCTTTACACGTGGTGTCATTGGATACATCCTAAAATTATGGCATTGTGGTGAGAAACAGACATTTTTATTTTTTTTTCATGCAATGATACAAGAAAGCTCTGACCATCTGAGGTGTAAAGCTTAGAAAAATAATCAAGGAAGAAAGCTCCAGCTCCGTGGGGATAGAGAAATGTTAAGCTACAGCTTGCTAAGCACATAGCAAAAGCAAGGAAAAAAAATGTGATGTGATGATATGACTCATTCTGGACACAGATATTGCAAACAGTGGTGAATTTAATTGCCTTGTAATTAAAGGGTGAAGGCATAGATAGGGTGATAGCTTTTATTAGGCAGGAAGACAGCTCCACTACTAATGATTCACTCCTGAAAAACAAAGACTTCTGAAATACTGTGATCATTTGTAGATGTCTGCAGGAGAATTAATATGTGAAAACAGGAAAATTCATATAGGCTATAACAATGACAGAGTTTACTCAAAGGCTGACTTGAATGTCTACCATGCCATATGAAGCAGATAAGTTCTTAATAAAAAAACTTCCAGTAAACTCCAAAGCATAGTTGTTTTACTATTGCAATTCTATAAATAAGACCTAGAAATCTACTACATTAGCTTTCTTATTTTTCCTTCACTTTATTGGAATAACAGAGAATTCTCCACAGAAAATACTAACCGCAGATACTGCTAAGTGAAATCTGATACAATTGAGGCCTTTCCCTGGTAAATAAGTAAGGAAGATATCCAAACAGAATCAGTGAGTTGTTAGAGATATAGCACACTCACAAAAAATACCACCTTTAGTAAAATATTTTTTTTTGTTGATAAGGTGAGGAAGGAAATCAGAAGCTGGGGAGTGAGAAGGTTACTGTTTAGTATAGTAAGAAACAAAAGCCTACTTGCAATTCACAGAAGGTTAGGTTTCCCAGATGATAGGGGGTATTGCCATGAGAAAAATCACAGTGAAAACCCTTTTTATAAAGTCTTGTATTATCCCAACATCCTCTTATAACAGATTAATAGGCAAGCTGTCTAATCTCATATTCCTTTCTATTGTCTTTGATTATCCAGATATATTTGGTGTCACCCAAGTGGCTCTGTGATAACTGGGATTTTGCTGTGCCAGCATCTGAACTTTATTACTGTATATTAGTAACTTGGATCCCTTGACAGCATCCTTTACTACATTAGCAAACGCAAACATCATTTATAGCCCAAGAAGAAGAGGGATTGTGTTCATCCTCCTCAAAATCTACTTTATATTTGTGTTGCTGAAAACCCCGCCCTGCAGTGTATAGCAAAGTATTGGCGTCTGATTGTCAGGGAGTAGGGGGGAACACGGGCGTTTGTGTGAAACACAGCAATTCTCTCACTCCATAACCCTAAAAGTTATCTTCCCTTTTCTACTTTTTAGTGTGTTGTTATTGTGTTTATGAAATAATATGGGCTCCCTCTTGTGACTAATTGAACACCTGCAAATTCCCAAAGCTTTTAATCAGACTGAAGCCTGACGGATCAAAGCATCTGCCTGCGTGCAGGGGGATGCCGCATCCTTCTGTATTTCTGTGTGATTATAAATTCTGCAAAACATCCATGTAAGCACTAAATCCAAGAGACAGCCACTTTTTGTTCAAAACTCCAGGCACACGCTTTCTATTCTAATGTTTTCTAACCATTAAAGACCACCCACTGTAGGTAAGCAATGTAAGGCTGGAATTACAGATTTCACATGAAGATGATGATTTTTGCAAACCCATTTGCTATTGAAAAAACTGTGCCAGGGAAGGAAGACTGAGTTGTCATTGCTATGCAAAAATATGTTGTAGTTTTCTAGAATTCTTTAATATGATTTTTTTCAGAGGAAAAACAGTGTCAATTTTTAAGTTGCACAGCATGTTTAAAAGGAAGCAAGGCTAGACTGAAGTTTTAGGGACTTTTGAGGCACAATGGAGAAGTTCATAGAAATCACCACTTATGGTGAGCTTATCCCTCAGCATGTAATGAAGACTATTTTCAGTAGGCAGTTTAGATGCAGTGCTTAAATTTCTGTTAATATTGTGCAGACTGCTCCTTGTCGGATGGCAACTGAAAGTCCTCCTAACCATGTTTTTGTTTATAACTATAGAAATAGTATTCCATAAGAGCCATTATGTATTGAATTCAAGTACTTCAAGTACACAAAAGTAAACAAAAAAAACTTAGTTAAGATGAGCAGAAAATAATTGATTTTGTTTAATGTAATGTCCTTTCAGCATCATCATTTTCTCTACTTTAGGCCATCCTGAAGGTCCCTCACTATTTTTTCTTTGTTGCAGGAGCACAGACATGTCTGAGATGAAGACAGAGCATGTTCTTTAGAATATGTTAAGTCTTGGAAGGAGGAGAACCCCAGCATCTGAGATCACTGGCGATTGTCTGTGTCTTTTGGGTGGATATGGCAGCAATCATAGGGAAAAAAAAAAAAGATAGCATCTTATTTTGAAAGTCATTCCAGAGACAGATAATTTTTCTTACTGTATCAGCATTGTTACAACCTTTAGCACATTGTTTAAATGGTAATGGTTATCCACAGTAATATGTTTCATTACACTTTTTCTTAGCAATTTCATAAAACCTTTCAAAGGCACAGTAAGAGTTAACTTTATTTTGGGTTTCAGCCTAAAGACTATCAGTATGTAGCATCATTCTACAATCTGGTTGGGTTTTTTTATAACACAAGCGTATTTTTTCTACTGTTGTATTTGCAATTGCAATGGTACAGTAGGTTCTACAAGTATTAAATCTCAGTCTTTCACACTACCAGTCTATATTCAAGTGTTTGGTCAAGTTAGACTGCTCAATAAATTAATAATGTCCTGTAAAGACAATATACTTTTCTAGAAAGTGGTGACTCAGTTTACTGTAATCTAGTTTTTAAAGTCACATACTTTACAAAATTCTAGTCACCTACTTGAGAGTACTTAAGTCCTTTCCATTTTCCTACTGTGAGATGATCTCTCTTTGGATAAGATTTGCATCTCTGACCATTTATGAAATTGCTCTCAAATGAAGGCACATTGACTTCAGCCAATGTAAGTGAAAATGTTCTAACAGTAAGATTGTGTTAGTAACTTTCAGTATACTGTGAAAGAAATACAATACAAATCTCAACCTGTCAATTTTGTCAGTTTTAAAGAACAACAAGAGAATCCTTGAAGTACAAAATAGTTATGTTCCTTAGTGCTTAAGCTGTCAAAATAAACAGTTTGTAATGGCACACCTCAATGTTTGCATTATTCATGCTTTATGAATTCTGTTACTACTTTAGCAAATACAAAGAATGAAAAAATTCCTTACGTTACCTACAAGATAAAACGATAATTATTATGTTGCTTCTTTGCTTTTATTCTTTTATTATCTTTTTTTTTTTAATTTTGCAACCATGACAGTGTTGTAAAGTTTGGGGTTTATTAGCTTTTTTTTTTCCTTTTAGCTACAAGCTTTTTATTTTATTAGCTATAACTGTTAATATATTGTCAACAACATTTTTTTCTTACTATTTTCCAAAATTTCCTTGTGTGAGTTCATTTCTTTTAAAAATAATGAGACGGGAAATGGATTGTTCCCACCTTAAGTGTGTAGAAGTGAAAAACAACTGGAAATGTTTTGATATTTCTGTAATTTAAGACATGAGAAATGTATCTTTCAAGCAAAACTTTCAGTGTCTTCACAGTTAAAAGGGAAGTTAACGTGTAGGAATTATACAAAGCCTTTTTCTGCTTACAAAATGCACCATTAGCCCAAGAAAGGGTTAATCTTAGAAAAAAACACCTCTTACATTTTTTGTAATAATCAAGTGATGTACAAGCATGACTATGAACAGTACAATGGTATGTTCTTATTGCTTCTGCATCAGCCACCTTGTTCTTTTCTTTAATTTGCTTAGCAACAGAAATAAGGAGTTTTCCTCTTAGAAATACTAGAATAATTTTATGATCCGTTCCATTTGCATACTTTCTTACATCTGACAGTCCATTTCAAGCAACGGAAAAAATATATATGCATAAAATACAGCAGGTTTTACAGAAACCATTGCTATCTTTGCTATTTCAAGAAAAAATCTATCACTTTCTGAAAGATGCAACAGCTAATCTTTTTTGGAGAGAACAGATTGAACTGCTAAAGGACTCTTTCCACTGCAGTTGCTATTACTGCGTGAAAAGTTGTCACTCAGTCATTTAAAAACACATGAGATATTAGACTTAGTCATGGACTATGAACTCTTTTTCTCCTCTACATTTTTCTTCTGATGTTTTAATAGATCCCAGACACTTTGTTTCACATAAACAGTCTTCAGGTAGACGTAAGTATATGAATTAAAAATTATTTGATATCAAAAGAATGAGTATATAGGAGAGGACAATCTTTGGTAGGAATTTTTTCTTTTTTTGGTAGATAAAAGGTTTCGCATGTTGTTCTCAGAAACATTTCAAACAAAGCATTTTGCATTTCAAAGGGGATTGATGTCATTTCTACATAAACTTTGTAAGAAAAGCTTCATCAGTTAGGATTCTTAACAATCAAACATTGCAGAACTGCAGACAGCTGTAATTTGAGACTTTTGTGGCTTGCAGATGACACCAAGTTGGGCAGGAGTATAATCTGCCTGAGGGCAGGATTGCTCTACAGAGGGATCTGGACAGGCTGGATCAACGGGCCGAGGCCAGTGGTATGAGGTTCAACAAGGACAAGTACTGGGTCCTGCACTTGGGTCACAACAACCCCATGCAGTGCTACAGGCTTGGAGGAGTGGCTGGAATGCGGCTCAGCAGAAAGGACCTGGGGCTGTTTTTCAACATCCAGCTGAATATGAGCCAGCAGTATGCACAGGTGGCCAAGAAGGCCAACAACATCCTGGCTTGTATCAGAAATAGTGTGTCGAGCAGGACTAGGGAAGTGATTGTCCGCCTGTACTTGGAAGTGGTGAGGCTGCATCTCAACTACTATGTTCAGTTTTGGGCCCCTCACTACAAGAAAGACACTGAGGTGCTGGAGTACATCCAGAGAAGGGCAATGGAGTTGGTGAGGGGTCTGGAGAACAAGTATTATGAGGAGCGGCTGAGGGAATTGGGGTAGTTTAGCCTGGAGAAAAGG
Organism: Limosa lapponica baueri; assembly: GCA_002844005.1. NCBI lineage: Eukaryota > Metazoa > Chordata > Aves > Charadriiformes > Scolopacidae > Limosa > Limosa lapponica. The sequence continues at coordinate 2,952,674 of KZ505648.1, read as the reverse complement.
AGGCTGAGGGGAGACCTTATTGCTCTCTACAACTACCTGAAAGGAGGTTGTAGCAAGGTGGGTGTTGGTCTCTTTTCCCAAGTAACAAGCTCTTCACTGAAAGGATTATCAAGCATTCCGACAGGATGGAACTAAAGGACCGAATGACACTTTAAAGGTCAAATCAAAGAAACTATGGATGTTACTTGAAAATTTGTTAAAGCAGGGCCTTTTCATGAGACAACTATATGATTAGAAAGTATGCAAGAAGCAGTGTTTGATATTGCCTGAGAGGCAGTTCTTTCAATATGGATTCTCCACCCTATGTTAAACAGTAGTATAATGAAGGGGAAGCAGAACAATCACACCACTACTAAATCCTCATCTAATTAAGGAAAAAATAAAATGAGAATGGAAAACTGAAGTTAAATATTAAAATAGTTTTCATCAGTTGCCATATTTTCATGTCCTTCTCTCTCTAATACGCACGGTCTTCATATTTAATTCCCTACTAGTATGAATACTGTTTTCTAATTAAAGATAAAGGTGTCATATTCAAAGTGAAAAACATTCAATTTTGGGCCATCACAGATCATTCATACTGCATACATTTGTGGAAATGGCTAGATGGCTCATGACTTGATATGTCCTGTTTTTTAATCAGAGATAACCAAAGCAGTTAAAAATGGGAAAAAGTCTGTATTGAAGTAAGTATCATGTAATCAAAGAAAGTGTATAAATTGATTTGCTACACAGAAGTCTTGCAAAACAATATCTTGAGATACACAATCTATTGAATAGTAAGAATGTAAACATTTCTCATTTAATCAAGTTTAATATATTTTTTTCTGTGGGATGATATATTCAAAACCATTTTAGTATTTAATGGGAGAAACTGTTCCTAGTTAAGGCTAGAAATATCTTTTCATGATCCCATTAAAATCAAACAAAATTGAATTAATTTCGAAAACTTTTTTGAGGGAGAAAAGCCTCATACCTTTGCCTGTCTTGTTGTTTACACTGAAGTTTTAGTGATGACAAAAAATTGGAAAAAATGACACTCTGCTCTTTGGCTGTTTCTTTTTGGTGCCACTCTGACAATACTTCATTCTTTGTGTCCTGGTCACTGGTTCTTTCCTTGAAAGAGCTGAAGGGATGAATAGACTAAGAAATGATGAGAATAATACTGAAGTTTGGAGATGGAACTTTCTTTAGAATCTGAAGAGAACAAAAAAGTATTACCTGCTTTCAGCTTTTCACTGGCAGAGCTCCTTTATGGATGGTGTTGGTAGCCTCATTATCTTAAGAAATTTGTTAATGCAGGTGCCACTGTGTGATAGCAGCCTTAATTCTTGTGAAAGGAAGCATTGGAACATCTTTACAATTGAGAGATTTTACTCTTTCTTGTGTTATGAACATGTTCTAAGATTTCTTTAAGTATAACAAAACAGGCAGGTATTAAAACTATTTCTTAGATGTCCAAATGTGCTTGCCTTTATATATATATATATATTTCAGTTTTAGGGTATGCTTTTAAGCTTAATTGTGAGTAGCTTAATTGTGTTTTTTAAAGCATTGGCCTTCTTGCTTACCAGTTCTTGAAGAGATCATTTGTTTCTTTGGGGTTTCTTCTGGGTTTTTTGAAGAGCTTCGTATAAGTAATTCCCTTTATAATATAAGTATATTCAAATGGCTGAATATTTTCATTATGATTTTTATTACAAACCTTACGGTATTGTGCCTAAACAAACTGCTGTTTAAATAGCTGTGCTCTAAAGAATGATTTTTTATCTTAAACTTGTTCTCCAAAGTAATGTTTAAACTTCAACCACCATATGAAAGGGATTTGCTAGTGAAAAACTTTCAAATGTCTTACTATTATCTTCAAATGAAGTAGCTTTCCACCTTATTTGGAAAAGAAAATAGAGAGGAAATTCCTGTTTCAGGAGAGGGTTGGCTGGTTTGGATAGGCTAGTTAATGTACCATTTATATATCTTATTTTTCATTGAGATAATGGAAAGTATTATCTTCATACTTCTTATCAAGGGGGATAACATATTGTTTGGGAACAAGACATAACCAGTTGGCTGCTTGCCCTTAAAGCCAAGCCCACGTCTCTGAAGACTGCAATCCACAGGAGCTCTGTGCACAGGGGTACTGGTTTTGTTTGGGGCAGAGTTAATTTTCATAGTAGCTCCTATGGTGCTATGGTTTGGATTTGTGACCAAAACAGTGTAGATGTTTTAGCTAATGCTGAGCAGCACTTACACAGCATGAAGGCATTTTCTGTTTCTCACACTGCCCCACCAGCGAGTAGACTGGGGGTGCAGAAGATGTTGAGAGGTGACACAGCAGGGACAGCTGACCCCAACTGACCAAAGGGATATTCCATAGCATATGACGTCATGGTCAGCATGTTTTGTTTGGTTTTTTTACTTATTAAACTGTCTTTGTCTTAGCCCACGAGTTTTCTCACTTTTACCATTCTGATTCTCTCTCCCAGTCCACTCGGGGGATCAAGCAAGCCACTGTGTGGGGATTAGCTGCCTACTGGGTTAAACCACAACAACAGGTTACAAGAAACCTGTTTCCACCACACAACATCAAGATTATTAAAGTCTTGGTTTAAATGAGAAAGCTGGATGCCCATATGACTGCAAAAATGGAAGCTCATAACCAGAGGCTAATGCTCTTTCCTCAGAAGATCTGCACCTACATGGTGAACACAGATCCTTGTCCAATCCAGAGCTTTTGTTTTGTAAACTTGTGCCCATCCTTTATTATGGGAAACCAGAGTTCTCATAGGGGCAAATTTTATTAAACAGAACACTTTAGTTTCTAAAACAAGTAATAAAAAACAAGTCTAAATTTTACTCCAAACATAAAATATATAAAAATGCTAAAAATTTCTTTTTCCTTTGAAATTTTGTCAGGATAAGGTTTGTTTATATTAGTCCTACAGAACAAATACAGCTTTTTGCTATGTCAGTTCGTTTTTGCATTAGCGTTGGGCTTTAATCTCACATTATTTTAACTTGAGTAGATATTGGCATTGATATGGGTATGGAATGGATTTTAAAAGATGTTTAGGAAAAGACATAGGAATTTCTGTAGCCTTAGGGCTTGTTTTTTAACTGTGGGAATTAATAGAGTGAGTCGCTGTTGGGTACTACAAACTGGTGTTTCAATCCATGCTGCATTCTGTGTCAATTTTTAAACAAATCATGATTGAGATTCATGACCAGTGAGGGCCATGAACAGCTGCAAGAGAAGCAATATGATGACAAAAAAAACCCCAACAAACCAACAAAAAAAACCCCCCAGTTTGCCTTTTTTATGTTTGGCTATGTGTGGATGAAACTTTATTATGTGAGGTTTCAGAAACTGTAGCTGTGCAAAGTAACTAGACCTAGCATTTTAGTATCATACTATGAACTTGATTCATGTATTTCAGATCTTTGTAAACTTAGAGATCTGTAGCATATCTTACAGGAAAACATAATGAAAGTCAGCAACATAAATAAATATAGCAAGACTTGCTCACTAATATCTAGGTGAGCAGTCATGTAAGGTGTGGTTGCTTTTTCATTTCTGCTTTTATTTCATTTGTGTTTGTTTACTTGCTTTTTTCTCCTGAATACTCTTTCCACCATCTCCACTTTCCCTCTTCAATTACCTCTTGATAATATGTATTCTTTCTTCATTTGCTTCTGTACGGCACAAATGCTGTACATTCACATGAAGACTGAAACATTTAGTAAGAGAGAGTGCTGAATAAAGTAACTCCTTTGACTGCCATTATACCTTCTCACTTGGCAAAGCAAAAGGAACAGCATTGTGCTCTTGGGAATATTTAGCTTCTATAGAGGGACTAAACTTGATGATGCTCAAACTTGGTAGTTCTTTAGTACTATTCCTTTTCTTAATCAAAGATCTTTTTCTTCCTTCCAATTCCATCTTGTAATTTTAGAATCAACTTACTCCGTTCATTTCAGCAACACCAAAAATTTAATAAGGGGAGAGGAATCAGAGTTGCTTTATTCAGAATTCTGCTTCTTTTCTTCCAGTAGAAATGAGGTGGAATATTGACCCAGTGTAATTTCAGTCATCTGACTCCTGAAAATTTTGTCAGTGAAGAATTACTAATACTTAATTGAGGTGTGGCCAGTTATTCTCCATATGCTTCAATGATGATACAGAAAGTCTAGATTTTCAGTTAAGATACTTCAGGTCAGTTAAATGATGTGCTGCTACAAGCTTCTGCTGCTATAGCTTGACAGTTCACGTTGTTATTGGTGTCTGTGAGAATGCTTAGCAATTTTTGAAGAGTTTTAAAAAAAATTCTGGAACAAATAAACTTGAGATTTCTCTTCTGCTTTTTCAGGATGAATGCAGAATTTGGTATTTTGGTCTTTTGACACAGTTATGGTACAGAACAACCTCTCCTTCCTGGCTCAGAGTCTCCTGAAATGCAGTAGGAGAAGCGGTAGCTTTTGGGAAGAGGGCACCTTGAGACACAGGCCACCAAGGTGGCTTCAGGATTAAGAATCATTTCACCTAGTTTGGTCTTGCTATAATGTGAATGTCAGCAGATGAATTACCTTGATTCTTTATAGGTATTTAGGAGAAATAGGCACTTCTGACCTATTTTAAATGTCTGTGTTAGGGCCACATCATATGAAATATGTGGTTTCTCTCCATAGACTATAAGGGGATTCCTCTGAGACCTCAGTAATATCACTTCATTTTTCCATATCTCAGCTTAATATGGACATATTATCCTTTTTGTTCCTAGTTTTCTTCTCTTGCATAAGTAGATTGTAATATTGTATATTTTTCCTGTGCCTAAAGAAATGGTTCTCTGTAATATAAACAATGGAGATGAAGGACTTTCCTTTCTGCTGCAAGATTAAAATACTTTTGAACTTCCTAAACCTCTGCTGTTGACTGTACAGCAGAATTACACAGTCCTTTCATGTTTGGGTTTTATTGGTTTGGGTTTTTTTCCAGATATGTTTCCGATATTATGAGGATGTCTCACAATATGATTTCAAAATGAAAGATGTAGAAGGAAAAAATGGATGAGAAAACAATTTATATCTTTAAAAAGAGCTGTATGTATACCCAGACGTATAAAAATATCAAACATTGTGTTCCTGTGCTGGATATGTTTAACTATATGGTTATAATAATAATTCTGAAGTGATGCCTCTAGTTAAAAATCAATGCTCTGAAATAATGCTTTTAGATAATACAATGCTCAGTTGGAATTTTGTTCTCCTAGATGAGACCTTTACTCAACATCCATCATTCAAAGAAGATTTAAGTAAAGTAGAGGTGTCTCTCATCTGCTCTGTTTTTATTAAAAGGGATGAAGAGATACTTTTGTAAGTTGTTCCACAAAAGCAGCATAATTAAAGGATAGAGGTATCCATGGTAGTGGGAAATACTCAATCAAAGGACTTTTTTTCTTTTGGGGTTTTTTTTTGAGGTGAAATAGCTGCTTTTGAGAAAACACTTTTTCAGACTGTGATCTTTGGGTCTAGGGCCTGGGCTGGAAACACAATCCATGTTTTCTAGTGAAGCTGCACTGTTTTCTACAAAATAGCTTTCAGGAGAAGGGAGAGATACAGTAAGAAAAAAAATTAATGTGGCTTTGTAGCCTCATGTGCAGGGTCTTTGCCTGGTAGGATGGGGAGGCTTTGGAAGACTTCTTTCCAGAGTTCTTCCTTTCTACATAATATAAACTTTGGAATGTTGGATCTAAAAGAAAAAAATCAACAAAACACATAAGATTTTTTCACGCTCTTATTGTGGCTGTCAGCCTGATATTTACAGTACTTTCCTGGCAATTCCCTGAGGCTAAGGAAAAGAACGTGTCTTCAGCATGCTGATTGAACTCTCTGTTCCATCAAAGCTATCTACTGACACCACCTCCAATATCACAGCTCTGCTGAAGACTGTCAAACACAACAGAACAAATGATCGTGTTTGCCTGTCCTCGGAGGGGATTCCTGCCCTTGCAAGAGCAAGGCATCTCCCTTAAATCCTGACTGGTGTTTAAGAGGTGGAGGAAAGCATGTTTTCACAAGGAGATCTGTGTTTAGCATTTGTATTGGTAGGTTTTACGTATCCCAGTTCCGAGGGTGCATGCTTAGACATCCTTCAGGGATCTGGAGTCCGTGCCAGGTGCCTAAGAGGTGTAATCACACACTTCAGGCATCCAAATCTTTTTGTGCATGTGGCTGCTGAGTTACTTCCTGGACTAATCACCCTTTGTAAAGCAGTATTAACTGAAGAGAATTTAAGGTCCTTTTGCAAAGATGCACAACAAAGTTCTGACAGAGCCGGGGAGAGAGCCCCCTTGTCCTACATTCCAGCCACCAGCTATGACTTACTGTTTCTTCTGCCTGTTTATTGATCATGCATTTATTTGTTAGCTGCTTGCCAGAAGGCAGCCAGCTGATAAGCTAAACATGTGAAAAGAAATCCAACATAGCCAAAAGAAAACAATGTACTCAGGAGATTTGCAGCTCTCACTTAAAAGGAGAGCAGATAAAAGAATCATGGGGGTGGTATCACCTCCTCAAACCTGCAAGTTCCTGAAGCTTTTTAATACACAGCTGTACAATTCCTCCTCTTGCTTCTCTGGCAGCTTTAAACCTCATATTCTGTGCCTTTGTTCTCCAAGCTTTTCTTCTTTACATGGGTGTTGCCTTTTATTTGAAATCTGTGTGGCTACACAGGAGAGAATAAGTGCAGGATCTGGTCCTGAAAGCTGCTACCCCATGTTGCCAAGTAACCAGAGAGAGAAGGTGGTCTGTTTTCCAGGGAGGGCAGGAAGGATCAAAGTGCTTGTGTGAAAGGATCATAGGTAAGAATTTAGATGTGCATATTTGAACGAAAACCAGTTATCAAAAGGAATGCTAAGAATGTGCAGAATACAGTACGAAAGAGCTCTTTTTTGCTTTCCCCTTTTAGCTTGTAACCCTTCGGTCAAATCAGAGATCATCTGTGCTCTTAAATGTATGCATATGCATATGCATATGCATAGTCCCTACAATCCATATCTTTGCCATCCATGTGTGTCATTTGTGGAGGAGTGATCCACCTGAACTTCAGTGAGAAGAAATGTCTTCCACATCAAAGGAAACAGTAACAAGAGGAAATGGCTGAATCTACCAAGAACTGTGTCTCTGCTTAAGAGCAGTTGCCTGATTTTGCTATTTTCTTATGTATTGCTTTGCATCTCAAATGCAGTCATGTGATTATGTTTTCAGTCTTTATTGCATGCTGCTGATATAAAAAAAGAACACTATTAGCATTAATGTGTCATAGTTGAATATTTCTGTGTTCATTTTTCTTGTAGTCTTTTCTCCATAGAATATCTGAATTACTTTCATTTTTTAAAAAAATAACAAAATAACAGATAGAGTTCATGATATACATACACATATAGACATTTAAGATATAATTTCTCATTAATGACTAGAAGCATTATTAGGCATATGGGAGAAACAATGGCAACCAACTGTAGAGCCATAGCTACTTTCTCTGGAAGCACTCCTCTCTGGGGCCTGTCCTTTCAATGACTGCTTCTTTTTGTTGGCTCTTCAGTTGCAGAGCCTGGGGAAATGTACGCTGTGCAGTGGAGAAACTGAACCCAACACAGTACTGCCATTTAGAGGAATTCTGTATCCTAGGGTACAGTTTCTCATATCTGCAAACTTCACAGCATCTAGAGCTGTAAAGTGAAGCCCTGATCCAGTCCAACTGGCTTTGGCAGACCATGTTATCTTCTGTACCTTCCCTTGACAATAAAGAGTAGCTATGTACACATACATAGATAAAAGCCTAAAGCGAAAGATCATATTCCCTTATCCAAAGGATATCATGCTAGGTTTTGGATTCTGTCCCTTTAGAAATGATAACTAGAGATTCTCCCAAGTATACACATTGGTTTTGTAAAAAGCCCAAGGCATAATAAAGAATATGGCAGGACAAAAATCGGTGACAAAAGCTGCTTTTTTATTTCTGTGCAGGAAGATCCTTAGGAAAGGGCTTGGGCCAAATTTATTCTGGTCCACAGCACTTGGCTGCTGGAGCTTTTTCACTGGGCTAGATCACATGCTCCTTTGCCTTGGGATTTGGAGGGTCTCAAGGTAGTCCATGCCTTGAAGGAATGCTTACTTGCAAAGCTGGTGGATGTGGTCATCTGGGGACACCCTCATCTCTTCTGTCTACGTGCTGCCCTCATGAAAATGCCATGTGGTAAGTAACACTGCATTTCTTGAGGAGCAGTAAAGATGAGTAAGGAATTGGAGCACCTCTCATATGAGGAGGTACTGAGAGAGCTGGAATTGTTCTGCCTGAAGAAGAGAGATCTCAGAGGGATCTTATAAGTACCTGATGAGGGGGGGGGAATAAACAAGACAGAGTCAGACTCCTCTCAGTGGTGCCTAGCCCCAGGAAAAGAGGCAATGAGCACAATTTGAAATTTTAACATTTAAACATAAGAAGACTCTTTTTTACTGTGAGGTTCATCAAACACTGCAGCAGGCTGTCCAGAGCTGTTGTGGAGTCTCCATCCTTGCAGATAATTCCAAATGCAACTGGACACACCCTTGCGTGGTAAGGTCTAGCTGTCTGTGCTTTGAGCAGGGATGTTTAGACTAGACAACCCCCAAAACTCCTTTCCAACCTCAGCCATTCCTGTGATGTTGTTCTGGCAGCTACGAGGGATGATGAACTTTTAGGTATCCTTAGCACAGTATCGGGTGACAATTGAAGAATTCAGCAAGGATATGTGAATATCAGATATGGAAGGCACTTTGGATGTCAGACTCATTCTGAAAAGTATAGACAGAGTGTCATGGCTACGCACAGCACACTGTCAAACACATGCAGGAAAGCAGCTGGAAGCGGACAGGAATCTCATTCTCTGTGAGTTAATTCAGTTCTATAGTAATGACAGCAGACACATCTTTTTCCCTAAGAGAAGTGATGACCAGGTTGGCACTGTCTCTGTTCAGTCATTCTTTTCTCATTCTTATAAAACATTACAATTACAAACTGTGTATAAGGCAAATCTTCCCTTTGTACAGGTGAGGTTTCATACTAAGCTTGAAAATCACATTGAAATTCACACCAGTCAATAGAGTTCTGTAAGAACAGGACGCCCATACTATTAAATAAAATGAGCCAACATCTGAGGGCAATGGTTAATATGTCTAAACCGTCAGCCACCAAGAGAATGTGGCCTTTCCAACTCCTGTTCACAGCAGTCCTTCCATGATGCTGTACTTTGAAAAATGTGCAAGGGAAAGCACCATTTGGTCCAGATGAAAATTCTTCCCAGGAGCACAGCAACAGTTAAAGAAGTCTGGGTGGTCATGGGCCTGATGTCCTAAGCTATATTTTGGTGCTGCTTATTTTACTAGGAGAAACCTGAGGACAGGGTGCCTCATTCAGATCCAATTCCCTGGTACTAGAAAATTTCCTTGCAAAACATCATCATGAACTGCATGGGATTTCCTATGTTCTGGGCTTATTCTGGGATATTTCACAACAGAATCTGACAGAGCTCCAACAAGGTCAATGGATTAGCATCAGTCTAAACCAGATGAGGATCTACTCCTTTCTATTTGTACGAATGTAAAATGATCGTTACAGAGAAACGGTAAAAAAACAAGAAAAAATTTGAAAAGAAGGCTTCTTGGGATGTTTTGGGAATAATGTCTATTTTTGGTTTGTCCCCTGCTCCACCCCATCCCCCAGGGTTTTCCTTGTTCATTTCTAGAGCTTAAGCACTTTTATCAAACACTTACTTTGAACTACATTTATTCATAATTCTTTTACATTTACTGTAATTAAGTCTTTATTGATTCAACACAAACCAACAGCTGCATTTCACTATGGAAGTCAACTGAAAAATATATGCTATCTATGAAACACGGACAATACACTTGAGAGTGCAGATGACATGTATTAAATTCTGTTATCATTTTTGTACCTCTTCGAGCACAGCATCAATTATATATACATACTTGCAGCCCGAGCTTCTACTAGATAGGCTGCATATAGATTCTTTGCAGAACAATGAACTATAAACAAGTAGCTACACTTAGATGCATTTTAAATAGGGTTTTGTATTAAGAGAAATCTTTGATGTGGAATTTATTTTTCATTTGAAATTCATCTTCTTAACCACTTCAGAACAGCATTATATTTTATTGAAATAGGGGCCTTAATACACTTGAGAGCTGCAGGGAGTCCAGAAACCTTCCCAAAACTACTGCACTTTAGGTACAGGACTGACTGTGCTATCTGCTCCTTCTGGGCTTTGGAGACAGGGTGGATCACAGACTCCTTTAAGGAAGGTAACAGTAAATAATAGGACAATGTATTGAAGTGATCTGGTAAGGGAAATGTGAGAAAAAGCTGGGTTGTTGCCCAGATGTGACCCAAGATGCAAAGATTTTATGGCATTCTGTGAATAAGTGAGTTATCACGGAATAACAGAATTGTCAGAGTTGGAAGGGACCTCTAGAGATCATCTAGTCCAACTCCCCTGCTAAAGCAGGATTGCCTAGAGCACTTATTACTCACAAGTGAGTGAGGAAGTGCTTTTTATACATGGATAAAATGAAACCCCATGCAAAAGAAGAGGGATAGCAACAGCCAGTTCCTGAGGCTGGAGTACCAGAGGGTACTTATCAAATGACTAGGGTATTTATCAGATAAATGTTTTTCAAATGACTAGAAGAGATATCTGGAAGTCTCAGATGAGGCTTGACAGATATGATACTTCAGCCTTCAATTACATATTTAAAGAAAAAAGAAATAAGAAGTTTGGAAATACATAACAGTGATAGCAGGCACTGCTTTTGACCCACGTCCTTCAGAAAACATGACATGGCGAAGCTTTCTGGTTTTACTCCCATAGTTTGCTGGGAGTCTGTCTGCTGACTAGCACTGCCATAGGTCAAGTCCCGATTAGGCTATAGGTACCATGATTATGTGTTGCCATGCAATGAACTGATCTTATGGTATAGGAATTGCACATTAGGATGTCTTAGATACTTATCTGGGCACATCGATGGCACACAAGCATTACATCACTTAACATCTGCCAAAGCTTTGTCCCTCCACAAAGGTACAAAATCTCATTCACGTAGTCCATGCTGAATTTTGGATGCCTTGTTTTCATTTGTAAACTTGCTAAATATAATAGAACATATACATATTCTTCTTTGTTTGTTTTTTCTAGCAGATTGTTTGCAAATACGCTCCTTCTTTTCCAATTATGTTCATTCCTTCTAACAGCAAACCCACCAACATTTCAAGGTAATCTAGAGAGGACGCCTGCACAGTGCAACAAAAGAAAAATAACAGTATAGAAATTGCTTGACTTGTAGAAGGAAAGACTTCTCTATTTTAAGTTGTTAAACCAAACATCACTTATCACTGTGGAAACAGTGAAAGAAGCATTTCTCCCTCCTCCATAGTCTTCTTGTCCCACCCTTGTTCACAGAATGAATCTTCCCATTCAGGCCCTGTACCTGAATGTTCCTGCTAATAGAATAATTAGTTTCATAGGCTTTGCTGATTAAGTTAAATGCTTATAAATATTTATAACACTTTGCATAATATCCAGAGATAAAAAAAGAGAAAATTAATCGTGAACTCCTTTCTATAAGTTCATTTTTTTTACATAATCCAACTGGTAATAGGAAGGTTTAAATGCAGTTGTCATAGTAACAGGGGAGCATAACTTTTATCAACTGCAACTACTATATTATAATAATGGAGTGATTTTCACAGCCTCTGATTTTTCTTTTTCAGGTTATGCTCGCACCAAATCTCATGCTGGCAAGATGCAAGGTGCATTATGTTTGTGGTTTTATTTTTTTTTTCCCCCCAAGCTTTCTAAGAGGTTCACAGACAGATTCAGAACATTTATTTCAGATCCCTGAAACAGGCATTAGAGCGCCACAAAGAACTCCCCACTTGAAAAGTGTGTATGTTGCCGAGGTACCAAGGCTCCCTACATAATCGATGCTCAGCATCCCTCAAGGCTGAGGCTACGCCTCTGTTGCTGAGTAGGGTGTCGCCTACGCAGTGGGAAATGCCAAGCAGGCAAGAAGGATGTATTTGAGCTCTCACCCCTCTTGAGGCCATAGATCTATACATACAAAGCTGGATTCATCCCTGTGAACTGCAGATATTTGGCAGAAGGAACAAAGTTAAAAGCTAAGCCAGTCCAGGCTCCTTGGAGAGTCAAGAAAGTACTTACAAAGAACAAATTCAGCCCGTGTCTGTGCTGAATCACCCATAGACCTGCTGTTTCTTATCAGGGCTTATACAGAGCTCTTGTGGGAAATTGACTAACTTGGGATTTCAGGTAGCTGCCTTGGTTATGAGGAAGAACTCCAGAGTACATCAGCTTCCCCTAAGAGCAGCTGCCTCAATTAGAAAAGCTAAGTTTTTCACATTTTTGTTTATTTTTTCTGTTTAATCAAAAGACTCTTGGGGGCAGCATATCTTATAAAAATAGTAACAGCAATAGATATAGGGGAAGAAGCCAGGCTCCATGGATGAATGTTTTGGGAATTCAACCAGGAGCAGAAGTCCTAAGTCCTTCCTGCTTGGAATATCTCTGGCTATTGGGTGCGAAACAAAGGAGCTGCTGCAGTTCTCTTAGATGTGTGCTCAACCAGCTAGTGGCACTCACATTTGCTATCTGCTCTCCTTGCAGCTTCATAACACAAACATGCCTGTGGCAGTATGCAATGTCACCCAGTTGTTACCTTCCATCCTGAACCTTCTGCTTCATTTCGACAGCTCTCCCATAATGGAAAAAGGGGCTGAGAGATTTACCATGAGAACCTTTCATAATTGCCCATTAAAAGGAGTAAAATGCTAGCTTAGAACTGGGGAGCTTGCACCCAGTATTTAAAGCTCTGTGTGCGGAATGGAGGGGAGAAGGGAAAGCCAAAGTTCTGAATCACACATGAAATGCTAAACCATGGGATGGAGAAAGGACTACAACCTGAGGAAGTGGCTGGCTACTCTACAGTGATATGGGATCATCTGTAGAAAAGCATCTTTCATGCTCTCCTCCAGCTTCTGCTGTCTCCTTGGGTGTCACAGGAAACTTGATAGGACAGTGTTACTACAAAACTTCCAAGCCATGCATCTGCATTGGTTTCAGAAACCAAAGGAGTTACTGTAGGTCTGACTGATAGTTAAACTGGTCAAGATTATCAAGAATTGTACAGCTGGGAGACTTGAATCAGATCACTGAAGCAGCTCTGAAAGAGCACTGTACTTCAGTAAGGATTTATTTTCCTTTGAGGTCACACACTCTGTGAGATGAGCACTGCTAGGAGGTATTTCAGTTGTCTTCTGAATGTCACACATGATATTACCTTTCTGAGGACAGAAGAAAAAAGAATGAAAACTGAAAAGAAACATCAAACTTTAACATATGTCAACAGGATTATAGTGTTATAGAAAACATTTGGAAAAAAAGAAGGATCTTTTTTCTGAATTTATTACATGTATGATATTTTGAAAAGTGTGTATATCTGTATATGTATATGTACATATATATGTAAATAAACATATAAATGTCATAATCAATCATCAGAAAATAACACATTTGTTTTGGCTGTAGTATCTTTCTGGTATATGCATAAATCCTTTTTTAATGAAAGGAGAGGTCCATAAGGAATTATGGCTAAATGAACTTAGACCTAAGTGTACCTTAGGTTCCCTAACTGGCATGTATTTGCAGTCAAGAGTTTATAGTCATAAAGCCATAAGAAATGCTAAACACAGCTAACAAACCACACTGAACACAAGACTATTGTTTAGGCCTTCTGTCATTTTTGAAAATTAGTGTTTTTCTCCTTCTCCTTAATATTTTCAGCCTCTCCCTGGGCTGAATCCTGTTATTCTGGTATATTTGGGTTATTACTTCTAGATCCCTATAAATGATGAGTTCCCAAACTGTGCTCCATATAGTATCTGCCACACACAGTCTGCCTAACAGAGTTGCATGCAAACTCTTAATAAAGGAAGTATATATACAAGCATTAAATAAAAAGAAATAAGAAAGAGTCATTCTGGACTAATGAGATGATAGAAAACTACTGTATCACAAATACCACTATAGATAGCATCTAAGTTTATGGTTGCTCTTGATATTAAAGTAAAACTGCTTTCTATTAATAAGATCCCTTTGGAGTCAACTTCTCAGAGCCTTTGTAACAATGCAATTCCAAAGAATTTAGATCAGGAGAGAGTGCTAGTCACTAGGAAGGGCAACCAATAAGATGCCTGATTTCTTTTTTAAATTGTTTGTCCACAGTGAATATACCCAGATGTCTTTTTCATTTTTTAGTATCCTTTCCCCTTTCTCCTTTGTAGTATGGTTTACATTCACTATGCAATAGAAAGGAAAATAATTTCAACGTTAACCTCTTTTCTCATACAAGCACTGAGTGAAAAAATCAAGACCTATAAAGGTACAGAAACCAACACATCCAACACATATCACAAATACTAAACAGGGGCTGGCTACAAACCTGAAAACTCCTGAGGTATGCTTTGGAGTACCTCAGCTATATGCTGCATATAATAATACTTCCACAGATAATATTGTACCTCTCCTGAATGAGCCAAGGCATCCAAATGAGCTGCTGATGGCAAGAAGCCACACGGGAACATGGTTCTAGTTGAAGAGAAGCAAAAACTGGTTTCATGGCAACTACTAAGTCCAATTATTTTCTGCTGCGTGCTGAGAAGGAAGTAACAAAACATAGGCAGTGTGGGGATGGAGATTACTGCAGCATTTCCATCGGCTGCAGAAACAAGTCAACTGATGAGAGGATGCAGGGGGGGACCACAAGCATGCTTGTGCACACACACAGACATACAGATACATACATAGCCCAAGTGGTAGCATTCAGGCACCACAGAGATGGAACTCCTGGATTATTTAGTTCAGTTCATTGCACTGATCAGGACATGTCTGTGCGTGCATTTAATTGTAAACACAGATCAGCTTTCCAGGAAGGTCATAGGAAGGCCATAATTATCTCATTAAGCAAATTGTTCCACTATCTGATCAGGCTTTGAGTTCAGTATTTCCATTACCTCCTTTAATATCTAAATGGAAAATGCAAAATTATCAGCTTGGTATCAATCAGGGAAGTGCTACCTACAGTCAACAAAACTACAGACACTTACAAATAAATTAGGGTCTGGCCTATTAGCTGCATTCTTTTCTTATGTTGTTGCCCTCCTTGCATGTTCATTTTATTGAAAATCTTTAAGATTCACTCTGTCATGCAGGAAAGAAATTGAAGAGATGTGCATTTATACTGTGGTTAAATAAAGTATACTTTACTAGGATGGTAAAGAAACATAATTAGAAGAGAAGAAAACACCTAGGAACAAAGTAAGGATGAGAAGATCTGGATTTATATGTTGGTTAGTGCTATATGCTGAGATAAAATGCTTTGATTTCTACCTCTACTTTATGCTACTCAGGAGGTGGGACACTACTTGATTCAACTGTGACTCAGAATCATCTTTTTTTTTACTCATCAGATAACAAGTTAGAGCTTGATTTAGAGATAAATTAAAGACTTTCTCTGCTTTTGATGAATGCCAGTTCCTGCAGAGGATTTATGCTGCAGCTGGCGTTCACTAGTTTCCCATCCACTTAGGTAGTCTGCCAGGAAATGTGGGTGCGTGGATACTCATAGGATGGGTAATTCCAGCAAAATGTTCTTGTGAGATCTCCACATGACAAATGATTCTCCCGTAGCAAGTTATTCTGGTTTTAGGGTGAGTTTATGAGATGAATGTAACAGAAAAAAATAGGAAAAAAAAAAAAAGGAAAATGCCCCATAGTACATTTGGATCAAACTCAACATCTAACCAGGAGCAGTCTTTAAAACAATACGTTTAACTTGTGTTTGCTTTCATAATAAACAGGAATATTATAGAAACTAGCACCCTACTGAGATCTTAAGAAATATCTCCACCAGAATTGCCTTGTATTCCTGTATCTAGTTGTTTGCAAGGAAACGGATTACCAGCTTTTGATGCTGAGTGTCCTAGCAAAGAAGGGAATTCAACATCTAAACTGCTAAAAAAGCCTATGATATGAGGTATATCACTGCTAGCCATGTGTGAGGTGACATCTGCTAGAGCATTTATGTGATTAACTCTTGCTGTTGGGAGGACTTACATACTTGTAGGGATCAGGGCTTCATTGCTTTCACTTCAGATTTGGACCCAGATAGCATAATACACAAAACCTAGGAAAATTACATTATTGTCCTCTTTATAGCTATGAAGTGGAGATGGAGGAAAAAATAGGAATGGTTACACTGAATTAAACCAAAGCTTCATTCATTCCACTACCTTGTTTCTCACAATGGCCAGTAAGATTAACTCAAAGCCGAGACACTCACAATGTCTAAACACAGAATCACAGAATCACAGAATCGCCTAGGTTGGAAGGGACCTTTAAGATCGTCTAGTCCAACCATAAAAAGAAAAACAAAAAAACAAAACACAAACAAACCCACACACCACCAACCAACACTAAACCATATCCCTGAGCACCGTGTCAACTCGTCTTTTGAATATCTCCAAGGATGGTGCCTCAACCACTTCCCTGGGCAGCCCATTCCAATACTTGATAACCCTTTCCGTGAAAAATTTTTTCCTAACATCCAACCTGAACCTCCCCTGGGGCAACTTGAGGCCATTTCCTCTTGTCCTGTCGCCTGTAACTTGGGAGAAGAGACCTACCCCCGCCTCTCTACACCCTCCTTTCAGGTAGTTGTAGAGAGCGATAAGGTCTCCCCTCAGCCTCCTCTTCTCCAGGCTGAACAGCCCCAGCTCCCTCAGCCTCTCCTTATAAGAGTTATTCTCCAGACCCCTCACCAGCTTCGTTGCCCTTCTCTGGACTCGCTCCAGCACTTCAATGTCTTTTTTGTGGTAAGGGGGACACAAGGACATTCAGCTCCTAGGTCCTAGTCAATCTGCATGGTGTTGGCAGACATGACACAGGATCTATTGGACACCCAAGCACTCCTAAAGGATCAGCTAGAAGGCAGCCAATACTTATAGGACATCTAAGACATCACTAACTTATGTTTAGATGACTGAATTGCACCCTCCAGAGTTTAGAGAGTTTAGTTCATCCAGCGAAAGAGTTTATGATGTTCGAGCTGAATCCTCCTCCACATTTCAGTGATTGTATTGACTGCATTTGCACTGGGTATAATGGAAGTGCAGACACATATGTCAGAATTTACGTTTTAGCTTCCTACTTGCAAGCCCAGTCCCATTCTGAAAAATATTTAGGAAGGATTTAAGAAGAAAAAAAGGCTTATATCTAGGGAATTCTCCACACTATACTTCCTGCATAAGGACTCCCAGACTTTGGCAATCTGTAGACTAGGGTTTTTCTGAGACAGATGTTGAATCCAAAAATTCATGCTTTATAGGCCCTGAAGGACCTTCCTTCCTGGCATTTTGTTATTCTTTTTTAAAAATCCATCTATATTTTTGGCCTCTGTACCATTCTGTGGCAATTATTTCTACATTTTTAGTCTTAACTTCTTTAAAACTTGCTGCCTGTTAATGTCTTTGGGCACTCCTCGTTTGTGTAAATGAATAGATATTTCCCTATTCACTTTCTTGCATGTTGTTCACGGTTTTATAAAGTTCTCCTTCAAGTCTCTTTTTCCAGGCTGGGACATCCTAGCCTATTTAATTTCTTGTCTTGGAAAGCAACTATATCCCACCAGCCATTTTATTGCCATTCTCTGTATCTTATAGGGACCACCTCGGTAAACAAATAAGTTGATCATGGTCAATATATATGGCATGTAAATCATGCATATGCCATTGAAATCCTGAAAATCACTTCTGAGAGACCTATCTCTCTAGCTATGTTTCATGTAGGGGACCTTTGCCAGCTCACTACAGACTAGCGGCTAGATGCCTACAAGTCTGTTGCTCTAGACAAGCCACTTTCTGTTCCTGGCCCTAAATGACTGGTTTAGATCATGCAGAAAATGGAGCACAGATGCTTAAGTTCTAACTGCCGCCCTGACAACGTGGCTATAGCTACACTTCTTCCCTACTTGTAATATTTGAAAACAAGGATTAAAAAACAAACAAGCAAACAAAAAAGCAGGCTAAAAATGGTGCACAGGCTTCTGGAGACACCATGAAAAAGGATAGTAAAAGGGTTAAGGAAAATGTCCCACTGGCTCTGTTGGCCAGGAGAACTGCTTAGCGAGCCAGAGAATCTCAGAGCATGTGTACCCATGGCACAAAAGCAAGAAGTAAAGAATCAATTGTGTGCTTCATCAGCACAGTATTCAATTAAATTTCAATTAAAAAGGAAAATAATGCAGTAGTCATTATCTAGGCTGTGGCCAGGTCCTTACAAGAAATGTCAAGATACCCTTGTCAATTTGCAAACAGTTTAGATAAGGATGAAATTTTCCAGCCTGCACACTCTTCAGGAGGCCACTGTAGGCATTCATAATGGACTCTCTGACCTAGCCTTGGAAACACTTCCAGTTTCTTATTTACCAAAGTTAATGCCTCTCTTTTGAGAGATAATTCAATGGAAATTAAAAAAAAAAAAAAAAAGAAAAAAAGAGATATTATCAGGAATATGTGATTGCAAAACAGGAATAATTCTGTCTTTATCATGCAGAAATCTAATTATTTCTCCATGGAAATTATTTTGAAAATGACAGTTGTTAGCAAGCACTATCAGTCCAACATCCACAGTTTATTTACTGCTTCAACAACCAAGCTCTAAGCATGCACTGTCTCTCAGTTTCTTGGTTTACCTTAATTTTTTGCACGTAAGGCACAAGAAAAAGCCAAGCAGCTGAATCACTGATGTTATTTTGTTTGATTTAGGATTAGGATTAAGAGTTCCCTGAATCCCAGGCTCATATAACTGACCTGTACTTGTCATGGCAGAGTGTTTATTCATGCAAGGACCATTTTGCCTAATATTGTCTTTCTTGGTGACAGTAGCAGTCCCACCAGAGCAGTAGAAGTTGAAAACTGATAAACAGCACATGGAAATGTAGACATATTATATGTTATATTATGTATGAAAAACAAAACAGAGAAGAGATATTCCAGTCACTGGAGAGATAAGAAACATAGAAATAAATCAGTCCCATAGATAGAGTCTATTTGGCTTTCCATCAGGTAGCACAGCTTCTGACCTTTGACAGATTTTGACCTCTCACATCCCTACGTTTCCAGCACCACAGCTGGTGGCAGTCCATGGAGTGCCACAGATGTAAGCTTGTATCGCCAATCTGCTTCTTTCTCAACTGTACTTTAAAATTTATTTCATTTTTATGTTTACAAAGTCATCTTGTAAAAAAAAGTGTTGGAAAGCAAACCTGAGTCAGGTATGCTTTTTTGCATGAATAGCAGCATATTGTTGTTCCTGTATTTAGAACCATGCCCACACACACTTAAAAAAAATTGCTCTAAATTATATGTGTTTTTCTTGACTATGATGCTTTCTGAATTGTTCTACTGTTGAGAGCTGGAAGGATGTCACAGTTACTTGGATTTTTGTGTTAGTTTTTTTTCTTACATAGCCTTTTGTACCTATACCAGATATGCTTTTCTTTCTCTTTTTCTTGTTCTTACTTTTCATGGCTGTCACTACCTTTTTACTTGCAAAGGTTCATGTCTTTCCCCAGCTGTGTTTTCTCTTCTTTCATCACTTTCCTTGTGTGATTTCAATCCACTGGTGCCTTTGGCATATTATCCTGTGTCAGCAAACCAGGACATATTAGAGACTCTAGAATATACAGAATTTAAACCCAAGATTACTAGGTGGTTGGATATGTGCCATTCCTCTGTGACAAATGCCACAGGGGTGGTTGACAATTATTATTGGCTTATGTTTTTTATTCACTACACAAATCAGGCTGTTTTTTACAGCTGCAGGTAACACCTACAGGCTACCTACAGATTTATGCCATGCCTCACTGCCAAGTTTGATTTTTCCCCCCCTATTTTATTCAGGAAGTGAGGAGCGCTGTGTCTCATTGAAGCTACAGAAGTAAATCTAGACAGACTCACATGGCTTCAGCGATAGTGCCTTCCATGGTTTTGGGGAACACTATTATTTTAAAACAAATGCAAAGGCCAGAGTATTGTTATTGCATGCCATCAGAAAGACAAGAGATCAGCAAAATGATGGAGCAGGATCTGCACTTGACAAAGCAAGATTTTACCTACAGAACACAAACATTTCTATTGGTAGTGCAGGCAGACTCCTTGTACAGCTGTCTTTCCACTGTACTACAGGTGGAGACATTTTTTTTTAATTACTATTTTGCTTAGCCTTTGTCACACTGAAAAACTCAAATTGGAGTTGACTAATACCACCTAGGTGGTAAACAAAGCTAAGAGTATAAAAACAACCAAACCTACCAGTTCAAATACATATATTGTAATAAAATTTTAGGCAGACTAAAAAAAAAAAGTTCCACTTTTTTCTACCTCAGAATGACATTTTATTTCAGATTTTTTCTGTAAAACAAATTGAATGATCTGAAAAATAGTTGGAAAATTAACTTTTTTCTTAAATAAGTTTTCACTGTGTTTGCAGTTAAAGAACAAATCCAGAGGTTTGCACAGCATATATAAAAGTTGCACCATGGGCCAGTGGATAGCTGTCTAAGAGACATCACACCTACCTATATCATGCTTTATTTCCTTCTTGGAAAGCATCTGCCCCATTCAAAACAGTGAGATTATTCCTCTAAGAACAGCTGTATTGAATCAGATGACCTCTCCATTGAGCTCCAGATCCTGTCTTTGACCATGACTGTTAGTGGGTGCCTAAAAAAGGACTAAAAAAACAGAACAAATGTAGTAGTACATTGCTAGAACATCTTCCTAAGTTCCAGACATCTGCATGTGAGGGGTTTTGTGACTCAGAAGAGTTGCCACAACCAGAGACAGATTTTTTCTTCCATTGATGGGGTCATTATCTTCTTAAGTCTCTGTGACTTTTTTGTATCACATAAATTCTGTGACAAGAAATTCTAAAGGATGACCAAAATGCCACATTGCTACCTTTTTTAATTTTCAACCAGTCAGTTTCTCATCTCACTGCCTTAGTTGATTGAGAATTTTTTTTCCTATTTATTTTCTTTTTTTTTTCTATTTTTTCTCTTTTTTTTCTTCCATTGACACAATAGACTGAGTCGCAGAAACAATGTAGAAAACCAGCTATGTAGGACAGCAGCTCTTTCCTCATCATTGCAGACATCTCATTTGATATATTTAAAATCTTTGAATCTCATGAACCACAGATTGAATAGCATTAGATATGAGTCTGAACATGGGGATGTTTGTACAGCTTAACTGGGAGAAGAGAAAGTGAATTGGTGATATGGAAGGGAAGAAAGAGGTGGTGGTGGGGGCCGGGGAAAGAAATGAAACCTAGAAAACACATTTTGCAATTGTCTTGCTCCGCACAGCAGAGATCTGGTTCAAAACTCCAGCTCTGAACTCCCCTGAACTTTGCTTTACTGGATTGTCAAATGCATGTGGATTCAAACACAATAGTTCAGGCTCCCTTCTGTTACTATTCCCACCAACACTTGGCACAAAAATTATAGCCCTCTTCCAAGGATCCTGATGTTTTTTTCTAATGCTAGTTGTTCTGGACATTGGCCCTGCAGGGTGGGTGTGACAACACCTAATTTATAATCAGGCAGTTAATTGTGACTTGCTTGACTTTGCTCAGCAAGACAACACAGAAGCAAAAAACAGATCCTGTAAACCTTGTTCACTGTCTAGACGTACAGCCTCTTGTGGCTGTTGCAGTGAAGAAGCAATAGCACTAAGGAAAGTTGGTAGTGGAGGTGTAAACACCATCTTTTATCTTTCCCTTAGACTGCAATAAAAGATCTTCAGGATATTTCAATACCTCTTACAACCGTACTCTGACTTTGCCAGAGCCCCACTGAGCTTGTTGTTTTCTTAGGTCTGGCTCTACACTTCGATAACTCTTTCCTCTTGAAAAATATAAGCAACCCTTTTTCTCATCCTTCTCAATGTCTTTTTGGTGCATCTACAGAAAACTTAAGTCCTGCACAAGTGGGAGTCATGCACCACTGAGAGAGCTTGGGTGCTCTCTGCCCCTGATGGTCACCAGTGAGAGTAAGTGGTAAGATGTGACTGTTGCAGGCCTAGGGCAAACATCTGAAACTAAAAAACAGACTGCAGAGACCAGCTGGAATGATAGTCTGCAAACTGTTACTTAATATCTCTTTTTTTACATATAGAAATATTAACACTTTTTTTTATGATCTTCCTTTTTTAGTGGGGCAGAGTATTTTGTTTTTAATTGACGTCATAACTATCATGACACAGCATGACCCCAGTCTCTGACCCGGAAAAGATTTTTCTAGAATAACTTTCAGGAACATACGTTGGAAATCAAGAGGTACTCTGAAGGAAGCGAGTGGGAGAATAAGGCTTCAGAAAATAGGAGCGGATCACAGTAGTACTATGGTAACACACTTCATTATTCATTTGTTTGTTTGTATGGGATTTCTTTTTATTAACGCTGAGAGATTCCACAACAAGACCAAAAGAAGTGAGTACTATTAATAGCTGCTGGTGGTCATTTAGTTATTTAAATATAAGCCTGGAGATACAGTTTAGTATGGTATAAACATACTGCAGGATCATATGTTTTGTTGTTCTTTGCAAGAGGGATCCCTACTTAAAATCATAATTTGGAATTAATATTTATCCATATACGCATAAGTTATTTACACATTCAATGTGTCTCATATCTTCTCCTTTCTGCCCTCTCCATGGCTGACCTAGAACTATAGCTCACTATGGCTCCCATGTGTTACCCCTTGTAGAGTACTAGAGAGCTGAAAATAGACTTTCATGCTTTATGGAAAGGGAGGAAAGGAGGCTAGGAATAATTGCAATTGTGTATGAATTTGCCACATGCACACTTTTATTTGAAACAATGGAAGAACTTACACCCAAAGCTATTCTGCATTTCCTGCCTCCTGGAGTGGTTGTCTACATGACTGTGACCCTCCTGATCTTCTTTAACCATTTTTAAAGTGATCTGTGGGATATTTTTTATGTCTTATTTCCAAAGGGTGAGGTGAGAGTTTCAGCTATAAATCCAAACGAATCCTGTATTCTCTTTCCTTGCACACACAAGTAATTTGACACAGCTCCCCTGCTCTGGCTATATGGACTTGATGACTGAGATAGCTTTCTTCTTAGACATAGAAATATAGGATTGAAGATAGGATGGGATAGATGACCATGTCTAGCTTCCTACCATTATAGGAATCTGTGCAACTGTAGTATGTGAACCACCTGAAAGTGAAGAGCTCAGCTTGGGAAAAGAGACCCAGGGAGTTTTCTTAAAATCCAGATATTCAGTAGGAACATTCCCCATGCCATTTCTCTTTCCTCTCCATCATTCTCTCCTCTGCCACACAGATTGGCCACTATCTGTCTCCTCAGGCACTAACAAGCCAAATGCCATGAGGACAAAAGTTTTTGAACCTCAAAGCACATAGTTTGCCTGAGGAAGATAGCATGAGCAGAAAAGGTCAAACATACGACTAATGTCTTGGTCCTGATGTCCTCTTGGCTTTAGTGAACTTCCAGCTAATTGTAATATATTGCCAAGCACAAAGGTATTCAGGACCCAGTCCTTAGACACTGTATGCTTTGGGCATAGCCTTTCTTTTTCTCTTGCTTTGAAAGGTTAACAACACAGCTCAGGCCAGCTATCAGAAATCACGCTGCAGAAGCATATCCCACCTGGATAAATCACTCTTTTCCCCTGTGTGACTTCAAAAAAAAAAAAAAAAGGTTTGCAACAAAGCAGTCTCTCGGCATTTTTCCCATCTGTGCTATGGAAATTTCTTTTGACCTTGCTGAACAGCCTGGCTATCCATCATGTCAGAGCTGAGCTATCTGCAAGGTGAGCACTGGGGACTGTCGCCTCACCTACCTGCCCCAGTGACTGCAAAACACAGCAGAAACCCAGCCTCAGCTATCCCTGTGACATATACATTCCCTTCCCTGCCAGTCTTTTTCCTGCCTTCACTTTTTTCCTATTGTTGATTCCTCATGGTTCAGTGGAAAAATGAAGACAAGCACAGACACACAAGGTCTTACTTATCTTAAGGTGAATCTCTGTAGCATCAATCTTGGTAGTAAACAAAATTTCAGTTCCATCACCTCTGTCTTTTCCCCATCCATATATTCTTGTTTTGGATTTGCTCTGAAGCTTTGCTTCAGATTTGCTTCCTGCCGAAGCTTTGCTTCACCAGGATATTTCACATGAACTTTAACTGTCAGGCAACAACAAAGAACAGGTATAAAATGATGACTTAATCCAGCATCTGTTGAAGTCTATGGCCACTTTTCATTTAGATCAAGACCTAAATCCTTATTCCTAAAAGTAGCTTCAACAGGTAATCCTTGGAGGAAAGTAAATCAAGGAGGTGAGCCAAGTACAATAAAACTCTGGTATTTTTGTATTTGAAGGCCACATCAACCTGATAGTGAAAGCTCTACTCAGCCTATGCCGTGGCTTTCCAAAGAAACTGTCACAGTGGTGATAAAGTAAGTACAATGAGTCCCATCATGTTGGAGAGTTAAACTGAAGCTGGACAACAGTGGAAAATGTATCAAGCTTCAGGGAAAATATAGCAATGGCAGAGGGGTGACCTAATAGGCTCCTTACTCTGAATACATTCATAATATCTGTAATGATTTTTGGCTGCAGTGAGTAAAGGCCTATTCTTTTGGTCTTAGCCGAATATCTTTTTAGCCTACCTTTTTCAGGTAATGCTATCATGTCCATTGCCTACATGAAAATGGGAATTCAGATTGTAGCTTCAGATGGTTTCACAGCAGTGCTTTCTGCTGGATGTCCTCAATGCAAAGAACATTTTTTAAAAAAAGTAAAATGTTTCACATTGTTAAAAATATTATATGCAGTAAAAAAACATGCTAGGAGAGGAGATAGGCTGGCAGTGTTCCTTACCCATCTAACCTTCAGTTCTGTTCAACATGCAAGGTCAACTCCCTTTCTGCCTACTGAGAGCATCTGGGTTTGGCAGACATTTTGCATGAATGCAGATATCTACTATAGGAAATTTGTTGGCAGGTTCAGGACCTTTTGAATAATTCTGAAACAGACAACATGGTTGAATGAATAGCTTGACATATATTCTGTGTCTACAAGTGGGTCATTGATCGGTTTTGGTTTAACGTAGAAAACATGAAAGTCTGAGATCATTCTCCACATCTCCCTCATTATATCCTGGAATATTATCCTTCCTAAAAATCCAGCAGATACCCTAGTACTTTTCCTTAAAACCCTGGATTTCCTTAAAACTCTGTCTTTCTGTGATTCTAGAGTCATGTTAATATACAAATTTCTCTGTCTTTCTTCTATAACTACAGTTATAGATAGCTAGATATCTAGATGACTTCTAGTTTTCAAAGCTTTTAGGAAAAAAAACCACAATACATGAACACTAAAGCTTGAAAACCATAGAAAGTACAAGGCTGTTTCCTACTTTCCATAAACTACTTTAACATTGTCCTTCCATGTTTTTACTGGCTCTTTCTTTCGTATTGCAATATTTAAGGTAAGCTGATACCCTTGAAACAGCTGGCGTCAGCAGTATTAGAACTGACCTTACCTGGTGTGAAAGTTCACCAGTCTCTCAAGGCTGGCACTTAGATTAGAAACCATCTCATTCAATAAAATTTATATAAAAATAAGATGTCTACTCTAAGATGGTCATTTAAGTCCTCAGCCCAACTATTTCAGACTTTCAGCTCAGTTAGGATGAACTGCCTTCTGAAAATGTATGTTGCTGTCCTTTGACTACAGCCAGTGTTTAAACAAGCTGCTTACTCCAGGCACTTGCATTTATGTGGATGGATGATTTCCATCCACTGAGTATGACTACACTGTAGAGTAATGTAAAAATAATAAGCTAGCTTCAGAAAAATGGGTTTATCAGTAGCTTTTTACCTAATTAGATTTAGTGGAGAGGTAGTATAAACTAGCCCATGCTCTGCTATGCATTTTCCTGCTCCTGGTATTCCTGTCAGTCCAGATTTCTCCACAGAGCACTTACAAGAGCACAGAGACCTGGAAGCATTTCCTGATCACTTTGCCCTTGTGACTGGCACTTCTTCAGATCCATGGGGAAGAGTGGGCTAGAGGTACCCATCCTATCTGCACAGTGCTCGGGTCTGTGTACAGGCTAGGTAGCATCTATGACCTGTGAATCAACCCTTTGTCCCTGTTCTCCAGAGAACATGAATGCCTGCAATAGTGCTACAGGTGCTAAAAGTGCAGGAAAGAACTTTTAAATAAAATATTTCAGGAGGAAGGAAAGACAAAAGATTCTGGATTTTTCATGAAAAATAAAGTTCATGAGTGCTTTTTATTGGTGTATATATTACCTTTTAATATATGATATTTCCTTTTAGGAAAAAATAGAAGAGACAGTTGAACTCTCCTGTGACATCTCACCAAAGCAAAACGCAGCTGGTTCAGACGAGTATTTAATGGGTATGTGAGGTCTTAGATACAGGGATTTTTGCATTTGTGCTGTGTGTAAAGCATTGGATTCTTAGTTGATGACTGATTCCAGGCAGTGTTATGGTAACAACATATAGTCATACTATGTCTCTCCCTATATAAAATAATTTAACATAGTTCATGGAAATGCGACACTGTCTGAATAGGTAAGTATGTCAGGTTTGTTACCATCTCCGGTGCTAAAAACATGAAATCAGGGAAGTAACTTATCTCTGCCTTACTTTTGATTTTTATATCATTTGCTTCTGCTGGAAGTGACTTTTGCTCTACTTCAGAAAAAAATAAGATGTAAATCTGATCCAGAGAATCTTAAAACTTGGAAGAAACAACCTAATAATAAGAGCTTCTTAAATGTGGCTTCCTACAGTATCGCTGAGGACTTTTCTAACACAATTAAAACCAGACTTGTAGCCAAATGCCAGAAGCCTCTTTTCTGTTTGTCCATTCTCAGAAGTGACTCATCCTCTAGCCTAGCCTAGGAGTGTGTGCAGCTCCTCCATTATTCAGATGACATTAATTGATGACTTTCTGCTTTGCTAACAGAAGTGATAAATGTCTCTCCCTTTTCCTTTAAAATCTTCACTTCAGTGTGTTGAGTAGATATAATAAGCAGAATGCAGAAATTAATTAATTATGTGTGTTAACTTTTCACTTTTACTCTCCGTTGAACCTTTTTGTTCCTTGGTCCTGCTTTTTGTAAAATTGAAGTTGTCTCCCAGGGTGTATGGCTTTTAATGTGACTGCATACTGTATTTAGCTGCTATAGCGCATCAAGCATGTGGAACATTTTAACAAGGAGTTTTTAATGAATCCCTGGGAAGCAAATACCCTCAAAACCAATACTTCAGTACAAAAATACTTATATACACTGCAGCAATAAAAACACAACAAATGGCAAAGATCTTCTTCAACTCTCTGTGTTTTAAACAAACTTTAACCACAAACAAGGTCATAGTCATTTGCTGAGAAGCACATTTGATTAAAGGTTTCTTTCTAAAAGGCTGTGGGAGAATTATTTCAGACTGTTTGATGATTTGCTAGAAAGATGTGTTAAATTGCTGGTAATTTGAACACCAGCAAGCAGTTTGCATGCTCATTGCATCTTTTTAATAAATGCCATCACCTATTCTGTATTGCCCTTGGCTTCTCACTCTTGTGTCAGAAGGAAATGAGAGATTTTTAACACAGCCAACAAGTTCAGTACAAAGTGGAGAGGGGCAGAATTTCCCTCAGGTCTTAATCCCAGTAAAGGTTCAGGGCAGTGTGCAGTTGTAATCAGTCACTTGTCTTCCTGAATTACTTTATTCAAAAACATGGGCAGCTCTGTAACATCTTCTTTTTTCACCATCAAATGAATATCATGTGGCAAGAAAACAAAACTAAAGGAAGGAACAAAAAGGAAAATAAGGACACAGGACTGAGACCTGGAGTTTCTGTTTGTAGGCCTTACTGCTGCCTTTATTCAGTCAAATGTTTAAGTTACTAGCACTACTCTACAGACTTGTCTCACGTGTTTTAAGAATTAGATGAGCTGATGTTTGCAAAACAGCTTCCTTGTGAAAAACATTGCCATTTTTATGGAGTATTGAAGACTGCAAGTGAATTCCTGCTGTAAAACTGTCATTTCCCCCTCTCCCAAACCCACAGTGTTGCAATAGCTCCAGAACTGGTTGCACAACCACCCCTACCCTAGGTGATGCACCATCTCCCTCTCGTGGCTACTTGCTCACAGAAAGAGGTTGAGGAAAAATCTGCTATAGATTTAAGTAACAGATTTCAAGCTTCTGAGACAAAAGAGTGAAGGCTGATGGTTTCAGATGCAGTGGCCAAAGTCCCTTTTCTGCTGTTAATGATCTATCGGGGAGACAGAAAGTTATATTGGCATTTCAGCCAGAGTTTTTTTCATGACTTTTAAGGTGAAATAGAAATCCATAAACTAGGAATAGTTGCAGTGACCAAGCCTGAAAAAAACCTGTTATCATTTTTGGAAGATTCTTTCAACACTTTATCAGAGCCACACAGAAATCAGGACAGAAATAGAAAAGCTAAGATCTATTAATATTTGAATTTACGATAGCATTTAAGTCAGTGAATCCACAGACAATAAAAAAAATACTAATGGACACATCAGCTTCCAAAGCAAGGGTAAAAAGATAACTGTCTTACACAGCCATAGGGATCTTCTGCTCTAGGCTGCTTTCCTCAAGTGAGAAGTCTAAGAAGCATTAAGTACAAAATAATTTCAAATTTATATGCCACCAGGTTGATCTGAATGAACTTCTGTGCATACACATGGCCTTTGAGACCATTTATGGGACAACATGTATCCTCCGAAGACGGTTAAAAGCAATCATTCTCTACCAGGTTAAAGCTCCAATCTGTCCATGTATCCTGTCTCTGTCAACAAATGAAAGAGAATACTAATATGAGAGCAGTCAGAAAAGCAAAAAATGATGCCACCTTTTCCGTTTAGAGAAGTCTAGAACCAGAAATTCTCTTGTATGGTGTTATCTACTATATATTTTGCTTCTGACAAAGCAAAGCAGAAATCCTGCAATCATGTGGAATTTCTCCATACTGCCAGACTTTGTGGCAGCAATAAAAAATCAAAAAACAAAGAAAACCAGAACAACTCGCCACACTCAGTCTTCCCTCTTGGTCACCAAGAATGGGCTTATATGAGCAGACTGCAGAGACATCCTATTAGTTCTCTCTTGGTCCCAGTTAATATTTAAATATTTATATAACATGAATATTATGAGACCTCAACTATGATCATCAAGGATGCTCTTTTTGGAAGATGTGCATAAAAACTCTCCTGAAAAAGGATTTAAACACAGTTTTCCTACATTCTGGTTTTCCTTTGACAGTGTAGCAAACATTTGCCTTCTCAGTTTAGTGAACTTGATTAAAGTTTTTTAGCCCTTTTTAGCTTAAACCATTTAGCAAATTCGCTTTCAAATTTGAAGATAGTTCTGAG
This sequence comes from Limosa lapponica baueri, assembly GCA_002844005.1. Classification (NCBI taxonomy): domain Eukaryota; kingdom Metazoa; phylum Chordata; class Aves; order Charadriiformes; family Scolopacidae; genus Limosa; species Limosa lapponica. Next base: position 2,922,995 of record KZ505648.1, on the reverse strand, counting down.
TTAGTCAAAACTACAATTTTAGGAAGGTAATTGTTTGAATACTCTTCACTCCAACAGACTCTAAGGTTCAGGTGATGTTATAGATTAATTTACTACTTCAGATTTCCGAACTTTCCCAAAAGGTCTTTGACACTGACAGAGTTTCTATGGCCAGAGTCACTGCAGATTTAGGATATGGGGATGGAAGAATACTGCAGAACTTACTGTAGGTAGTAGAGACAATTGAAAAATGGAGTTTCTTCTGTAGGAAGTTCTATTACTGTGACAGCTATTTTTATCCTAAAAGTGTTTCTTTTCAGAGAATAAGTTAAAAATTGTTTGGGTATATCCCAGGGTCTAACAACGTCATAAAAGGGAGACAAAACAGTTTATCAGGGAAAGCGTTGTGCAGTAGGGGAATAGAAGTCAAAGTGTGAAAACACCAAAATTATAATTTTTACAAAGTATGGAAGAGCTCAGGTACAGTGGAAGATTAAATATTGACTTGAAATGAATTCTTGGTTTTACATTTCCCATTCAAACATTTCAGTGAGACCTCATTTTTTCCAGTGGAAAAAATATTTCAAATTGTATTGTTTGCCCAGTCTACAGGTTTAGAGGGACACTTTTAATCATTCTAACAATTTCTAAAATTCTCATGTGAGTTTCAATATGTGTTTGGTAATGTAGGAAGCAATATTATATACACCCTTTACATGACATGATAAGATACTGAAATCTGCCACTCACCCTATTTGTAGATTGAATTTGTAAGAAGAGCACATGCCATAGGTGAGTCTGAAGAAGAAGACATAATTTAACTACTCTTCATTACATTTTTGTGAATTGGTTGAATATTATAATTTTTGTGACAGAGACATTTGAAAAAGGCTGAAAAGTTAGGTAGTACAGCTCAATTACAAAATCTTTTGAGAAACAGTAGGTAATTATATGGTTTTTTTTTTTGATAATGTTTGGAGTTGAAAGAATGGGTAGCAAGCATGAATACAGGTAAAAGGAAAACCAACCCTGTATTTTACATGAAATGGAAATTTTTCTTTCCAAAGAGAACACCAAAGATCATGTCATATGGACCTGGACTTTTCAATATTTCCTGCAGTGCTTCCTGCCTGCCATAGTGTGCAGAAACAGAGTCCTAGCAGGGCATGGTCAGCATCTTTGTCTTTCAGAAGACTTTGGCAGAAGTTTGAGATTATTTCCTTGTTTCTGTCAGTTTTCTTCACCATATTGATGGATAGCAACCCTACTTCTGAAGAAAGTACCTACCCTCTTTGAAGTTCTCCTGGGAGGTGGCTGCTAGCACTGAATCTGCCACAACTGCTGTTGTAGTGGCATTCATATGTCAATTAACTAGAGAACATAGTTTTGTAACCATGCATTTCAATGCCCACAATGTAAATGCTTTTCTTAAAATAAAAACAAATACTTTTTCTTGGTTGTTCTTCTTTTCTTTCTTACAAATGACTTGAGTTTGGAAAGCTGTTTAGCACTTAAGTACTGCCATGGAGAAAACAATTTTTGTTCTGAGTTCACAAAGACATGATCTTGAGCATTCTGTCTTCAAAATGTTAATTAAACAAAACAATGGATTTTAATAAATAAGTGCAGCTCCAAGTTCCTGGCCTCAGGGAAGTGCCACCACAATATTTATTGTTTGCATGAATGAGTTTCTCACATAAACACTTTTCGCTACTAAAAGATACAAAGTTTATATTTCAAATTATAATAGCTGTGAGGGGGAGAAATGGTGGGGGAGAAGAGAATGTTTTTCAGATTAGGTCTGAAAATAGATGGAGAGTCAATGAAATGGAAAAAGACAAGAAGACAGATGTGTCTGAGTGGAAGGTATCTGTGGGCTGGAAGTCAGATGGAGAAGTTACCTCCACATCCGTGGCTCCACGAGTATCTTTTCATATTTGCACTGTTAGTGCAGTTCCAGCCAAAGGTGAGATCAGCTAGTTACTGAAAGAAGTTTTAAGATTTAGAAATTATTTATATCTATCTTATAATTCCAATATATTTCCTTTCTCTGAAAGTCTACCCCATGTTTCCTAACACAGGGCTTTCTGTTTGAAACATGACATACCAGGCACATCTAGAGCCACAGGATACAACAGAGAAACAACAGAATAAACACCTGTAATGAGAAAGTATCAAACTTTATTTAAAAATTTAGTTTATCTTGGTTAGTTTAACTAAGTTGTTTAACTTCATTAACAAAATTGAATACTTTTATGTTTTAGTAAATGTACCTGTTTTTCTGCATTTTATTGTGATGGAGGCAGGTCATACCATGGAACTGTATAACCCATACCATTAAACAAAATCCTTCCGGTTGATGTGACACCAGGCAGAGGCATTCATAGTACTGAGAATTGTAAAACAATGACATGTTTATTTATTTATTTACAAATAAACCTCCTGCCATTGTTTGAAGAGAGACTGGTGTGCAAACAAAGATTTCCCAATGCAGCATTAGCAATGCATACTGCAACTGCACACTCCTCTGAGCAGCAGAATTGTACATAGCAAATCACAAACACTTAATGAACACAAAATCCTTTGAAAGTGGACTTTCTCAGACTGGTGGTGAGAGACACAGAACATCTTACGAGTTAATAGGAGAGATGTCCTACTGCCTCACTTGCACATCTCTTAGTTTACTTCAAGGTAAACAATGGCTCCCTGCGTAGCCCAGTGCTTGGCCAAGGTCAAACAAGATGATAAAAGTCAAGGCTACTTCCAGTGTCTTGGAAAAAAGGAATTAAAATCATTACAGCTGTCAGCTAATTGTAATGGGACTGATGTTTTTGTATGATGGTGCAGCTTACTGGAAAAAGAGCTTTGTAGCCTGTGTGGTTAACGCTAAGTGACGGATCACTTGAATGTGTGTCCATCTGAACCTGACCTGATCAAAACTTGTGCTTTTGGTTCTACATACAGGGAACTGCACAGTAAGAAGGAACAGACTAGTAAGTGCCCACTTATGTACTGTAACACTGTAGAAGTCCTAGTATATGCTTTGAGTGCATGATGTTTAATAGAGACAGACTTCATGCTTAGATTATGGAAGAGGAATTTAAGCAGGTATGATAAAAACCTGGAAGAATATAATAACAGAATGTGACACAATTAGCATGAATAATCAAATGGTTATAAAAAGACACCAGGCTCACTATCTTTGGTCTTGGGGTACTTGGTGGCTGGTAGCTAATGAGTTGTACCACTGCTTTCGCACTTTCTGCTTTCCATTCTCATCCCTGAAAAAAAAAATTCCTAAATGCTGAATATGGTCATGAATCAAGTTTGAGGCAGAATGTACTGAATGAAGCCAGGTCTTCGGGTCATGAAATAAGTAGGCATTACACCTTCTAGTATTAACATGAGCTAATAGTGAAGGGACAACCCTGGAAAAACTGGGTCGGGCCTCTGACTGAAGTCAGACAGACACAGAAGCAAAAAAGAACTGATACACTCCAGTTAAGAGAAGAGAATGAAAGGCAGGAAAGGCCAATGTTCCTGCCATTCTTGCTCCACATCAGTCAAATAGCGAGAGTTTAGAACGATGGATAAAGGATTTAGCTGCAACAAGGATTTTTTTTTAATTTTCCATAAATAAAACTAGAGTTTAAAGCTTATTTTGGTTTTAAAATTTTTATATTTTTAAAAAAAAAGAACTGAAGGAAGTTTTCTAATACAAAGTTGAGCACTCAAAATACCTAGTTTTGAAAAAGTCAGAGTGAAAGATTTTAAGGTCTTCAGGAATTTTTTATCTTTTTTTTTTCCCCCAGCAGAAATGGAAATATAGAGATACATTTGGGAAAATGTTTGATGTTGTTAACTCAGCATTAGAAAAATAGAAAAATTAGTAATTGGAAAAATTATCCAGATAAAGTGAAAAGTCTTCTTTCTCTTTTTGTGATATCTTCTGTATTAGACTTTAAAGAGGCAAGTTATGTTCATATATCTTAATGACCCATTAAGTAGTATGAATAGATTGAGTTCAGCATCGGGATTTCTAGCCAGATTTGTATTAGTGCATCTCAAACAGATAACAACATCATTAGTAAAGTATTTATACTAGCTGTTGGAGGAGATGCATAGGCATAATTTGACATTGATGTTGTCCACTCAAAACTCAGTTACCTCTGCTGGTCTTCAATGTCACAGTCCAGCCAACCAAAAAGTAAGGTACACAATATAAAAAGTTATATATATACACAGTAGATATCTCAATATCTCTTCCTGGAATGTTTATTATTAAAATTTTTTTTCGTTCCAAAATGAAAAGCAACTAAACAAAAACCAGATTAATTAGAATAAAAGTAAGTACTTATAAGGAAACAGACATAGAGAAGAGGAGGGATGCAAAATAAATTGAGGAGGAGGTGGCAGGAAAGGCTAACGAAAGTATTGAAAAGATTGGATGATGTAACTTTGAGATTAAAAGTTGGGAAATATGCTTTTTAGCTCCTTTCCAAAGGGGTTAAGAAGTTAAGAGCCATAGAATTTACTGATCTGAACAATTCTCAAAAATCCTTTGACTGTCAAAACTCCACTGACTTCACAGACTTTAGTAAGAGATTATACATCTGGCACATAGGTTAATACCTGTATCTCTGCTCTTGGAGTTTCTCAGCTAGCTCGACTGACAGTGTCTTTCCAGGTGGCCAAACACTTCAAGGATCCCTGCCATGCTCCAGAACTGTCACTGGTGTAGAGTGACTGAGTACCGTAGCACTGCAAAGGACCTTCTGAGTGAGTCATCCTGTGCTATCTCAGGCACCTATTCACACAAATTCCTTAAAAAGATAACTTATCATAGCTACTGCCTCTGATTTTTGCTATTCTCTTGTAACAAACATGTTATTTTGTATTTAGAACTTTTTTGTATATCTTTCAATAGTATTTGCTTTGCCTTATTCCTTGTACTAACAGAAAGGAATATAAACTCTTTGGTATGTATGCATTTAAATGAAGAAAGAGGGAGTCTTTCAGAGACATAGGAAAACACTATTTTTATTATTTTTATTAAAATCTTCACTCATGTCTGTCCTTATCCTTTATTATCAGCTTTTGATAGGACCGTACGCTGTACTGTGTTGAATTACAGCTATAAAGGCCCATATACAGCCATTTACATATTATTTGTGAGAGCGAGGAGGAAATATTATGGACAGCATACGGTCTCAAAGGTGCAGACTTTTTTTGGACTATTCTGATGGCTCAAACTCAAGAGGCAAAAGGAATATATTGGTGTGCCTCAGTGTGACAAAGGACAGATTCCTCACAATGTTGTAGAGAAATGCTGTCACCACTCTGGTAATAAATTGCCATGATTTAAACTTATCAGAACGAAAATCTCCAGGCCTTAATGGAGAGTATATATGGTTGATGTAGGACCCATATGCAGGGCTGTCACAGTCTGACCTCACTTGCTACAACAGCAGTGGTTTTTGGTTGCACCCTGAACACTTCAGACGTATTTTTCTCCCTCTCTTGCTCCCTGCTGGATTGGGATGCCAGAGATGGTGAATGTCACTGCATGTTTCAGCTCCCGACAGCAGGCTAAGGACAGAAATGTGAAAAGGGGATGTAAAACCTGCTTCATAATCTTTCCATGGGTGGAAAAGAGTAGTGCCTTGGTAAGAGGAAAAGGAGTCTTCCACTCACCAGGGCTGGATGGGGTCCAGCACATGTCAGACTGCAGATCACTAATGACAGATGGGTGCTCAGTGACCTATTCGAAATTGCTATTGGTCTCTGTCCAGAGTTTCATGAACAGGTATCTGTATTACAGCTGGTGCTAACTGGCATCTTTGTTAACAGTCTCAGCGGAGAAACTGAGGACCAAGTGGCCTGCAGAGACTGAACTGTCCTCTCACCCTGCCGCAACAAGCTTGAAACATATTGGCAAGAAAATCTTCCCTTATGCTAGCTGAATTTAAATATACTCTGTATTTCCAATGTCTTCCCTGAGTAACAGACACTTCAGAAAAATATGATGAATTTTATATTTTTGCAAAAGTTCCACATACATTTAAACAATGTATATATGCATATTTATTAAAGATGCATATTTAAAAGATCCATAGTTACAGTTGGTTGAATTTTAGAATTAGGGCTCAATTCTACTTTTTATATTTGAAGAAGAAAACCCAGAAAACAATTGTATTGACCTGGTTAAAAAAAAACAACAAACAAAAACCGCACAAAAACCCCAAACAACGAAACAATAAACCCCTCCAATATAGTTCTATTTGAGCAATTAGAAAGTATTTCCATATACTTTACCTTAATTCACCTGATTATGAAGGAAACTGGATTAATGCAAAAATTTTGCATTAAATGTCAGACGATTTTTGATGCAGACAAAGTCTGTAATGAAACAACACTGATTATTACCTTTGGTCCTGTAACAGAGTGATGAGTAGGAGATGAGTAGCAGCCAAGACAGATTTGTCACGAACAAATCATGTCAAACCAATTTAAAATCCCTCTGTGACAAGGTAACAGACTTTGTGGATAGAAAGAAGCAGTGGATGTCATGTATCTTGGCTTTAGCAAAGCTTTTGACATGGTCTCAGACGGAACTCTTGTAAGCAAACTAGGTTTAGATAAAACTACCAGGTACAGAAAAAAATGAGTAGCTGCACTCAAGGTATAGATACTAATGAAAAGAGGCACTGAAGGAAGTTCTGCAGTAGTCTCTTCTAGGTTGGTCTTTTCCAAAGTCTTTGTTAAATCTAGCAATGACACAGACACAGGAAATATATTTTGGAGGACAGGCTTAGAATTCAAAATCATTTTCACGGATCCAACAAACAGAATAAAAATGAAATTCAATTAATTTAGTGGAGACAAATGCAAGATTTTGTATGTAAATGGGAGCAATTAGTTCCACAGATAGAAAACAGGGAACAATCAACAGTTCTTCCAAAGGAGACCTTGGAATTATGGTTGAATGCAGGTGGAAATCAAGGCAACGATAACATGCTGTTGCAGGTTTATAGCTTAGGAGATGAGAGAAGTATCTTTCCTTTTTACCCAGCAGCACTCACAAGGTTTTAGCTGAGCTCACCTTGGTACACCACACTCCTGGAGAAAGGAGAAGCAATTAGAGTCTGTAGGAGATCAGTGGAAAATATGAGCTGGGAAGAAGCTGACGAAAAGGACTGAACATGTTTTTTAGCATGAAGAGACGACTGAGAGAACAACTTTTAATTGTGAAAGAGGCTGCTGTTTTATAAATTCTTCATGGGTATAAACTGTAGCAAAATGGATTCAAATTGGATAAAAGGAATATATTTTAGCAGTACAGAGAGGCAGCACACTTTTGCTGATTTTGTTCTGGATGGTAATATGGTGCTCCTTTTGCACATTGTCCTTTGTTGGCCTTTACCTCATGAATGGTTTGTCAACAACAGGTTGAGAAACTTATCTAGAGAACCCAATAAGGTATTTTACATCTCTGTTTTTGTATAAGTGTATGGATGAATCAGATTTACATGTACACAGGATTTCTGCAGTAGAGTTCATATATCTTGAAGACCTCCTGTAATACAGACAACTACTGAATCAAGATCGTGATACTTGCTATTTCAATCACCATCCAGGTATTTTTGGACTGGATTTCTTCCTTTCATTATAGAACTATATAATACTATTCATGCTGTGTGGTCTTAACACAGGCACTACTCATATGTACATTGTGTGTCAAGAGCAGAATCAAGCTGAGCAGGAATATACACTCAGGGACACAGACAAAAAGATTCTCAAATAAGTGAAAATGGAAAGATTAATCATAAAATTTATTGAATTAGTTTGAGATATTATCACAAAAGGGCTTAAATACCTGTAACTTTAAGAAAGGTATATAAAAATATGCGTAACTAGCACAAATCTAGACAGCAATGATCTGTCAGGCTAGTCTTGTTCCCACCTCTTTCTTGCTGCACTCAAATATTACATCCTACCTTAAAACAGGTTAATGTTACATGATGAACTCCCAAACAGGTCTAACAGGAGGTCAGCCAGTTTTTGACTAGGTGCTGGAGCCCTGTAGAAAATGTGTCATATGAGCACATTATTGGAATGAATCCCATTTAATGATGGGATCACATCATCTTATACTTTTGTCATAGAGCTTAGTAAACTGTGCTAAGAAGACAAGGGATCTGCTTTTAATGAAGTATAAATGTCAAAAATCAAACACTGAAATACTATCTATCTTAGATGTTACTGAAAGTATAAGAAATCCTGATAGCATGATAATGTCAAAACATATCAGCTGTTTTTACATTCTTTTATTTCAATTAATACAGAAAAAACATAATAAAAAGTTTGCAGCTACTGTTGATTTTTCTCTCTGCCAGGAACAACCCACAAAACTTCACATTTCAACTAACCCCTCAAGTTAAAATTGGTGAATAGTGCCAGAGAGGTGGAGAGGGGGAGGTAAAATGCCATATAATTGCTTGACAGAGCTTTTAGGCCACTTTTCAGACTTTAGGCAGCTAAATGTGATGTCTACATTACAAATGTAATTGCTATAATGTACAAATGTAGTTGCCGTAGTCTCTAGCTACTGTCAATGAGAAGATATTGCCATATTTTTGTCTGGAGCCTTTTGGAGATAATAGTGTATCCTCTGAGTTCACAGAGAGAAAACAGTGATGCTTCTAACTTAAGTTGGAGTTTTCCAGTGTGAGAACTCAGCTGAAGTTTGCTATATATGTGTATATGTATGTATGTATGTATGTATCTATCAATCTATCCATCCATCCAAGTTATGGTGTGCTTGGTTGTCTACTGGGCGTTAAACCACAACACATATAAATACAAGACATTTACTTGTCACAATTTCAATATAAAATTAGGTCCAAAACTTTTATTTATAGACCTTAGTCAATTATTTCACTTTGCAAATATACTTTTATACCTGCATGGTCAGTTTTTCCCTTTAAATGCCTATGAATTGTGAATTCTTATCAACCATGATCAGAGCTTTGTTCTCTCAATGACTAAGGTCTTACTAATGGATATAATTACACTTTAAAGGCACATTGACTACATCTAGCACTTTCACATTGCAATCAGACTGCTAATATATGTTCCCTAGTGGAACTAATTATAGGACTTATCCCTTCAGTATGCCACCTAGCATTGTCACTGCTGATTTCAACCTAATTTCTGGTTACCTCAGTTGCTTTAGACTAAAAATCTCTTGAATACTTTTGCCCTCAAATGCTGAAAGCATCAGTTTGAATCTTTTCTTTCCCTTTTCCTTTGCAAAGGAACAGGACAAAATTGTCATAGTGACCTTAAATATAATTATATTCACTGAAATTATAGAGTTAAATTAAAAAATTATACTCCTTCAATATTTTTCGGTCTTAGCTATCCTTCTCCCCTGTAAACACGTTTTGTATTTTAAAAAATTGTTTGTATATATATGTATGCATATATATTTATATGTGTATGTTTTTTGTAAAATATAGATGCAAAAAGGAGCCATTTACTGTTTGAGGCTCTATGGTTTATTCATATGGCTTTTAGCACAGTGAGGAAATCTTCCCCACTCCAGCTCCATCCCCCCCCTCCCAGATTAATTCTGCACACTGAATCCTGCAAATATTGGTAAATTCCAGAACAACTGCTGAGACCTCTACAGCTCTGCACAACAATTTGCTATGTTTCTAGAGCACTTAGCAATTCTGAGGCCTAAAATACTCCAAAGGCACAAATATTTCTTATTTGTGAGCTACTGATATGAACTGAACACAGGTCTAAAACATTTTTTTAGCCTCCTGATACTGGTATTTATTTTAAAACTGTAGGTCTCTTTATACCTTGCCTCTTTGAACTATAATGTTTATTCTTTAAATAATCACTGTAACCACGATGGTGGTCTATTGTGTGAAGGTAGCAATATTGCGACATTCTCAGTTTTGGTGCTTTTTTCCCCCATTTTGGGTGGGGGTGAAGGGAAGAAAATAAAATAAGTACAGTGTGAAGCCCACTGTGCATTCTCACTATGAACCTGTACCCTCTGAGAGTTAAGAAGGAATACTGAGAGAACAGCCAGAGAGGAAATTGGTGGAAAAGTTGCTATTTTTTATCTGGTTCTAGGCTTTTTGCCTACTTAGAAATAAATAGCTCTGCCTCAGAACAAAAGTGCCTTTTATTAAAAAAGCAAAAAGAAAAGAGATTGATTTTCATTCTTAAAGTCTAATGGAGAGAAACAGCACATAAAAATGTTATTTTAATAAGTGCTGTCCTGACTGGGTACTCTTAAATGGTTATGGAGGTCTATCACCATTATTATTTGGGCCTTGGAAAGACAAGTTCAGTTCTTTTTATTTATAAGTATGCTTACATTAGCTAAAGAGCCATCATAAACAAAATAATTCCTTATGTATACTAAATGGCACCCAAGGTAAGCATGAAACCATGTACCCAAAGCTCTATTATAGTTTCTAAGGAAAACATGCATACTTTGTTAGAGGCAGATACAATGTTCTAGTCGCATATTAGCTGCTATTTAATGAATTACTTTGCAAGTCGAACATTATAGTACTGATTACTTGTCCATTTCTAGAAGTTTTATAGATGTCATATGCCACTGACTGCAGTAAGTGAAATGTCCTTCTAACATGAACCTCTATACTTACTTGGCTGTACTCTCACTTCCTTTCTTTTACCCGATTTTATCTCCTCTCTTTCATTCATTCCCTTACACAGGGAGCCATTCCTTCAGTGTATTGGCTAACACTGAACCTATCCTGCTTTCCAATTCTCTACTTCTTTGAAAGCCTGGTCTCACAGATCTTTTATTTTCCTATATTATAAATGTTAACTCCATCCCCTTCTGCAACTGCTGGTGAGGGTTGACTCATGCACACAGCTATGAAAAAACCTGTGCAGACAAACCTGCCCTAAGGATTCCAGACAGAATAGAGGTAACACACACTGGTTTGCCCTCTTTTAAAGGCTTGTTTTCATTTTTTGGCATTTTGATACACTTTACAGTTATGACCACATAGGTGTCAAAAGGATATCTATAAAACTTGCAAAAGTCTGAATCTACCACAGTCCCATCCATAGCAAAACTTTCCAGGTATCCACAGATTTTTAATCTAGAATTTTCCCTCCTGCTTCACCCTTCCTTCCTGAAAGAAACAAGTGAGCCTAGTTTCAAAACAGGCTTTCAGAGATGTTTGAATGTGAGTCTTTGCACTGACCTCTTTTAGAATTCTTTACATGCAAGGGAAGCAGGAGCTGACCTCCTACCACACCTGCTCACAGAGAGCAGGAGAAATCTCAGTACAGTCTTTTTCAGTTCCTTTCCATGTTGGTGACACAAAGGACATTAGGGATCTGCTGCAAACATCTGGAAATTCACTACTAGTATAAAAATGCAAATTAAAACCTGTTAAACAAGGAACACACCAGTTAAATACATAGAAAACCTTGTGAGTGCTATACTTATATATATATACACACACATATATATGTATACATAATATTGCTATTCTGCAGAATAAATAAAGACTATTCTGCAGAATAAATAAATCTAGACTTCCCAGAAGCAATTGCCACTATGAGCTCCTGCTACCATATAACAAATTTCAGTCCTCCAGAAAGCAGAAAAGACAAGGTACCTCAACCAAGGCTTGAAAGGGTTTCCTTGCTAAAAGCATTAGGGTCTGGCTGTCAGCTCAATGTAGCTACACTCTTAAATAATTTTGCAGAAAAGATGGATGGAAAGATTACAAAATGTTCTTGTTTCAAGAAACCTGTGTAATAGTCAGTGAGCATTTATTTGCATTCTGGCAGCTCAGTTGAGGACCCTCTCTATAAATCTCACTTTAGCTTTCCCTTTTAAACCCTCACACTGCCTGTAAACCTCATCTGTGATATTTTTGTAAGGTAAACAAGTCAACACAGCAGATCAAAAACCCAGGGCAGGATCCTAAACTGGCAGGAAGATTCTGCTTATAGAACAGCTGGACTGTGAAATTACTAGGTTGTTCACATCATTCCTTGTGTGTATTCAGAGCTAAGGATGGTTTCTCCATCTTCAACATACAGAAATTAAAATATATTTTCATCTCTTAACCTAAACATGAACCAATTACTGTGTCACGGCTTTCAGAGAACGAGTTCATAATTGAGCTGATAATGAAGATTCACTTGCTTTGTATATGTCTGCCTGATCAGTAGTACAGTTATACTTGTGTATCTTTGCTAGGACTACATCAAGAAGTTTGCCTAACTGATTAAAATAACTTGGTGGTCTTTAGGTTTCTGCTGGTGAAAGAGAAAGTGAAAATGCCCTATGGAGAGAAAGGGAGACAGCAATGCCAAAGCAAAGGATTTAGATTGGAAATTCAAATCAGGTGAAAAGGTTTTCTATTGATACCTTCAAATATTTAGCATCATAGGACTGAATTTTGAGGAAGAATTCTGTTTCACAGCAAACAAGTCTCTATTTGTGATAGAAATGCAATGGGGAAATAATCGGATAAGCAGACATTCCATATCTTGAGCTGCATATAACTCCTCAGACCTAGAGATTTCTCATCCTATGCCTCATCTTAGTCAACACTAAGAATTGAGACCTGTTATAACTTTGCCTTGCCATTACGCCAAGGCAGATGTTCCACTTTACGGTGGAGACTCCTTGCTTCCCTCACACAGATGCTTCCAGCAGAGCTGAGGTTGCCAGCTCACTCTTTTGCTTGCAAGAGACCAAGTTAGATAAGGCATGTGAAAGTCTACACAATCTCTTCAATTTTTTGCAGATATACAGTTATGCATTAGCTCAACTATGCATATAGAGAGGCAGAATTAGAGCCACATCCCCTGTGGAGAGTATAAAGTCATTACAAAGTGAAAAGAAATTTTGCATTTTGAGGAAATAGTTGAGCTTTTTTTCTATGGTGAAATTAAAGATGGTAAAATTTTTTTGGTCACAATCTGGGTTTTGTGTAGCGGAAACCTATTCTGCAGAAGTACAGCCTCTTTTACATGCTATTGCATTATTTATAAAAAGAGAAAGATTATTAGTTATTTTGCCTATATACTTAAAAATCTTCACTGTCTATCACCTGTCAGTTCTGAGAGAACAGAAAATATCACTTAGCTGAAAATACTTAGTAACTGATAGCTGTCTAGGGGCTGAATTTTTAAATAAGTAAATAAAATAAACCCAACTTGCACCACCTAAACAGCATATGACATCTCTGAGTTCTAATTAAAGTTTCCACTTAGAGCCCATGAAACATAAATAAGATTTGGACATTCCTTAGGCAGTCAAAAAGGCTCCCTTTCAATTTATTAAATTCAGCTAATAAGTTAGAAAAAAAAGCCCTTATGCTGTCTTGTCACTTTAGATTATTAGCAACATACACTGTGTCCAAGTGCAGTGCAGCTTGATGACCTGCATTAAGTGGCTGGATGGCTACTGAAAAGACTTGAATGAGGCTCGTGGACATAAAGATCATGAGAAATTGCTCTGACAGTAAAGCAAAGTTGGAAGGAGTGTTTACTTACTTGTCACTCAATTCTTCATCACCACGCTTACCAGTTGATTTTTCTTATGCCCCAAAGGTCTTCCTTTTGCAACCAGGTATACAATTTAAGCAGAGCAAAAAAACCCAAACAAATAAATGGCTTAGGAATATTCTTAAAAGTAACCCATGAAGCCATTGGGCATCTGAGATACAATTCACTCCCTTTCATTCTCTCTTTGGCTAGGTCTACAGTGAACCATTAGTCTGTACGAATAATAACCACACTGGAATATAATCTGTTGTTTCTGGAGTCCTGTCCCCTGACGGTGTCACAGTGCTGTGACTTTCTTTCCTAACCAATGGTCTAAACTCCTTGGGGAGTTACACGGGAACCCTTCTGGAAAAACAGCTGTTAGAATAAGTTAGTCTGCATCATCACTGTGAAGAGACAAGGATCCTAGGAAACCAAGAAGTGGTACGGAAATCTGATCTCTTGCTCTTTGTTTTAGGAAGATAGGAACAGGGAATAGGAAAGCTGGCTGAAGATAAAGCAGGGTGACAGCCTGAGTTACCTGATGGGTTTATACCTCCGGGAAATTGAGTCCTGCTTCACCTGATGATGTGTGCTGGGAGGAGAGCATCTCCTTCATTCATCCACACAGAGGGATAGGAAGTCGAGCAAAACCTGCATTCCAAGCCATACATGACACACAGTTGGGGGAACTTCAGATCCCTTGCAAAGGCATATGAACATCAACAAGCTATTAACCATTTTAACCATTGATCTGACTGGCCCCACTTATATTCAAGGTAAGTCCATACATTATAGCAGTGGTGACACATCATTTTCCTTCTCTGCCACACTTCAGCAATGTAAGATGATGGTGCAAATGGACTTTAAGTGGTCTCAGACATAAGCGTTTGTGAAAAAAAAAGGTACATACTATACCTGAGTTGTGTGTCTTTATAACTGAAGAAGGCAGGAACAGCAAAATAGATGCAGTACTTCTTAACTGGAGAAGATGGAATTAAGCTATAAGTTACTGTTTATTGTTGAGGAAGTATGATACAGGGATAAGCAAATATTTTTGCCTGCATGAGCTACCTTTCCATAAAAGGTAACAGTCAAAAAATAATTCTGTTCACTAGATAGATCTCAGATGTCTGGCATGTTTTAAATGACGCTTGGAGATATTAGATAGGACGGTCACCCTTTCCCTGCCATAGAAAGTTGGTATTCCACTGAGCGCTGGTGATTCTTGAACATACACAGTATTCACAAAAAGGAAAATGGTCTTTTAGAGTTCCTTGACTGCATTTTTTTCTCTGGCAGTTGAGCAGCTGTTCCATGGCTGAAACATTCTGGTAAATGCTTATGAGTATGAGATTTAGTAAAGCACAGGAGAAAGCTGAAGTAGAACACATTTTCATGAGTGAATAATTACTGCTCAATTTGCAGTTGTCAATTCCAACGTGACTTCTAAAGAAAAATGAGATCTGGAATCTTACTTTTTTGGGTGTCAGACTATCTTTTAAAATAATCAAAAAAAATATTGAAAAAAAAAGTAATTGAGGAAGACAGAGGACTGGAAGGAAATGATTGTACTATCAGGTCATATAAATCCATTTCATCAAGCCAGTCAGGCTTTTTGCTCCTCCAGTCCCAAATTCAAACTCCTTCCTCCACTTTTTAGAAAATGTTTCTAGTTTCCAGCCTCCATTCCATTTAATATCCACTAATCCATCTTTTAACATCTTCCTTTCATTTTAGTAGTTTTCATACTCCTTGTCTTTTATGCCCCTCTTCCATACATGTATAGAGATCAGTTTTCTAATTTCTTATCTTCTATTCTATTAAACTGTCTTGTAATAACTTCTGGAAGTAAATTCTACAACTTCTTGATTATCCTAGTCTCTCCTCCTTTTCCAGTTTGATCTTTCTTGGATAAATGTGATTGTAACTCTATTCAGTGGAGTGGTACTTTGTAGACTCACATTGATATTTGGTTTCTAGTAAAATTATTTTGTCCTCTGTATCCCTTGTATCTCTTCTTCTATATCACTTTAGTATCTACCGGCAATCTGGACAGGTAATACAACTAGATGTTTGCATATCTAAAAGGCAACTAATAGATGGGTTCCCTTGTCAGTCAGTGGAATAATGCAGGTACCCCAAAAGTGTACATTCACTGCATTTTCACATTACAGGTCCAAGACAGCTGAAAGAAAAAACTCTCTATATTTATTGTAGAGAGAGCATAGATGATGAGTTTAGACATAATACCTAATTTTTTTATGTCTGGAGGTGCAGAGATGAACCCACCTCTCATTTCACTGAGGAAGAATGGGGGAAAATAAATGAAGGGACTTGTTTGGGTTTGAAAACATTCATTATTAGAATCATAAAAAAATTTAGGTTAGAAGGGACCTCCAGAGTCAACCACCCACCCCAGACTCAGAGTCTATCAGAGCATGTTATTCTTGCATATTTTTTTCCCTGCAGAGATCTATGAGCTTTGTTGTTACTGATGAGAATTCTACCCAACAAAAAATTCAAGCCTCAATATTCATTAAATTCACTAAAGTGGATTTCAGATAGCATCATGGAAAATATGCAATTCCTGCTGTGTTGGTTTGCTATATAAATCAAACTGCTAAGGAATAGAAACAATGTTCCATGCTTACAAACCTCATCCAAAAAGAGGAAAATGACAGATATCTGCTATGAACTATTTGCAAAGCATCTGCAAACGAAGAATTATTCACTAAAGGCATTTGTGAATAATTTCATATAATGAATAAATACTCCCAGAGCACGAACAGGAAAGACAGCAAAATTATTCAAATAGAATTGTTTGCTACAAATCACTCATACAACTCCTGTCTTTATATAAAACTTCAAAAACGGTTCCTGTACTATATATCATTCAAGCAGCTTAAAATGACTGTTGATTCTATTCTAGTTCAGATATTCTTAAATTTAAAGTGCGTCTTGGAAAGTGCTATGCAAAATGAAGCTATGTTAAAACGAATTTCTGTTTCCATTATTGACCAGATCACTCGTGATGCCCAGATAATTTAAATTTTGTGGGTTTATTTTGATATGTTCATAAGGCATGAAAAGCTGAATGTTCAGGTTGAACGGAATGGCAGGAAACTCCATGGGGAAAAAAAACTGGGAACTGCAAGATCCAGATTCACTGCACCCAAATTAGGGTATGTAACTAAGAGAATTTTCCCCTTGTTCTTCTCTCCTCAGTGAAGAAAGCGAGGGATGCTGCTAAAGCTTAAATCAGATACTTAGGATCTACGTTGTTTCCTGTGCACTGTTTTTTATCTCAATTTACTAAATGTAGAAAAGAGCATGGGATAATTGTTCTGTTAAATAAAACTGGATGCCTGCCCATGGTGAGATAAAGTTCATGGAGGGTTTGGAGCAAGGCAAACTCGGCTTAGGATTCCCTAATGAGCAAAGCTATTTGATCATTACAGGGTCACAGTGTTTGGGGCTCTGCACAGGTGGAGGCTGGAAGGGATCAGGAGATGATGCTCCTTTCATTCAAGATGAAGTCTGAGATACGGTACTAAAAAGTCTTACACTTGGGTGGGACCAGAAACTTGGTGACAACAGTGGCCCAAATATACTAGCCATGTAGATTACTGAGACTACAGAGCTCGTGTCAAAATCTGCAGGCTTTCATATGTCCCACTTATGCAAATTAAGGATTTCATTTTTTTCCCCAAGAACACAGGTTCCACATAAAGCTTAGGTAGCAGTGCCAAGAAGATTTCGCTGGTTGTCACAATACACATGAGATTTTCCCTACTAGGAATTTAAAACCTTTTTGGTGCTGTTAATCTATAAGTGCAGCAACGGGCCTAAGAACTTTCCAGGAAAATGGTATAGAACAGAATTATACGTCTCATTTCAAAACAACTCTAAAACACTCTTCTTCAGAAGGATGTAAATGGATGCAAATTTGATGAAAAATTACAGCAGTCACGTTGGTTTTGTTGAAAGTAAGTCAATGTACATCTCTTAGGGTATTCTGAAAGAGTTTACCTATATTTCTTCTTTTTAGAGTGCTGTTAAAATGTACTGCTGGGGCTAACTGATGAAACCCAGAGACAAAAGACATGGAAAGCTTTTCTTGGAAGCAGTCAGAATACAACCTTTGATACAGTGAAGGTAAGTTGAGAATGTGTGTCAAGAAAGTTATTTATACATCACTTTTTGTCAAACTGTTCTTGCTATATTTTCACTCCTAATTTGTGCATTTTCACTGTGAAGTCTGCATGCTCATAGTGTACTATATATTTAAGAAAAAGTAAGGTAAAAAAAATGAAAGAAAGAAAGAAAGAAAGA